>JARWKJ010000011.1:2581602-2609102 GCA_029959095.1 Rhinichthys osculus | reverse complement strand
TCGGATCATTCTCTGTAAACCCTAGAGATGATGGTGTGAAAATCCCAGTAGATCAGCAGTTTCTGAAACACTCAGACCAGATCGTCTGACACCAACAACCATGACACGTTCAAAATCACCTTTCTTCCCCATTATGAACAATTATGTTTATGCTATGTCAATAACATCTCCTATAGCTCCTAGTCCTAACTATGCACATTGTGTAAAGTTTCCAGCATCAAATTATATTTCTGTCCTCACTGAACACTTGTGAAGCTTGATTTTGTACCTATAAAATGTAATTGTGAGTTGACCGTTCCCATCGAATACAAAACAAAATACCACTAGTTTGAACACACATTAGCTTCAATCGTTTTAGCGTGTTAAAAGATAATGACAATGTTAATGTATTTGATTATGGCAGGAATAGATCGGCTACATAAAGCCCAGTGTCAGATCTAGACAGGCGGAGCTGGGGAGGCTGAGGGGCGTGACCGCCGGGTTACAGTGTTGAGCAAGCCAGCTCATTGGCTGCAGACACAGCAGGGGCCAATCAGCTTGTGCCATGTGTATACGATGTGATCTCTACATGTCAGGGATCTATCGGGATCTATCAGCACCATCAGGAGTTTCATGACTGTGCTGGTTATTATAAAACATTTCTATGTAGCTTTAGTGTAGACATAAAAGTATGATGCTTAGTCTGTATATATTTCGTAAAGGTTAGCCATCTGGGAACTTTCTGAAGAGCATTTTTGAAGCCCAAAGTGGGCGGAGCCGGCCGTCGCCATCTTGGCAGCGCGTCACTCCCAGATAAACGAAAGTGGGCAAAGAGGCGGATTAGCTGAGGTGACGTGACGCTAACAGACAGCAGACCACCTGTCACTCAAGTGGCCACGCCCCCAAGTATGCAGAACTTAAAGGTTTAATATAATTTAAACGGATGAGTTATTAAAAAAATTTACACCCCTCACAGTTTTCGTGAAGGGCAAAATTAGCTTTATAGACCAAAACCACTTTTTGCACCAGGCTGTAAACACCTTTTTTTTCTGCTGTAAAGTTGGGCATTTGGGATGGAGTCTCTTCTGCAGCCGGTCTCTAGTGGCCAATCGATGAACTGCAGTTTATCTCACTTCTGTGTTCATTCAAGAGAGAGTGAACTTGGTTTGATCGAGTGAATAACTTGACTAGATGAGGATGGAAAGCCTAAGTCATCTTCCTTGACACACTGATTCTTCCCCACGAGAAACAGAAGTTGGATTTCTTATTAGTTAAGAACTTTTAGGTAAAACATTCATCTGTCTACCACATCTTGAAACCTTGAGATAAAAATACCCATTGTTACGGACAGGAACTGTTTCAAGTGTTTATATAGAGTGATAATTCTGTTCTTTGGGGAAGGGGAGCGCAGATTCCTCAGGATAATATGCTAGTAATAGCTCGTCGTCATTATCTGTCATTACTTGTCAGGGTCACTAACAGACTTCTATTGTTCGCCCTGCCAGAGTTTGTTTGTTTAAACTCCTGCAGCTTCTCCTGTTCCTGTCAATCATGCTAGGACACCCCCCCACCCCCCCACCCGGCGACGCATCACACACTCACACACACACACACACACACACAACGCACAGGTGTGCTCGGGTGAATCTCATGTAAGTTGTGCACATCTGAGGTAATTCTGGACTGGCTCTGCAGATCTGAGCGACTCTAAAAACAGAAAGTGGGGCAGAAATCCTCCAGTCCATTCCCATCAGCCCCTGGGGCAGCGCCGATCTTCTCTGGCCTGCTTTAGTTCGAGGTAATGGTGAGAGCATCCATTATTCATCTGAGCGCAGAGAGTGTGTAGGTCACTGTAAAGTTTCCTCTGTTCTTCTCCTGCCACGTTCATGTTTTGGTGGAGATGTGGACACATTGACTTGCTGTGAATCTGACCGGTTCGGACTCTGTCACACAAACATAGGGACTCTGTCACACAAACACCCGTTATAACTTAATCAACTAACATGATCTTTATAATGGTTTTTTAAATGCAGGAAGGTGAAACAGATACGCAGAGTGCAGTTCGTAATGTAGGTTTGTGAGGTTTCTTCATCTATTTAGGAGGGACTGTAATGTATTCTCAAACTGGGCTTTGTTCTATTGATCAGTGTAATTTCGGGATTGATAATATGCTGGTTTATTCCGAGTTTAAAAGAGTGTGAGCGCCGTCAACGGATCTAGACGGATCTAGCCGCTCCGGAGAAAACTGTGATGTCATCGTCCAGCTCAGTTCAGTTCTCATATAATGGTGTCAATGCAGGCAGATCAATATATATTATTGTTGAATATTAAATTAAATGTTTAATTTAATGTCCCCAACTAAGCAAGCTAAGGCAATGGCAACAAAGGTGAAAAAAGGCGACAGTGAAAAGGAACTAAAACTCCATCAGGGCAGAATGGAGAAAAACTCTTGGGAGAAATCAGGCTCAGTCAGGGTGGGCAGTTCTCCTCTGGCCAACGAACGAACAGTGTATGATTATGATTCAGGCAGCATTACAGGTCAGAAGTCAGATTGGATTGGAACAATCAGAATATTATCCAGTTCCCTCTGGTTAAAGATCGGTATGGAGACGGGTTTGTTGAAGATCAGTGCCGATGGCTGTCATGTCGATGAGGCCTTCACAGGGTAGAGTCTAGATGACACAATCTCTGCTGACACTTCAGGGATGCATTGTGGTCGTGTCTAGGAGCAGGTCCTCCATCTGATCTGGATACGGCCCAAATCCGGCTGACTACATCATGTGTTGTGGTCGTGTCTAGACGCAGGTCCACCATCTGATCTGGATACGGCCTGGATCCGGCTGACTACATCATGTGTTGTGGTCGTGTCTAGACGCAGATCCACCATCTGATCTGGATACGGCCTGGATCCGGCTGACTACATCATGTGTTGTGGTCGTGTCTAGACGCAGGTCCACCATCTGATCTGGATACGGCCTGGATCCGGCTGACTACATCATGTGTTGTGGTCGTGTCTAGGCGCAGGTCCTCCATCTGATCTGGATACGGCCTGGATCCGGCTGACTACATCATGTGTTGTGGTCGTGTCTAGACGCAGGTCCTCCATCTGATCTGGATACGGCCCGGATCCGGCTGACTACATCATGCGTTGTGGTCTTGTCTAGGCGCAGGTCCTCCATCTGATCTGGATACGGCCCGGATCCGGCTGACTACATCATGTGTTGTGGTCGTGTCTAGACGCAGGTCCTCCATCTGATCTGGATCCGGCCCGGATCCGGCTGACTACATCATGCGCTGTGGTCGTGTCTAGGCGCAGGTCCTCCATCTGATCTGGATACGGCCCGGATCCGGCTGACTACATCATGCAGCTCAAAATGACAAGCTTGATGTGCCAGCATGGATGGTGATGCATTATATCTACAGTATAGTTTGCTTTCTGATCCGTTTTTAATTAATACCAATAATAGTCTGTTTAGAAACCACCATGATAAAACACACACATGCATACATTGGTTTTAAGTATTTTTTTATGATAATACCAGTTCCTCTCTCTGTCACAGAAGAGAATCGAGCTGAAGCTCTGAGACGGTCGAGCCTCTAACCTTTGGCTGAACCGCAGGGATCCTGGAGCTTCTCAGACCGCAGGAAGAAAGAGAGCATTCTTCTCCTCATACACTACCCCTGCTGTCTGACTCCATACACTATAACCCTGCTGTCTGACAGATCCTCAGCTCAGAACAGTTCACAGCAGTAACACACATCAAGTGCCTTTACCACTGTCTTTAAGAACACTATGAGAATATGCCAAGGGCTTCTCAGTCTCTGCTTCTCCCCTCTCTTCTTGCAGTGCTTTCTGGATGCCGGTCAAAAAACAATACTTATATGAATAACACATAACATTCTCTGTCACACTGAAGGTCTAAAGGGCCTCACACTAAGATTTTAAACATGGACAATAAATCGATGCATCGCGATTCATGGATCGATTCCATTTTTTCTGAATGCATCACGCTTTTCTCTCGAATCGATTCTGAGCTTAGTTTTAACAGCAGATTGTGCCCTAGGCTAGTTTTTAACAGCAGATTGTGCCCTAGGCTAGTTTTTAACAGCAGATTGTGCTATAGGCTAGTTTTTAACTGCACGCTCAAATGCTCACGAAGAACAACACTTGGCTGTTGTACTTGTACCGCAGAATGCTTTTATGACACGAGATTAATGTAAACAGCCTACTGCCCACAACCTTTTCGGACTTTATGAATTGTTATTTAATGGAAGATTCAAGTGGTGTGAGTAAAGCATTGTAAGCCAGCAGATTACGGCTGTTTCTAAAGCACGACATCTGCTGTTTAAAATTAAGCTCAGAATCGATTCAAGAGAGAATCACGATGCATTCGGGAAAAATTGGAATCAATCCAGAATAATTTATTGATTCATGATGCATTGATTTATCTTTATTTTCCTTTGAGTTTTCAGTGTACAAAGTAGACGACACCGTTGTCAAAACGATCCCCATTCACACGGATCCGCGAAAACGACTAAAAACCCTGTATTCTGCTGCCAGGCCAGTAGATGGCGATGAAACACTATAGACTGAACACGTGCATGACGTCATCGTCTTCAGAGTTTTGCGTTTCTGTTGTTTACATGAAGACCGTTTTCAAAAACTTGCACTTCGAAACTCGTTTACAAAAGTTTGTGTTTTCAGGCATCCAAAACGCAGTTGTGTAAATGAACGATACGATACATTAATAAAATTGGGGTCAGATCAAACTGTGTGAGGATGAGAGTGTTTAAGAATGATGAGACAGACAACAGAAATAAGATGAATAAATAAAGTGTATTTACAATATTCACAAGGAATGTGAGAAATGTCCACTGATGTATATAAAGTCCACGGATGTGATAATCCAAATTGTGCTGGAAAGGAAAGTCCACAAAGGTAACCCCACATCCAGTTTGCTGGTGATCAGCCTTTGGTCGTAGTGTGAGCAACAACCATGTTTGCATGCCATGCTGCCTCCTTTATGCTGTCTATTTCCTGTTCCCTGTCATGTAATCACTCACATAGGCAGACCCATAATTGTTTAAAGACAAACACACATAAAACAGATAAGAGGAATAAAATGGACTAAAATGATTAAGATAACATGTAAACCTAATTAAAACATTAAAACTGTAATAAAGTCAGGTAGTTGGATTATTGTCTGATGGCCAGGACTGCACATGAATGAAGGATGCCCATTTTCTGATCTCCCAATACCTCTTGATGAAAACTGTACAGTAATTATGTGTAGCTGGAAGCATGATCATTTCTTGAAGTAGCAGACTTGATGATGGTGTTTAGACTTGATGTGGTTTTCCTTTCAGATTGCTAGTTTATGAAAACGATCTTGAGATCACCATGGTAACAGGTTGGGTCTGTTTCTGAGGGTTTGCTTTGGTGCTGTTGGGTAATTTTCATCAGTAGCAGGAATCCGCTCTGATTTGGACACTGATGGCTTTGAAGCTAGTTCAGAATCGTTCATTATCTTTCCAACATCAGCTGTCAACTGTGAGAAGTATTCCAAGGACTCGGCAGTGAGATCATGCTGTGATATGAGGATTTGTGTGGAATAGATCAGTGAGAGGCTGGCGTTTCTGTTTCCATTGCATTCTGTTTATGTGTCAAGTATCGCACCTTACAGAGAAAGTTTGAGAAATTCGTATCGGGGGCTTTTTTATTGAATGATAATGACTTTACTTCATCCAGTTTGTTATATGGCTACTGAATAAATAAATTGAGATGAAGTTGAAGTGATTGTATAATGTGAGAAGAAAGGGAGTGCGGAGGGATACGATTAAACTAGTTGTCATTATACAAAATAACGCTCAGTGCCTTGAGTCATAATCAAATATTCTAGAGAACCATGTAATAATCTTTAAAGCTGCAGTCCGCAGTTTTACCTCTTTGTCACCATCTCTGTTCGAAATCTGCAATTGCAGTTATTCGTGGAATTATTAACTCTACCTGAGTTAACTGCACAGCGCGGATGAATACAGTGTTTGAGGAGAGTGTGCAGCTGTCAGTCACCGCCGGTGTGGAGACTGGCATTCAGAATCACAGATTATTCTTTTTGGAAGTATGACCAACATAATAATTTTCACCGGAAAATGTCATCTGAACAAGTAAGTAAGATCCACTTTTGTTCTGGTTCTGACATTGCAGTAAATCTTGTAAATCTAAATATCGCTTATCATATCACGCAAAACCATGCAAATTATACTTTGTTCTCAAATTGTTAATGTTAACAACGTCAGCATTGCGTGACTACATGTAATGTCCTTCCGATATCTATCCTTGTTTTCGCATGGGCCGGTTTTAGTCTCTTTTTTTCTGTAGCCACTCCGAAGTCCGAACGAAGTCTTTTGCATTTTACAGCGGGTGAATCTGTCGTCACTGGTGATCGTCGTTTGAACCTTTCTGGATCATTTCTGGATATCAAGTGCTGTGAGAAAAGGCTATACATCTCCACCTCCAACATCCTCACACACAATATAGCCTACTAGCCGAGACTCCTTCTTTATGTGTACAGATGTGTGTGTGTACAGATGTGTGTGTACAGATGTGACGTAATGACGCATAGACATGCTCGAATCTCCCGCGGAAATCCACCAGTACCACTGGAATTAAAAACATTACTACAAGCGTACCGCTTTGAATCAAGCTAAGGCAAGCAGATAGTTTTGAACACTGGCTGGTTATGCATTTTCTCAAAAAAAGCTAAGGACTGCAGCTTTAATTTGAATAAAAATAAAAAGTATTCTCTTTAATGTATGGTGAAATTCTAAGAAAACTAGCTTAATTTTTTACAAAAAAGGCTGTATAAATGCAACAGTAAAAACCTGTTAACTGTAAGTGATCTTACTATATATAGTAAAAATGGTAAAATCATTGTAAAACTAAGTTTATTATCGCGTTGTCATATAAAAAAAATGCAAGTAATATAAAAAAAAGCAAGTAAATAAACTATGAATTACTACATAATTAATGGTGGAACAGTAGATAAGCAATCCAAACGAGAGAACAGGTATAGAAACAACATACAGGAACACTCAGAATTGAAGCAGAAGCCAACAAGACTTGCTAATGACAACCGTTGGCTAATGACAACCAGCTGATTGCAATGATGAGTCCAGGCAGAGGATTGTGGGAAATGGAGTCCAGGCAGAGGTCAGAATCTAGGGAAGTGGATGTGTAACTTTGGGTGGAGGGTGGAGTTGGAGATCAGTGTTTGGTGTAGGCAGTCAGCACTGTGATGGACCAATGAAATCTTCAGAATCGGCTGCTGGGTGGAGTTTGTGCTGAACTGGTTTAGGGAAACAGGAGAGGCAGTGAATTTGACTCAGTACATTCCCACAAAACACATTCAGTTTTATTTAAATAGTTTCCCCCCCTATTTCAGTAGAATAATTTATTTTCCTTATTCTTTTCTCATCAGTTATGGACATTGGTGTGTTTTCTGTTACTTTCAATGTTTATTTAATGTCTTTTCCATTATTAGTTGTTTGTCGCTCTAATGGTCATTATTCATAGACGTGCTAGTTTTGATTAAGTTTAATTCATCACGTGGCAAAGCAGATTGTATTTTCCAGTGGGTTGGTACAGTATATTAACATTACATCACTTATGTGTTCAGTTATGAACTGTAAAACCTCCACCGAAACATCATCATCATTTTACAGTCGTCACCTTCAGGTTTGTTGAGAGTCGCTTCACTCCTGCGGTTCAGATCATCATCATCATGCTGTTCTTCTCATGAGAAAATCTCTGCCTTGTTTTTGCTTTAGTAACTTTTCTGTGTTGTGCCTAACTGGATTCCTCCTGCTGAGCACAACAAAGCTGGGGAAGTGGTAAACTTGGACACGGATGCGTGAGAATGGGCTGTTGTTATGTCATTAAAGCGTCCGCCGGGAGCAAAGCCACAGAAAAAAGGAAACATCTTTTGATTGTTTAGGGAAACAATGCAGACGCGCACCGGGACGCATTCCACGCGCAGCAGCATTCCAGCGACTGATGGAGCGGCCCGGGACGACCTGTGCCGCGGTTCCCATTGTGAAGTAATGCCATGCGTCTGCCAGAAGCTACTGTGTGTATGGGTTCATGCTGACGCTCTACTCCACAAACAGCTGTTCTTATGATGGACAGCTCTCTCGTAAATATTCTTTATATGTGTTCGCTTGAATGGTTTATCAGGCACTCTAAATGTTGTGAAATCTTCCACAGATCTATAAAATACTGCTGGCCAGTTCTGGAGGGTTTTTATTAATGTTCCCAAATTTGTTCAAGGGTTTCAGAGTTTGGACTGGACAGGGTCAGAATGGGTTTCTTTGGTAGTACCATGGTTTCAAGAGTGAAAGTACCAGACAGTAGCTCAAAGAGTTTTCAGGGTATTTCAGCACTTCACAAATGCCCTATAATCACTTGAGTTTAACCTGACACTGTAGCTCGAATTCCGTCCTCCAAATGTCCATCAGTAAGGCCTGAACCAATTAATGTTGAACCAAAAAGACTGGCTGCTGTGCACATATGAATGTTTTTCTCTGGGTAAACAAGTTTTCTAAAGTCTGTTGCCCCCTGATGGGCTTTGAGGTTAATGTCAGTTTGCAGAGTGAGAGTCTCCATCTCAAGCTCACTAGAAACCAGGTTAAATATGCATCACTTAGTTTCTCAAATATGTGTAAAATGTCCACTTGTATGAAAGGATTTGCAGTGAAGGACACGCATGGTTCCAGCTTATCAAAGTCATTGAATCTGTCCTCAGATTTTTGTCCAAGCCTGTTCAAGAGTTCAAAGTACTGATGTAATGCTCTGTCAAAGATATCAGATGCAGAAGCATTGACTGCATGGATGGAAAGTGATGCCATTTCTTCCTCTGTAAATACGGCTGATTTTGGCTTTGAATGCTTTTACAGCCCTGATCATGTCACTGAATGTCTTACGTTTGCCTTGAAGTTCACAGTTCACAGTTTCCCAGTGATGTGAGTTAGGAAGGAGAGATCCAGTAGTCATCAGTTGTTACCAGCTTTTCAAATGGCATGAGTGCGGACATTATTTCATTTACACTCTTGTGATCTTTAAACAGAGAGTTTGCTATCACATTCATTGCTCCATTGACATCCCAGAATGTTTTTTTGTGTGTTTCGTCAAAAAATTAGCAACTCAAAATGAAGCTTTGGTTGTAGCTTGTGACTTTTTTTTTGCTTCCTGCTAAATTAGTCTTTTCTCAGTAATGCACCCGGCGGATAACGGCCGCTGAAGGTCTCCTGGGTTGTGCTGAAATGTCTCTCCACATTGTGTCTCTTGGCTACCGCTCCACAGATGAGGCGTACAGCTTGATCTTTGACATTTGTGAAGAGGAATTCTGTCTCCCACTCCTCCTTAAAGTCTTTTTCGTTTTAGCATGACCTGGTGCATTATCATCAATGATTCATTTTTGTTGTTGTTGTTGTTATAGTTGAATTCACCATATTTATACCATCAGACCGCCACAAACTCACAGAATCGCCTACAAGAAGCATAGCGTACCTCAACGTACATTGATACACACAAACTTCTAAATATTTAAAGTCCCCCTGTGGTGAAAATCCAGTGTTTAATGTTTTTTATATGTCTATGTGGTGTTTTTAATATGCTTTAAGTCAAACCATGTGTAAATTCATAAGTCGACAGCATTGCTGAGTATTTTCTCCTTAAAACTGCAGTGAACCAAAGACAGTCTCAAAAACACGGTTTGAAACCAATCTGGGGTGCGTTTCCTGAAAGCATCGTTAGCCAACCAAGGTTCTCAAGCTCCGTCGTTATCAGCAGTTCAACGAGTCTGTTTCCCGGAAATATAGTTCAAACAAACATTCGCAAACAGCATCGCAAAGTTGTGTGTTTGGAACGATAGCTCTGTGGTTAGAAGAAGAGTTTCTTGTTTACATGACATGTGGACTTAATAAATCCTGATCTTGAGCAAAATAAGCAAGCTGACATACAGTACAATCTATATCTTTGATTTAGAATACATACAAATGTAATTTATGTCTTTTGGTTTGTCAAGAGATTTAAAGCACTGTTTTTGATGAGACTATGATTGAATCTGGAGATAAGGCAAAATAATTGAGAAACATTTGAAATAGCCCTCAGATGCCATATCCATAATTTATACCAAAACATCTAGCATTAATTCAGTCTCAAACAGATTCATTAAAAGTAATTATAAGTCCACCACATGCGTGACATCATTAAGCAACGCGGTTGAACGACCAATTTGCAACTATATAGTTTTTCTGGAAACAGTCGTGACTAGCTAGTGGATTTCTTCAACAGTGCATCGCACTATAGTAGTGAAGCACGAGTTACGGAAACACCCCTGTTCAACACGTGATCGTCAACGAGTGGATCTCTGAGCTGATGTGAGTGAGTGGAGGCGGGGCTCATTTGCATAATCATAGAACCGCGAATACTAAATGAGGCAAGGGTGTCGAGTTACATTCAAGGTATTTTAAGGCATGGATACATTTTTTCAAGGAAAAAACATTTAAATGTTTCATTTTGGTGATCAGAGATGAGTTTTAAGGGATACAATTATTGACTACAGGGGGACTTTAAAATGATTGTTTGCAGAAATTATGGTATCATCACATTTTTTTGACTTCCTTACGAACAGCTATCAATATACAAGCCAACACTTCTGTTGAAGCCAATCAGGCCTGATAATGTTTCAATGGAAAATACAATGTCCATTTTTATTTGGTTGAGCCAGTATATAATGGTCTATCGTCTAGCTAACTTTGCTAAATTAAATGATTGGTATTTGAATGTCCAATGAACATTTTATTCTACAAACCTCACAAACTTAGGCAAATCTGCATTTAGATCTTGTGAAGTGTTCATTTGTATTCAGTATAAATACGTTTGTAGAGTCCAGCTGTTACTGGACAAACTTTACATCCTTGATCTTAAATTATGCTGCATTACATTCATGTCATAATCCTGGTGTAATGATCATTTTGCATTACCTGGTCTTTATTTGAGCACAAATACTCACTGATCCTCTCCTTCTGTGGATGATTCTGAATCCGAATAAGAGAAATGACTGATATTACAGTGTGTTTAATCTTGGCCAGCGTCCTTTTTACTAAATCAATTTGGCATTATTTAATTCATGTAAAGAAGTGATTATTTTAAATAAGAAAAATGCAACTAAAATAGGTATTCTTATAAAGAGAATATCAAGATAATAAAATAACTTCAGATATAATTGTTCCCTCATTCCACAATCAGAGGCTTTTATTTTCACACATGTGGTTTCCCAGATAGCATGGTGACATTGATACAATGTTGAGTTTTGATCTAAACCATCATTTTGGTTGAGATTGACATTTCAATGTTTAAAGTGTGCTGGATCAGCATTGAAATTTTGATGAAAGCCAACAACACACATGGGTGGAGACAGTGACATTGAACTAACAGTGATTTGTAGTTGATGAGCACAAGATCATTCAGGCGTATCTCTGCAGAACACTAGTGGGTGTTTCTCGATCAGTGGGGCGTTTTCAAACCACAATGGGCATTTTCAACCGCTTTACCCGATTTGCTGTAATCCACTGTGGGCTTGGTTTAGGGGTGGGCCTTCATGATTTTAGCAAGTCTGTTGAAAAATGGTTGAAAAACATTTACCTGTATTGTAGTTTGAAATTGGCCACTGATTGGTAAACGCCCATTTTGTCTTTGCATGTGCACTTCTCAGTAGTCTAATGCTTCCTCATTAGAGTGAAAACAGGTGCATCCTATACAGAAGTCTTGTTTGTTGAATCACCTGACATACATGACTTCTCTAGCACAGTTTCAAACAATGGTGCATCTACCTTATTTCTCTGTTCCTTTGTTTTGCATGCTTATTTGCGTTTGATTTGTGTTATTACTCACTGTAATTAGATTACAAAGTTATTTTGGTGTTTGAATAAAGCATCTATTTTTCTACATTCTTAAAAAATGCATCTTGCTTTAGTAAAGTTTATTAGGAATTTCCTGAATAAAGTTATGTCATTTAACAGATTTCTTAAGGTGCAAGAGACATGAACATGAGCAAGAATGTTAACATAGCCCATGTCTTGTCTCGGTCAGTGCTTGCATGCAGAACACATTGCTCCTTTAGTAGGAGTGAAGGCAGATGAAGATGGACAATTAAAAAAGCACCCTCCTGATAATGCTGACATTGATCATACATTGAGTTGTTGTCGACAGCATAATCACCTGACCTGGGACTTGATGATATCCTGTATCTTATCACTGCTTAATCAGGTAATCATTCATATTCCTGAATCTGTATTCAATTTGAGAAATAACTGATTTCCATTCAGTTTAGCTTGTTTCCACTGAAACACAATAACAAAAAAAACATCTAGTGTTTATTAAGAAACTGACTGACATGGCTATTTTGTGATAATTAAAGAGATTGGGGTCTACATAAGGTGAATCTGCAGCTTTAAAGAGATAGTTCAGCCTGAAATTAAAATTATGTCATCATTTATTTACCCTCAAGTTGTTCCAAACCTGTATGAATGTCTTTCTTCTGCTGCACACAAAAGAAGATAGAGTGAATAAAGCCGGTAACCAGACAGTTGATGTTAGCCATTGACTTCCATTATTTCCTACTATGGAAATCAATGGCCACCGTCAACTTTCTGGTTACCGACATTCTTTAAAATATTTTATTTTGTGTTCAAAAGAATAAAGAAACTCATACAGGCTTGGAACAACTTGAGGGTGAGTAAATGATTACAGAATTTTCATTTCGGGCTGAACTATCTCTTTAAAGAAGTTTTCTAAGATCTTTTTTATTCTACAAGATAAAAGTGTTATTTGAATGCTGTAGTTTCACAGAAAATGAAATGAATGGCTATAGCTCAGAGGTGTTTGTTCCTCTTCATGAAGAGTTTAGCTCCAGCGCCTGGAAGTGTTCATTGATCTGATGACCTTGATTAACTGCCTCAGGTGTGTTTAATTAGGGCTGGAGATAAATCCGACACCCCTGCTAGTGTTTTCTTTTGATATTAAAGCATTCATAGAAATAAATAAACAGAATTTTACGATACTATAATCGTAGTTAGAATATTTTGATTTCAGTGGCTTTAAAAAAAAAAGTGAATCATATTGTGTTTAGTATATTAACATTATTGAATGTGACTGTATGTATGACAACTGAATTGATTCGTTCTTGAGTAACATCATGCTTTCTTTTTCAGATTTCAGAGAACCCAAAGGAAAAGAGGGAGTATCTGAGGCAGTATCTGATGCAAGACAGATTTTTAAAAACCTGAACCGCTGGACCTGTAGTTATGATGACATCAGACTTCTGAAGCCAATTTTATTTTTAAAGGTTGAAATGCTTTTGTCCTATTTCTCCCCCTTTCTTTTAAAAAAATTATATTTGAATATATTTGTTGTCATTGATTGATTGAATAAAATAAATTGACTCAACTGCTGGAAAGGTGTCATTTATATTTGAAAAGGTTTTCGACAAATTTTGAAATGGTCAGGAATTTGTTGACGCACCATTGAAGTGTGATTGAAATATTAATGTTGTTTCAACATTAATTGGTACATCAGATGGCAACATTGTTTGACATTCCTTTTCAGTCTTTCAACAAAATGTATTTAGAATCAACATCACATTGTAACATTGATCAAACCATATTACCAAAGATTATTTTTTGTTAATTTCAGTGTTAATTCAACAGCAGTGATTTAGATTCAACATCATAGTGTAGCGTTGATTCAACAATATTACCATTGATTATTTTTGTTAAAGTGTAGCTTTGATTCAACAATATTACCATTGATTATTTTTGTTAATTTCAATATTGATTCAGCATCAGTGATATAGAATCAATCATAGTGTAACGTTGATTCAACAATATTACCATTGGTTATTTTTGTTAATTTCAATATTGATTCCGCATCAGTGATATAGAATCAATCATAGTGCAACGTTGATTCAACAATATTACCATTGGTTATTTTTGTTAATTTCAATATTGATTCCGCATCAGTGATATAGAATCAATCATAGTGCAACGTTGATTCAACAATATTACCATTGGTTATTTTTGTTAATTTCAGAGCTGATTCAACAGCAGTGATGTAGATTCAACATCATTGTGTAACGTTGATTCAACAATATTACCATTGATTATTTTTGTTAATTTCAATATTGATTCAACAGCAGTGATGTATAATCAATCATAGTGTAACATTGATTCAATAGCATTACCATTGATTTTTTGTTCAACATAGTTTCAACATTAACTGAGGGTGCAAAAGTGATGTTGATAAAATATCACTTTGTAATGTTGAATCAATACTATTACCATTGATTTTTGGTTGAATTCCAAACATTATTTCAACATTAACTGAGGGTGCAAGAGTGATATTAAAGCAACATTACTTTGTAACGTTAATTCAATGCAATTAGCGTTGACGCATCAACACTGAGTCAACATTGTTTCAATGATTACATGCTATCTGGGTTGTTTCTCTACTTCTACTCACAGTTCCTGAAAGACTGAAGTGGACACAGACACAGCTTAACTGTAGTGTAATTTTAGCTTTGTTTGTTGGGAAAAGCATAAAAAGTTATATATATATGCCAGAAACCCGTATTTCGTAGAAACTGTTATTGTGGTGTCTTTGTCTTTTCCTCAGATCGAGGCTGAAGTGTGTAACTCCCGCTAATCTCCTGCCAAGTTGTTCTTTCTGGACTATAAAAGCGTTTAGTAGATCTCAGCTATTTTGATGAAGGATTGTAAAATGCACTAAAATAAATGAGCTGCTTTATTATGTAGTAATTCTAGCGCTATATAAACTGTGTGTACGTAACCTGCTTACATTACCTCTGAGGGAGGAGAGCACGAGCGGCACAGAAGGCAAATCCCACGTGTCAGGAATAATTAGCATGACACTCGCCTGAGAGAGAGATTTAGCCGGGATGACGGCCGCTTACTCCAAGCCTGTTAGAGAGAGAGAGCGGGACTATCTCTCTCTCTCTCTCTCTCTCTCTCTCTCTCTCTGAAATAAGCAGTGGAATAAGCTTTGATTTGCGCTGTGTCATAGAAGGTCATTTGCTGTTGTGTTGTTGATTTCCATCTTGAATTTCCTCTGTTGTAATGCCAGAGGCTTCTCTGAGAAACGCTGGTATAAACACTGAAAACTACACACCCGTGCTTTTGAAACCATGTAGATCTCAGTAAAACAGAGCGCTGTTTCGTGGTCAGACTGCTGTGTGATAAACACGTGTGTGTGTGTGTGTGTGTTGCAGGCGGTGACCGGCAGGAGTTTCTCTGACAGGGACTTCAGAGCTGGACTCGACAACGGCATCTTACTTTGCGAGTGAGTAACTCTCTCAAACCACACACACACACACACACACACACGCACGCACACACATGCACGCACACACACTTAAAGGGGCAGTGTGCCCAAAAGGTTTCATTCTGTCATCATTTACTTACCTTTTCAGTTTTTTTGCATGAAATGAGTGCGGACTGTACCTGTCCCCAAAATCACAACACACACCTTAAAACACAATACACTATAAATGCAGTCCATACAATTTGTTGGGAATTTCTTTATCCAACTTCCCAGCTAACAGGGAACGTTCTGGCAAGGTTCTCTCAAAGTTATGAACAAATGCTCTCCAGTAACATTAATAACTCATTCAGGATTCAGTTTTCAGGTTTTTATTAATGTTCTTAATACATTAGCAAAAAAAATTTATCAAATCACTTTCTTGTCACAATGTTGTTTATGTATGGCGAAACTACACTTCAGAGTTCAGGGAACATTCAGAAATAGCGTTTTCATGACTTAAAAGTAAAGTTACAAAACGTTGTTAGGTTTATGTTTGTGTTTTCTGTGTGCCTTTGTTCCCTAAGTTCCCGCTTTTTTTATTGGTTGTCATAGTTACCCGTTGTTTGATTGATTAACCCCACCTGTCTCTTGTTTTCTCCCTCAGTCAGCTTGTGTGTTTATAGTCCTCTCTTTGACTCATTCTTGGTCTGTTCTCGTGTCTGTATGGTGTGGTTGTATTTCTCCTGTGTTCCAGTGTGTAAAGTTGTCTGCTGTGATCCCGCCTCAACTGTTGCTGACAAACCTTCTCCACATATTTGGAGACTGAACGGTCTTTAATGCTCATTTTTAAATGTGTCTCCTGGAGTTTGTCTTGTTCTGGCAGATGTGGTTTCCATCAGAACACATCTGTCCTGTCCTGAGAGCTGGATCCTCTGTCATCAGAGACACAGTACAGTAAACATGACTGTCTTCAGCTCTGACAGCTTTGATCACAACTAGTCTTAAACGTTCTGGACTTTAAACATGTTTAAGGCCTGTTCTGGAGTTGTTCCTTTGGTTTGAGATGGTTTGGTTTGACATATTTATGTTGTTGTATTGTGAAACACTAGTGCTGGTATTGAGGTGGATACGGGATTATTATAATTTCACTCAGAAATGAAAATTCAGTGAAGGACATTGAGGTCTAATGATGTTTGACCCCAACGCAGAAGAAACCAGTCATACGGGTCTGGAATGAGTAAATGATGACATATGTTTTTAAAATTTATGGTGCTGTCCTAAACTTATTTATGAGCATTAAATAGACGTAAATGTTAAAAATATAAGCTGTAACTGTATGTAGACTGCATATAATCTGCTCTTGGTATGTTTGACTTCATATTGATCTACATTTTTTGATGAGACACGTTGTTGAGACGTAATTGAGATGTTGTTGAGACGTTGTTGAGACGTTGTTGAGATGTTTTGATGATGTTGTTGAGATGTTTTGATGAGATGTTGTTGAGACGTTGTTGAGATGTTGTTGAGACGTTGTTGAGATGTTGTTGAGACGTTGTTGTGACGTTGTTGAGATGTTTTGATGAGATGTTTTGATGAGATGTTGTTGAGATGTTTTGATGAGATGTTTTGATGAGATGTTTTGATGAGATGTTGTTGAGATGTTGTTAAGACGTTGTTGAGACGTTGTTGAGACGTTGTTGAGATGTTTTGATGAGACGTTGTTGAGACGTTGTTGAGACGTTGTTGAGATGTTTTGATGAGATGTTTTGATGAGACGTTGTTGAGACGTTGTTGAGACGTTGATGAGACGTTGTTGAGACGTTGTTGAGACGTTGTTGAGACGTTGATGAGACGTTGTTGAGATGTTGTTGAGATGTTTTGATGAGATGTTTTGATGAGACGTTGTTGAGACGTTGTTGAGATGTTTTGATGAGATGTTTTGATGAGACGTTGTTGAGACGTTGTTGAGACGTTGATGAGACGTTGTTGAGACGTTGTTGAGACGTTGTTGAGACGTTGATGAGACGTTGTTGAGACGTTGTTGAGACGTTGTTGAGACGTTGATGAGACGTTGTTGAGACGTTGTTGAGATGTTTTGATGAGATGTTTTGTTGAGACGTTGATGAGACACGTTGATGAGACGTTGATGAGACGTTGATGAGACGTTGATGAGACGTTGATGAGACGTTGTTGAGATCTCTAGGAGTCACGTGTGTAAACACTGGCTGTTTTTCTCCGGGCGAAGCAGCAGGAGACGTCTCAGTTCATATGTGGAGTCTTGTTTGAGTAAAGCAGAAGCTTTGAAGGCCAGTTTTCATCAGCGGCGGTTTCCATTAGACTAATTGTTAACAGCAGTGTTTGTGTTGGAAGTTTTAGCTCAACGCTTCTCTTCTGACTGCTTCTCATTACCAAACATGTACATACAGACAATCCCCCTTCCATAAACACACACGTTACCTGGCATTGTTCTGAATGCTGAAGATCTGCTCGCTCAGACAGGAAAGATCAGTCTGACTGACATGAAAAACCACCAATCACAGTTAGACACTTCAGGACAGGCGGATCTGAAGCACAACTGGATCTAGCCTCAAGCTCATGGTGTTTACTTGAGCTGTCAAGAACTCTTGTGAGGACAGCATCACATTTGCATTGTCTCACACAGGAAAACAAGTAATAATCATCTCAGCCTGTGAACAGCAGGACCTGCTGAAAATGAGCTTCTCCAGCACAGAGACACACGGATAACATTCTGATATCATTTCTTGTAGAGCTTTGCATGTCCCCCACCGTATCCAGCAGATCTTTATTTGATGACACTAACAAGAGCTGATAAACAGATGTTTCCACACTAAAGCACACGCCATCATCTCTCATCCCCTAAGCGTCACAGTCGGACCGTTTTCTGGATTTGATCGCGCTGCCAAAGTGATGCCGTTCACACGGATCCGTGAAAGCGACTGTAAACGCTGTGTTCTGCTGTCAGGCCAGTAGATGGCGGTGTCACCTGTAAAGAATCACTACATGCCTATAGACTGAACACACATGTGCATGACATCACTGTTTTCACAAAGAGTTGTTTTATGCACGGAGACGGATGGATAACACGTTATGCACGGATAACGTCATCGCTTTCAAGAACTTGCACTCTGAAACAAGTTTTCAAAGGTTTTCATTTACAGGATTGTGCCCGATGAAGACCTGAGGGTCGAAACGTTGCTTTTAATAAATTCTTTTGGAGCAGTATTTTTCAGTGTGCGGACTTCACACTTCTTTATTTTGTTTCATTTTCAGGCCCTCATAATGCCGCTGTTGTGTAAATGAACGGCCAAACAACTATAAAGTTATCAGTTTTGAGTTGAAAACGGTGTTGTGTAAATGGCCTGTAAGCTTTTTTAGCAATGAAGAATTTTGAGGTCACAGTATCCGAATCTGAACACATTGGTCAAAAATAGACGTGTTTCCAGTCTTTTTTCAATATTACAACAGTAGCTTATTTTGTTCATTTTCAATAATACACAACAATAACAACATTCATCACGCTGACATCCTGGACTGTTTCAGTGTATTTCACTGTATAATATAGTGTTTTACTAGAAAACTATTATTTAGTCTCAGTCTCAGACGTGACGTCCACGGACCACCGGCAAAACGGGAAACACTTCAGTTTTCCGCCTGGAAACAAAGCCGTCGTGATGCCAAACCCCCTCATGGAAGAAGAAAGCTGGTGGGTTTACAACTGACTAAACATGATGCTGAACAAAACGAACTGTGATTGGCTGCTTTACATGTCAGACGGTCCTTGGCCAATGAGAGCTGCTCTAGAGGACAGACCTTCTGCTGTCAGTCTGAAGACTAACACTTACTCAACTAGTTCATATGCACTTAGGTAATTGTTCATCATGATTGCTTTATGAGAAGTTACTGATGATTATTACACTTCACCTCTGATCTAGCTCTATGCTTCTATTAGATTACAAAACAATGAAACTGGATTTCGATGGACAACCGAAGAAGAAGTGTGTGTGTGTGTGGTGAAGGTTATTTCAGATAGATGAAAAACACTCTGGCCCAAATCCTCCTCAGGACATCAGGAAGTTTATGTCCTCTAGAGTCACACATGCGGTTTTGATTCTGACGGGCCGCTCTTCAGGGAGTGCGCTGCTGTTTTCAGGCCCAGGCTACTATATGAGCATGATGTATGATCTTCAGCATTAATGTGTGTCCTCAGCGTGACTTCTGTGTGTCTGGCCCGTGAAAGCCCTCATGTCTGATTCCTTTAAGACGCTCCAGGTGTTTCCTCAAACATTTATCCAGCGCGACACGAAAAACATACAAACTTCCTGAATATTTTACTAAAGAAAGGCGTTTATTTTGCTCTCCTTCCTGAAACTTGACAGCCATGTTACTGCACATTTACTGGTCTATCAGATCATGTTGCGTGTGGGTCTGTACACTGTTGAGTTTTATTGTGCTTGTCTTCAGTCAGAGCCCCTAAACACTTCTCAACACACTCAATCGCCCGGAAACCACAGACGCTAGTCCAACTGGTGCCGGCAGAAACTAGGCCAACAGACGGCTGACGGTCAGCTTGTGTTTCATGGCCTTTACTCTAACGAGAATAATATTCAAGGGTCACGTCATGACTTTGTGGCAGTGGTCTCCAGCATGGTGCCCGCAAGCTGCCCGCTAAGCACATTAATAGCTCCAACTTTCCATTAGATATCCACTGTAAATCAGGGCTCCAGACGGTGACTATATGGTATCATTTTGTGACCTTTTTTTGGTTTTTGAATAAATCTTAAATACTTGTAAGACTGAACCAGGATATGAAGATGTTTTATTATTCCCCATGTAATGGTGATTAAAAGTAAAGTAAAAGCGCACCACCATATTATAGCTAATCATAATAAATGAAATATTGTTGAGTATAACAAACGAGTCCTCTAGATTACTGTATCCCTTGAGGACGCCCTCGCTCACAAAAGGATGGAGGATAATCACATTTACACCTTTTTTTTCTGCCTAACACTCGCTAAAGAAATCCACAAGAAAAGGAATTTGTTTGGAACTTTTAGTTTCTCTTTGGGATGTTATCAGTACCTGAAGAGCGCCTGGTGTGAGGAAGCCTGATCGGTGTGTTGCTTGTGGAAACCTCCACCTCTCTGAATGAATTTGTGCTAAATGTCTTAAGTAAAGTGTTTGTTCGTTAATTGTTTTTAAATGATTTAATAAAGTGTTATAATTGTCTTTCTCTCAGACTGCTGAGCTCGATCAGACCGGGTCTGGTGAAGAAGATAAACCGGCTGCCCACTCCTGTCGCTGCTCTGGTAAGGGTTTCTAGTTTCTGTCCTCTCTCATCTAATCATCTGTGATGTGTTCCCAAACCCCTCTAAAACGCACTGTTAATTAACAAGACCAAAGAAACAGTGCTTTTGACACTTGTTCTAGTTAACTCTAGGTAAAGACACACATTGATCATAATTTAAACAATTAATCCTGGGTATTCACAAACTGGCGCTAACGTTCTTATTTATTATATATATCTATAAAGGCTCTAGCGTTTATAGAAGCATTTCTCTTGTATTATATATGAACAATATCAAGTTCAGTTTATTTGTATAGCAGGACGACGGTTTCATATTGACGATAATGTCTTTGAGGAGTTTCAGAGAGATGTGTGCAAAAGGACACAGAATGCAACGGTTCAGTGTGAGAAGGGCTTGCTTTGGGTCTCAGGTTAGAGATTTTGTCAATGAAAAATCTCACGAAGCTTCCACATAAAACATCAGATGCAGCAGACATTGTATTTACCGGAGGATTTACAACAGCGTTTATAACAGAGAATAAAACCTTTGGTCTAGAGTGATTTGCCATAATCAAGTCAGAAAAATATGTGGCTTTAGCGGACTTAACAGCATTCTGATAAGCCGATAAACTGTCTTTAAACAACTGCAATTAAATATGTAGCTTGTCCTTTTTCCATTTGTGCTCGGCCTTTCTACTAACTTGTCTAAGTCGTCCGATATCAGAGTTGAGCCATGGTTCAGATTTAGGAGTAGTTTCATTTAGGTCATTCAGCCAGGCAGAGTTTAATAGACAGAGATGTTGGTCGGCATCCAAGCCCGATAGCGGCAAATCCAACAGCAAATGTGAGCAGGATTCCATAAAGCACTCGTTAAACCTTGAGCCAACCTGAGAAGAATAGGACAATGTTATAGCTTCAGTAGTGGAATGAGAAAGGCAAGGAAGAGACATAGAAAATAATATTGGCTTACAGTCCGAAAGCATAAAATCAGATACAACAATATCACTGATTGCAAACCCATGAGAGAGTACCCGGTCCAAAGTGAGACCCTGAATGTGAGTAGAGTCATTTATCAAATTAAAACTCATCTAAAAGACTCAATGAGGCTGAGGAACTCCTTTGATAAAGTGTTAGATGGACAGCAAAGTGGATATTAAAATCACACACCAATAAAAAAACGGTCTTAGTTTGTGGTAACATTACCAATAAATTCGGTGAATTGCTGTATGAATGTACAGTCAGTTGTAACCAATTTAAAAAAAAAGGGGTTAAATCACCAAGCTTAGTGTAGGATTCAGCGATGAACATAAAATCCAGACTGTGAGAGGAAAACAAGTAATTTAGCAGGAAGGATCGAGCGTTGATCAGAGCCATTTTAGATGGAGAAATAACATCGGAGGAAAACGAAGCTCTTCTCAGTGACCGCAGATTTCCAGGAGTCACGCCGTTACGCCGTCAACCACGGCCGATCCGGGGGACGCCATCCAGCGAGACAGGAGACGGGCGCGGGGGGATAACAGGTCGAAGCCAGATCTATTACACGACTTAAGAGACCGGTTTAAACCGATAGCAGCCTGAAGATGAGCTTTCAGTCTACAGCGAGTCCACCCTGACTCCCGAGTTTCCTCCGTGACGCGATGACAGGCCACTGGCTGTATATCAGCACGGCTGTGAGTCGGGTAATCACTGATATATGCAGTGAGTGGAGCCCACGCCTCCGTCAGTCTAAAACATCCCTTTACAACTACAGTGAGTCACTGTAATATTATAGATAATATTATGGAGTCCATGTCCATAATATTATATCCAAAAAATCAGTGTGAATGTCCGCTGAGGATATGTTGGTCTTTGTCCTTCCCATGACAGACAGCAATAAAACCACTTCCTCGTTCTGACTCACTCATAAAGACCGTCTTAGTCCATCTCGAGGCGTAATAATGTAAGTGCATATCACAATCCTTTCTCAATAGCAAATACAACATATTATTATAATACACTATAAACGTACAAGCAGCACTCTAGTACCGGATACGTACAGTGAAATATAGCCAAATATGGAGTTATGAAAATTAATTTTCCCCTTAACCAAAATTGATTTGCTCTGGAACATGTAATGGATTAATAAGACCAAAGATTGCCTGTTTGAAATACCACAAATGAATTATATTTCAAGTTTCACCACTATCTACATAAGAGTCACTGAGATGAGCGGTTCTCTGCGGGAACGCCCGCTGACGGCCTGGAGCTCGCATCGGCCAAAGCATCTCAACAGATTGTAAAATAGGCACTATGATTATATATCAGTCACGTATATGAGGTCTAATTAACTACATTCTCGCATAAAAACTTTTAAAACTACATTTCGTGACACAACCACAGTATTTTTTTTTTAAATGGTGGATTTGCTGGACCGCCATGACAGTCGCCGCAGGCGGAGTGATACAAGCGGTGAAACGGTTCCAGTTCTGATACTGGGAGAATATCACACTGCTGGAAAAGGCTCTCAGCCAATCAGATTCGAGAACCAGAAAGAACTGTTGTGTAAATAAATATATATTGCAGACTTCTATCAAGTCAAGTCTTCTCTACTATAAAGGTAATAGCCTTACTCCACTCCAACTGGTGCGTTTTCCATTTCCCCCTCCAAGGTTTTCCTGTGGCGGTGTGAAGTGTGTGTGAAGTGTGTGTGAAGATGAGGCGCTGGATTTGGTGTTGGTTGTTGAGTATTTAGCTGTGCCGTTCTAACAGCACATCACCGATGATAACGCGGGGTTAAGCGCTGTGTGAAAAGAAGAAGAAATATATACAATTCTTTCCTATTATTTGTGGCACTGATCATGAGAAATGTGTTCCTGCCACTGACACACAAGATGCTGTTATCAGAACATTTTCACATCGGTCATCATTCATCATTCATCATTCATCATTCATCATTCATCATTCAGGTCCACTGTGTGAAATCTCACGGTACATCTGCCTGGAAACACGGCGTGAGCAACACTTTAGCTCCTGGCGGACTGGTGAAAGTGTTCACTGACTTCAGCTGCTGTCACAGTACAACTGCACTTTCAGCCATTGCTTACATTATACATTTGACTTTTTTGAAAGAAATTAGTACTTTTTTTCATCAAGGATGCATTAAATCGATCAAAAGTGACAGTAAAGACATTTATAATGTGTTACAAAAGATTATATTTTAAATAAATGCTGAAACTTTTGAACTTTCTAGTCATTAATGAATCCTGAAAAATAACATGTATGACGGTTTCCACATAAATCTGAAGCAGCAAAACTAAACACAGATAATAATCATAAATGTTTCTTGATCCTCATATTAGAGTGATTTCTGAAGGATCATGTGACACTGAAGACTGGAGTAATGATGCTGAACATCAGCTTTGATCACAGGAATAAATTACACTTTACTGTATATTCACATAGAAAACTGCTGATTTACATTATAATAATATTTCACTGTTTTTACTGTATT
This sequence comes from Rhinichthys osculus, assembly GCA_029959095.1. Lineage (NCBI taxonomy): Eukaryota > Metazoa > Chordata > Actinopteri > Cypriniformes > Leuciscidae > Rhinichthys > Rhinichthys osculus. The sequence goes on along the minus strand of JARWKJ010000011.1, from coordinate 2,584,952 downwards.
TCTGATTAAATAAATGCAGCCTTGATGAGCAGAAGAGACAGAAACATATAAAATCTCCCCGACCCCAAGCGTTTGCTGCTTTGTGGAAATATTCTGCTGGTTTAATCGTTGCCTTTATGAAGTGGGCTGCTGATCATCAAACTATTACAGAACTATAACGCTGTTGTGTGTTAAATTCACTTTTCCTTCTGAAATATGGTATATAATTTGTATTGCTGAGTATTAGGATGCAGTTCCTCAGGGACTCTCAGACACACATCTGGCTGCACTTGATTACGATGTAAATGTTTCTGAAAACATTTTGAAACGTTTTCACAGAATCCCAGGGAAAATCACGTGATGTGTGTGTTTGAGATGATGAACGATCTCTCTGAATGTTCAGATACTCCAGCGTCAGTGTGGCGTTCGGGAGCGTTCACGTTTCCCTCGGCTTCTGCTGGGAATCTGGTGAATCTTCTGGAGTGGCTTCATGGCACAGGTTTGGTAGCTTGATGTTGCCAGAGCTTTACGGCCGTCGCCTGCATGCGTGTGCTTCAGGGTTCAGCTGCAAGCGGATATTAGTCCAAATGTCAAACTCTATGTTCAAATCACGCCGAGGCTTCAGGCTAATGAATGCACCTCTTGTTTTCTTTAAGGGTGTTCTTTCATTTTCGCCCTCCACCTCCTTTTGTCCTCGGACATCAGTGCCGAGTGCCGTGCGCTTCACCGAGTGAATGAAAACAAGTGTGCACTAGAGAGGGCGGCGACTCGGGCATAATAAAAAACCTAATAAGAGTTTGAAGGAAGACATTGTAAGAATAACAGGTGTTAATCAGCCAGCGCTTAGAACGAGTGTTTTGAAGGAAGTTTGGTTTGGCTGGGTTCGTCTTATCTCCGCCGTCCACCCCTCGTAACAGGCCTGGGTAATTACACACCAGCATTCCTCAAACCCCTCTCTCTGTCGCTCTCTGCCTGCTTTCCCCCATGCCTCGCTGCGATCCCAGAGCTACAATTACACCGCTATATCTTATTGCACATTAAAGCCCTGGAACGCATCCTCTCGCCGTTATATCAGACAACATCTCTTGTGTTTGCATTACATTAACTCTGCTCCAAACTATAATCCGTCGCCTATCTGGATACCTACTGTATACACACTGCCAAAGATGTTGCAAATGGTTGGCAGCAACATTTTTACAATATATTAAAGTCACCATGAAATCAAAATGGACAATTCTTTTTTTTATGGAATTTTGCCGTGTTTATTCTAAATGATTTATCGGTGCTCATCATTATTGTGTTAAATTCATGTTGAATCGGAATAACTTCCCCTCACTCTTGCGGCGACAGTAGTTGTAGACAAGTGACTGTGTTTATTTGAATCATTCACTGAAATGATTCTTTCAGAAACACTGATTCATTCAGGAGAGAGTCATTGAATCATCCATTCAATGGATTTGTTCAAAAATGCTGATTCATTCAGGAACAAAACAAGTGACTTTCTTTATGAGTGTCACTGAATCATTCTCTCAACCAATTTGTAAAAACCGGCTTTTTCATTGATGTATTTATTTATTTTATTTTATTTGACTAAAGCATTAAAATACCATAATATGTTTGCTGATATTTAGAAAAAGTTTCACATATTTATTTCTCTGAAAAACTGCTTCAACTTCGGCTCTTTTCTGTAGCATGTTCTCCATCTGGTAACCAGCGCGAGAGTCGAGTCTGAGGAGGAGGGCGGGAAAACAACTCTCTCCGATATGTTGAATTAGGACTGCAGTACCAATTTCAATAGCTAGCTTTCAATATGACAGCTTTAAGAAACAAAAGGCTTTTCTTAGAAACACATAACGGGTAATTCTGCTGTGACTTTGTTTGGAATTATTTTTGTTGGATCAAAAACACACATGAATAAATGAATGAAACCTTTATTTCCCCGAGGGGAATTTGTTTTGCACTTAAGGGAGCCAAGTTGAACATTAGCACAGATAACAGTAACTAACAATAAAAAATAAAAACCACACCAAACATCCAACAACATTGTAGACATAGAGGATACAGAAAACAGAACATAAACAACAACGCAGCAATCATCAGTCCAATAGCTAAGATACAATACAGTATATGTCAAAAGGTACTCAGTATCAATATCAGCACAGCTCCTTGTGTTATATTGCTTAAAGTCCCCCTGTAGTCAATAATTATATCCCTTAAAACTCATCTTTGGTCACAAAAATGACACATGTAAGTGTTTTCCTTGGAAAAAAAAAGGATGCGTAGCTTAAAATATCTTGAATGTAACTCGACACCCTTGCCTCATTTAGTATGCGCGGCTCTATGAATATGCAAATGAGCCCCGCCTCCACTCACTCACTCACTCAGCTCAGAGATCCACTGGTTGACGATCACACGTTGATCTGATTGGTTACAAGGTCGTTTGTGACGTCAGAAACACCAGCGATTTCAAACCGTGTTTTTGAGACTGTCTTTGGTTCTGTTTTAAGGAGAAAATAAAAAATGCAATAAAACAGAATCTCTTGATCAATAACAATTACAGATAATTACAAGTTTTGTAGTAGCCATTACTGATATGAAATATGAAACATGGCAACTCGTCCCTTTCAGCAGATGATCGTTTAGATCTTGAAATAATCATGACATTTTAACTTTGCTACAAACTCTGGATCAAGACAAAAAAAAATGGAAAATAAAGAAAAGCAGTGAAAGCAAATATATTATTGACAATGATAATGTAAAATTAATTTACCAGTGAATAATATATTGGACACTGGAAGATATCAATTCAAATCTAATTAAGAATAAAATATTTTACCCAATGTAATATATCAGCCCAATATTTGTATTTTTATGCTTATTAGAGTATTACATTGTTAACTTAGCAACAAACGCTGTTGGATCAGTTGTGAGTAAAGTCGTATGAGGAACCCTAATGTGTTTGGCCTCCTTTATAACGTCTCTGGCAAGCGCATCTTACTGACTGGGCTGATTTTGTTGTCAGATAATAAATTAAATGGATTACAAAGCATTCTGGGCAGATATTACTGTGGTTGCCTTTAATCCATTTATTGAAAGATTTTAGCTTTAAGGGAATTTACGCAACATTGCAGATGTGTCTGTTATACGGCCCGAGAGATTCTGACACAACATCAAGCATTTCAAAACATAATGCCACAGCATGAATTATTGCAATCGGTGCATTTCCAGACAGACTCAAGTCTGTCATCTTCTGAAATAATGAATTGGTTCCAGGTCTTTTTGGCACTTGAAGTGCAAAACAATTGTTAAGTTTGCAAATTGCACACACATACTGTAATCTGTTATCTCCGCCATCATAATAAAACAGGGTA
>JARWKJ010000011.1:2541602-2576602 GCA_029959095.1 Rhinichthys osculus | reverse complement strand
CCCTACTGCTCCTTCTAGCTGCCACCGGTTCTACCTCAGCCCTCAGTCCCGTCTCCGCCTCATGCTTAGACGGGACAGCTGACACAACCTGGCTCCACCTCGGGAGATTAGCGCGGCTTCTGGGGCCTGCGATCTCGCTCTTTACCATCTTCACCAGCTCCTCGTCTGTGCATTGGGCTCCTCCACTATCGGCTCCATCGTCCCCATGGCATCAAGTCCACCTCTATGGCTCCTCCTGCTGTGGGATGTCATCTAGGCGGAGCTCTGGGCTCTCGTCGGCCTGCTCTTGGCTCCTCCCGCCGCCTGTGCGACTGGCTGTTTCTGCTAGTATCTCCTCGTCCTCCTTCAAAGCCCCCGCACTCCCTCCCTCCTCAGCTGGACCTCACGGCGTGAGGACGTGCCTTCCAGAGGGCATGTCACGTTCATGCTCTGTTTCTGTTGGTTATTTTCCTGTTTTCCTGGCTGTTTGAGTTCTCATTAGTCTCCTTAGTTACTGATTGATTAGTTATCCTTTGTCCGTTCTCGTTTATAAAAGTGGCTGTGTATTCTGATTCTCCTGAGTTTTCCTAAGTGTAATATTAAAAGACTGTTGTTATCGCACTCCCGTCGTCGTGTGCTTCATTCACCACAGCTACTCATAGTATTTGTATGTCCATTTTTTGTTTTAATGACTATGTGACATGAACAGAACCTGATGATCACGTTCTCCAAACATGATTTGAGAACGATCCGTCTGCACAAAGTCACATGATCAATGGCACAAATATATTTATATACTTATTTAATCAGTGACCTAGAAATAGTCCAGAATCTGAAATATTTCTTTGTTTCCAGGTTTAAATGAAAATCCCATATTTTCAAGGTGGTTTCAGACTTTTGGACCCACTGAATATATTGCAAGACTTCAAATCTCAGCAGGCACTAAATAATTAAATCTTTGAGTTCGGCTGACAAAACCTTGACTCAGACTGGGCAGCGGTACTGCAAACTTCTGCAACATACTGTGACAACATCGAAATTTGTCTATATTTGCATATTATTATTGTGTAGAAAGGGGCAGGGCTCTCTCTCTCTCTCTCTCTCTCTCTCACACACACACACACACATGGGCGTGAGATAAAAAGTTGTGTCCCTTCAAAACAACATTGTGACAACAATCACTAGGGGCAGGAAACTGTGCCACCCTTCCAGGTCCGCTTGAGAGAGAGAGAGAGAGACTGAAGGGAGGGGCCCGGGGCCTTTCACTGGAGCTGGGAACCAGAGGAGAGAGGAACAGAGCGGATAACACAGCTCAGGTTGCAGACTTCAACAAAAGACCCAGAGTCACCTGAAAGAGAGAGAGAGAGAGAGAGAGAGAGAGAGAGAGAGAGAGAGAGAGAGAGAGAGAGAGAGACATTCCTGCACCTGAGGTAGAGTGTGCGATCAACAGTATAAGCTTGCCGAGAGAGAGAGAGAGAGAGAGAGAGAGAGAGAGAGAAAGAGGCACAGGCAGTGAGTGCCCAAAACCACTGGCGTCGGTTTGCCTCCCCTCTTGCTCTTTAACGGTGTGTGTGTGCATTTAGTCCTGGCGCTGCGTTCATGCAGGATCCGCTCACGTGTGTGTGTGTGTGTGTGTGTGTGTTTAGGATAATGTGGCGCTCTTCCTGAAGGGTTGTGAGGAGTTGGGTTTGAAGGGATCGCAGCTGTTCGATCCTGAAGATCTACAGGACACCTCCAAACACACCAACAAGTAAGATCAACAACTCGTTACACTGTGTGTGTGTGTGTGTGTGTGTGTGTGTGTGTGTGTGTGTACGCCTGTGTGTACTCCTGTGTGCTTGTTTACTTAGAAACACTGTATTTTGCTAAGACGTTGTCGCAATATGTTATTTGAACAGTGGAGCTCTATAAAAATCCCCAAATATTTTGGTTTCTAGTGCAAAACAAACTCATTAAAACTGATTGATGTATTATTAAAAATGTCTCACAGAATCTGATGACTTTACTGTATAGATTTACTCAGATAATATATGGTGTCTTCTGTGAGTATTTTAACCATTGCTTATATATTTTTATAGATGTTTATTTTTAGATCTCTATCTAATAAATAAGATTTTAAAATCTAATTTGTGTATTGTATAATTCTCATACAAAAATGAAATTTAACGGAGAACAAAACAAGAGATCTTAGTTTGATCAAATATTTCTCATGATGGTCTTTTGAGAGCATATCGTCTGAATGCTGTTGACACTGAATGAATGGGCTGATATTATGCACTGGTTATCATCTTGGACTGTTTTTTTGTTGTTGTATTTTTGGGTGATAGGTTTTTTTTTTACAACCATTTCACCCTTTCTCTGAGCCTTAGTTCAGAGAGGGATAGTTCACATAAATATATGATGCTTTTCAGTCCTCAATGGTAAAAACTCTAAACTAAATCATAGAAAAACAGATTTTAATCAAAATCAAGATGGTGCCAAAGTTACAACCTTTACTTACAAAGTACTTTACTGTGTTTGTGTAAATTATTAGACAGAACTCTTATGGACACAGACTTACGGAGTGCACTGTTGGTTACTGCGTTTACTTCTTCAAATTTTAGTAAATTCAACAATTTATTTTTTACTATTTGTTAGATTCTATAATTGGATTAAAGAATTTAAAAAAGTTGCTATCTAAAGTATAAATCAGTTTATATTACAGATGTCAGTTTAAGATCAAATTATTATTATTTTTCAAAGTGATTTTTTTTTTTATTATTTATTTTTAATTTAGTAAATGTAATATTGTCAGCGCATGATCACAAAGGATAACAAAATGAGTCTTTAATAGGAAGCTCAGGAAATAACCAGGCTTAACAAACAATACCGGACACTGAAACAAAGGAAACTTTTTTTTTCTCACAGTTCCGAGTTTAGATATAAACTTACAATCTCGAGATATAAACTCATTGGTGCTGCTCTCTAAGATATCAGCATTGGTATATCTATATCAGTCGACCCTAATAAACTTAGATTTATATATAACAAGCAGTGCTTGAAGTGGGCCTGTTCTTGGACGAATAGTTAAACACCACGACTGCTTTAACAGCCTTACAAACTTCAAGGTTGCAATCATCTTCCGTTTTGCTTTTGTTGTGTTGTTTTTCTCATGGCTACAGCGAGCAGATATTAAACAGAGGTGTGTTTGTCCTGCTCAGTTTCTGCTCAGCGAGGGATAATCCGGCAGGGTTTCTGAGACGACACTGAAACTACTGTAAATCACTGAGAGCGTCTGGCTTACAGGACTGGTTCTGTCACACTGAATGGACAAGAGAGATCCAATTACATTCCTCCTAGTGTGTGTGTGTGTGTGTGAGAGAGAGTGTGTGTGTGTGTTTGCCTGGGTCACAGTGCTGTAGTTATGTATTACACAAGTGTCTAAATTGTCGTCAGATTGTTGTTGTTTAGTCTGAAGGTTCAGGCAGAAAGAGTTTTTATTTCTTGCACTATAACACTGTTGGCCAAACACTTTTCACACAGACTGTTTAAACAGTGATGCACAATATATAAATGACCATATCAGCTTTTTTCCTTCTTTCAAGCTTTTAAAAAAAGTAAAATAACATATGTTTCTTTTCTACCTTTTTGAAAAGCATGTTTACAGTTGCTTTGTCTCGACAAATGTCAGTGAGAATGTTATATATATATGCACTGAACAAAATCAGTAAAAAATATAAACTCAACACTTTTGTTTTTGCCCCCATTTTTCATGAGCTGAACTCAAAGATCTAAGACTTTTTCTATGTACACAAAAGGCCTATTTCTCTCAAATATTGTTCACAAATCTGTCTAAACCTGTGTTAGTGAGCACTTCTCCTTTACCGAGATAATCCATCCACCTCACAGGTGTGGCATATCAAGATGCTGATTAGACAGCAGGATTATTGCACAGGTGTGCCCAGAGACGCGGGAAGTCATTTTCGACAGGGGGTGCTGGGGTGGGTGGGTGCGTGCGTGCGTGCGTGCAGGGGTGGGGGGTGGCGGGTGGCTGGGCCTTGGTCGTTCGACCAAGCAATTACAGGAACGTGGTCGTGGATATAGGAAAAGTCCACTTCTAAACAGATCTATTAATTACTAGTACCTAGAAAAGCTCTATATAAATGTAACGAATTATTACTACTCTCCCTCAAAACCTTTCTTTTTTTTTTTTGCATTCACGCAGGCCAAGTGGCCATGGGGACTATAAGGAGGAGTAAGGGAGTGATGCAAGCACGGCAACGATCTTTACACCGTAAAACTTCAAATAATAGCCGAGTCCCAAATAGACGCCTGTCACTTTTACACGCCTGGTGTGGCGACAGGTTTGGGTAAATAAAGGCCGGTTTCAAATAGAGGCCGGGTCTGTTTTTTTTTTAGTTTCGGGTTTTGTATTTAATCTTCTAAAACCCGTCGGATCGTCCGCTTTTTGGCGGCTGCCAAAGCCTTTTTTGATCGGTGAGTGTTGTAGAGTAGAATGACTGATGCGTTAGACACATAGTTTGACAGGGCGCAAACAAGCAAAGAGAGAGAGAGAGAGCGAGCGAGCCCCGGCAGCGCGCGCGCACTCTCACGTCTTCACACAACACAAGCGCTGTCTTGCTCTCTCTCTCTCCCTCGCGCATATTAATCAAAATCAATGGACATGATAGTAAAAGGTTCGTTTCTTTATAATAGGCATGCTAATCACAATCATATAGGCAACCATCTGGGCCTGCACGGCGGCAGGAAAAATACGCAGAGATGTAAGACACCGTGTCTCTACCTTACGATGATTTTGGTATAGCTACCAAAGGTAGATTTGCGCTCTGGAGTTCGGCTGATAAACTCTGACATGAGCTAACTAATTATATGGCTATAGCGCTGAAATTGATATAGACTAACGTTATATCACTAGCAGTTTTTTAGACGGTATTTTTTTTGTGCTGAGTAGGCTGAATCGTAATCGCGTGATTCGCGTCAAGACACTTGATTGGCTAATACACACTGAAGATAAATTAAATAATTTTTAATTAAATAATTACTAAAAATATCCCTCTCTTCATCCCACACCCCAAATATGACATACAAAATATTGTGGAACAGAAACAACAACCAGAGATATATTTATAAGCTATCATTTGATTGTCATCACAGTTTGCCAACAGGGGGTGCTGCAGCACCTGCAGCACCCCTACTTCCCGCGTCCATGGGTGTGCCTTAGGCTGGCCACAATAAGAGGCCACTCTAAAATGTGCAGTTTTATCACACAGCACAATACCACAGATGTCGCAAGTTTTGAGGGTGTTTTGGCATGCTGACTGCAGGAGTGTCCACCAGAGCTGTTGCCCGTGAATTGAATGTTCATACCTCTACCATAAGCGTCTCCAAAGGCGTTTCAGAGAACTTGGGAGTACATCCAACTGGCCTCACGACCGCAGACCACGTGTAACCACACCAGCCCAGGACCTCCACATCCAGCATCTTCACCTCCAAGATCGTCTGAGACCAGCCACCTGGACACAAGATCGTCTGAGACCAGCCACCCGGACACAAGATTGTCTGAGACCAGCCACCCGGACACAAGATCGTCTGAGACCAGCCACCCGGACACAAGATCGTCTGAGACCAGCCACCCGGACACAAGATCGTCTGAGCCCAGCCACCCGGACACAAGATCGTCAGAGACCAGTCACCCGGACACAAGATCGTCTGAGACCAGCCACCCGGATAACAAGATCGTCAGAGACCAGCCACCCGGACACAAGATCGTCTGAGACCAGCCACCCGGACACAAGATCGTCAGAGAACAGCCACCCGGACACAGGATCGTCAGAGACCAGCCACCCGGACACAAGATCGTCTGAGACCAGCCACCCGGACACAAGATCGTCTGAGCCCAGCCACCCGGACACAGGATCGTCAGTGACCAGCCACCCGGACACAAGATCGTCTGAGCCCAGCCACCCGGACACAAGATCGTCTGAGACCAGCCGCCCGGACACAAGATCGTCTGAGCCCAGCCGCCCGGACACAAGATCGTCTGAGACCAGCCGCCCGGACACAAGATCGTCTGAGACCAGCCACCCGGACACAAGATCGTCTGAGACCAGCCACCCGGACACAAGATCGTCAGAGAACAGCCACCCGGACACAAGACCGTCTGAGACCAGCCACCCGGACACAAGATCGTCTGAGCCCAGCCACCCGGACACAAGATCGTCTGAGACCAGCCACCCGGACACAAGATCGTCTGAGCCCAGCCACCCGGACACAGGATCGTCAGTGACCAGCCACCCGGACACAAGATCGTCTGAGCCCAGCCACCCGGACACAAGATCGTCTGAGACCAGCCACCCGGACACAAGATCGTCTGAGCCCAGCCGCCCGGACACAAGATCGTCTGAGACCAGCCGCCCGGACACAAGATCGTCTGAGACCAGCCACCCGGACACAAGATCGTCTGAGACCAGCCACCCGGACACAAGATCGTCAGAGACCAGCCACCCGGATACAAGATCGTCTGAGACCAGCCACCCGGACACAAGATCGTCAGAGAACAGCCACCCGGACACAAGATCGTCTGAGACCAGCCACCCGGACACAGGATCGTCAGAGACCAGCCACCCGGACACAAGATCGTCTGAGACCAGCCACCCGGACACAAGATCGTCAGAGAACAGCCACCCGGACACAAGATCGTCTGAGACCAGCCACTCGGACACAGGATCGTCAGAGACCAGCCACCCGGACACAAGATCGTCTGAGACCAGCCACCCGGACACGAGATCGTCTGAGACCAGCCACCCGGACACAAGATCGTCTGAGCCCAGCCACCCGGACACAAGATCGTCTGAGCCCAGCCACCCGGACACAGGATCGTCAGTGACCAGCCACCCGGACACAAGATCGTCAGAGACCAGCCACCCGGACACAAGATCGTCTGAGACCAGCCACCCGGACACAAGATATCTGAGACCAGCCACCCGGACACAAGATTGTCTGAGACCAGCCACCCGGACACAAGATCCAAGATCGTCTGAGCCCAGCCATCCGGACACAAGATCGTCAGAGACCAGCCACCCAGACACAAGATCGTCTGAGACCAGCCACCCCGATAACAAGATCGTCAGAGACCAGCCACCCGGACACAAGATCGTCTGAGACCAGCCACCCGGACACAAGATCGTCAGAGAACAGCCACCCGGACACAGGATCGTCAGAGACCAGCCACCCGGACACAAGATCGTCTGAGACCAGCCACCCGGACACAAGATCGTCTGAGCCCAGCCACCCGGACACAGGATCGTCAGTGACCAGCCACCCGGACACAAGATCGTCTGAGACCAGCCACCCGGACACAAGATCGCCTGAGACCAGCCACCCGGACACAAGATCGTCTGAGACCAGCCACCCGGACACAAGATCGTCTGAGACCAGCCACCCGGACACAAGATCGCCTGAGACCAGCCACCCGGACACAAGATCGTCTGAGACCAGCCACCCGGACACAAGATCGTCTGAGACCAGCCACCCGGACACAAGATCGTCTGAGACCAGCCGCCCGGACACAAGATCTTCTGAGCCCAGCCGCCCGGACACAAGATCGTCTGAGACCAGCCGCCCGGACACAGGATCGTCTGAGACCAGCCACCCGGACACAGGTTCGTCTGAGACCAGCCACCCGGGCACAAGATCGTCTGAGACCAGCCACCCGGACACAAGATCGTCAGAGAACAGCCACCCGGACACAAGATCGTCTGAGACCAGCCACCCGGACACAGGATCGTCAGTGACCAGCCACCCGGACACAAGATCGTCTGAGCCCAGCCACCCGGACACAGGATCGTCTGAGCCCAGCCACCCGGACACAGGATCGTCAGTGACCAGCCACCCGGACACAAGATCGTCAGAGACCAGCCACCCGGACACAAGATCGTCTGAGACCAGCCACCCGGACACAAGATCGTCAGAGACCAGCCACCCGGACACAAGATCGTCAGAGACCAGCCACCCGGACACAAGATCGTCAGAGACCAGCCACCCGGACACAAGATCGTCAGAGACCAGCCACCCGGACACAAGATCGTCTGAGACCAGCCACCCGGACACAAGATCGTCTGAGCCCAGCCACCCGGACACAGGATCGTCTGAGCCCAGCCACCCGGACACAGGATCGTCAGAGACCAGCCACCCGGACACAAGATCGTCTGAGACCAGCCACCCGGACACAAGATCGTCAGAGACCAGCCACCTGGACACAAGATCGTCTGAGACCAGCCACCCGGACACAAGATATATTTATAAGCTATCATTTGATTGTCATCACAGTTTGCCAACAGGGGGTGCTGCAGCACCTGCAGCACCCCTACTTCCCGCGTCCATGGGTGTGCCTTAGGCTGGCCACAATAAGAGGCCACTCTAAAATGTGCAGTTTTATCACACAGCACAATACCACAGATGTCGCAAGTTTTGAGGGTGTTTTGGCATGCTGACTGCAGGAGTGTCCACCAGAGCTGTTGCCCGTGAATTGAATGTTCATACCTCTACCATAAGCGTCTCCAAAGGCGTTTCAGAGAACTTGGGAGTACATCCAACTGGCCTCACGACCGCAGACCACGTGTAACCACACCAGCCCAGGACCTCCACATCCAGCATCTTCCAGAACTTGGGTGGCTGGTCTGAGACCAGCCACCCGGACACAAGATCGTCTGAGACCAGCCACCCGGACACAAGATCGTCTGAGACCAGCCACCCGGACACAAGATCGTCTGAGACCAGCCACCCGGACACAAGATCGTCTGAGAACAGCCACCCGGACACAAGATCGTCAGAGAACAGCCACCCGGACACAAGATCGTCTGAGAACAGCCACCCGGACACAGGATCGTCTGAGACCAGCCACCCGGACACAAGATCGTCTGAGACCAGCCACCCGGACACAAGATCGTCTGAGACCAGCCACCCGGACACAAGATCGTCTGAGAACAGCCACCCGGACACAAGATCGTCTGAGACCAGCCACCCGGACACAAGATCGTCTGAGACCAGCCACCCGGACACGAGATCGTCTGAGCCCAGCCACCCGGACACAAGATCGTCAGTGACCAGCCACCCGGACACAAGATCATCTGAGACCAGCCACCCGGACACAAGATCGTCTGAGACCAGCCACCCGGACACAAGATCGTCTGAGACCAGCCACCCGGACACAAGATCGTCTGAGACCAGCCACCCGGACACGAGATCGTCTGAGACCAGACACCCGGGCACAAGATCGTCTGAGAACAGCCACCCGGACACAAGATCGTCTGAGACCAGCCACCCGGACACAAGATCGTCTGAGACCAGCCACCCGGACACAAGATCGTCTGAGAACAGCCACCCGGACACAAGATCGTCTGAGACCAGCCACCCGGACACAAGATCGTCTGAGACCAGCCACCCGGACACAAGATCGTCTGAGACCAGCCACCCGGACACAAGACCGTCTGAGACCAGCCACCCGGACACGAGATCGTCTGAGACCAGCCACCCGGATAACAAGATCGTCTGAGACCAGCCACCCGGACACAAGATCGTCAGAGACCAGCCACCCGGACACAAGATCGTCTGAGACCAGCCACCCGGACACGAGATCGTCTGAGACCAGCCACCCGGACACGAGATCGTCAGAGACCAGCCACCCGGACACAAGATCGTCTGAGACCAGCCACCCGGACACAAGACCGTCTGAGACCAGCCACCCGGACACGAGATCGTCTGAGACCAGCCACCCGGATAACAAGATCGTCTGAGACCAGCCACCCGGACACGAGATCGTCAGAGACCAGCCACCCGGACACAAGATCGTCTGAGACCAGCCACCCGGACACAAGATCGTCTGAGACCAGCCACGCGGACATTCATCCACGACCATCACCTCATGTTGCAGCATGATAATACACGGCCCCATGTTGGAGGATCGGTACACGATTCCTGGAAGCTGAAAACATCCCAGTTCTTGCACGGCCAGCATACTCACCGGACATGTCAATCATTGAGCATGTTTGGGATACTCTGGATCGGCGTATACGGCAGCGTGTTCCAGCCATTGAAGAGGAGTGGACCAACATCCCACAGGCCACAATCAACAACCTGATCAACTCTATGCGAAGGAGATGTGTTGCACTGCGTGAGGCAAATGGTGATACTGACTGGTTTCCCAGATTTGTGAACAATATTTGAGAGAAATAGGCCTTTTGTGTACATAGAAAAAGTCTTAGATCTTTGAGTTCAGCTCATGAAAAATGTGGGCAAATACAAAAGTGTTGCTTTTATAATTTTGTTCAGTGTATATGGTAGATATTTATTGCACACCTGCAAGGCATCTCTCTCTCTCTCTCTCTCTCTCTCTCTCTCTCTCTCTCTCTCTCTCTCTCTCTCTCTCTCTCTCTCCATCATCATCAATCTTTCCACTGGATCAGAGATGAATCTGTGAGATGAGCGCAGAACTGAAGTATGTTGATGGAAACAGTGAAGGGGTTTTATGACAGATGAAGAGAGAGATGGACAGAAGATGCTATCAGAAGAATGATCTAATACTTGTTGGAATTACAGGAGGAACGCTTAGAAAAACAGACGCTCTCTGATTCCTCTGACATGAAGGAAAGCAGAAACTCTACTGCTTTATCTAGCCATCTCTCTCTCTCTCTCTCTCTCTCTCTCTCTCTCTCTCTCCGTGTTTTCTCATAGCCATATATCTTCATAGCCATATTCTCTATGTTAAAATGTATATCAGAGAATAGAGACGTAGAGGTGAAATGCCATGTTCTGAGTTCAGAGATTCAGAGTTTACATGTAGCTCATTTCACCAAGCCAGCATTGTTCTCACCAGCCAAACCGTTTATGTTTATGATGTTAGATCATGTGTTGTATTTGTGTCTCACCCGTTTTATGTTTTCATTAGTTGATTGATTCACTGAACACACGTCTCTTTCTCTTTCTCTTTCTCTTTCTCTCAGAGCTCCAGAAAACCACAAGAAGTTAAAACATGTAAGTCAAACCTGCAGTGGCATGCCAAAACTACAGTGAGATCGGTTTTGAAGAAATTACTACTTTTATACAGCAAGGATGAATTAAATTGATCAAAAGTTACAGTAAAGACATTCATAAGGTTACAAAAGATTATTTTTTTGACTTTCTATTCATCAAAGAATCCTGAAAAATAAAATGTATCACAGTTTCCACTGAAAATTTATGATAATAATTCTAAATGTGTCTTGAGCATTAGATCCTCATATTAGAGTGATTTCTGGAGGATCATGTGACACTGAAGACTGGAGTAATGATGCTGAACATACAGCTTTGATCACAGGAATAAATTACACTTTACTGTATATTCACAAAGAAAACAGCTGATTTACATTGCGATAATATTTAACTATTTTTTACTGTATTTTTACCATTTGCTTTAACTATTCATAGTGCACAGAATATATTACTGTGTAAAATATAATACTTGGAATGCACACATTTTTGCATACAAACACTGTGGTGATTTATATTAATTTGCGAGTCAGATATGGCTCTTTATTTATTGTGAGCTTTCATGAAATCAATACTGCAGTGCTTCATTACTGTGATATTGTCTGCATCAGAGTGTGTGCATGAGCACATCGAAGCGCACTGACTCCGTCTGACTGTTCTCCAGGTTCTGATCACCGTTTACTGGCTGGGTCGAGCAGCCAACACCAGCGCCGCTTACAACGGGCCCACGCTGGTCCTGCAGGAGTTCGAGTCGCTGATGAGAAGGGTACACACACACACACTCACACACACTCACACACACACACTCACACACACCAGCGCCGCTTACAACGGGCCCACGCTGGTCCTGCAGGAGTTCGATTCGCTGATGAGAAGGGTACACACACACACACACACACACACACACACTCACACACACACACACACTCACACTCAAGCCGGCACTATAGTTGAGCTGATTCTGTGTTGGTGAGAAACACACTCCACCTCGGTCCATCACTGCTGAGGTCATCGCTGGAAGAGGGTGTTTCTACACACCACTGGACTCAGATCTCCAGGGAATACACTGATCTCACACACACACACGTCAGCGGGACAAAGCACAATCTGCTGTTTTGTGCAGTTGACAATCGTAAAAATAAAAATAAAAACTACCTGAAATGCACCTTGAGATGAAGCTCACTCGTGTGTAGAGACTTTTGTTTTCTAGAATAGTGTAGAACAAAGACTTCATCACACACTTATTCACACACTTTATCACACTGATGCGAACAGCAGCTCATGCCACAGCCAATGATGTCACTGCACTGACATGTGTTATTCCATCATGTGATGTGGCCTTTGCATGAGTGTTTCTCCATCTGGTCAGATAGTCACACACACTAATCTGGGTTCAGTCGTCACACACACTGATCTGGGTTCAGTCGTCACACACTGATCTGGGTTCAGTCGTCACACACACTGATCTGGGGTCAGTCGTCACACACACTGATCTGGGTTCAGTCGTCACACACACTGATCTGGGTTCAGTCGTCACACACACTGATCTGGGTTCAGTCGTCACACACACTAATCTGGGTTCAGTCGTCACACACACTGATCTGGGGTCAGTCGTCACAGACACTGATCTGGGTTCAGCCGTCACACACTGATCTGGGGTCAGTCGTCACACACTGATCTGGGGTCAGTCGTCACACACACTGATCTGGGTTCAGTCGTCACACACTGATCTGGGGTCAGTCGTCACACACATTGATCTGGGTTCAGCCGTCACACACTGATCTGGGTTCAGTCGTCACACACACTGATCTGGGGTCGGTCGTCACACACTGATCTGGGTTCAGTCGTCACACACACTGATCTGGGTTCAGTCGTCACACACTGATCTGGGTTCAGTCGTCACACACACTGATCTGGGGTCAGTCGTCACACACACTGATCTGGGTTCAGTCGTCACACACACTGATCTGGGGTCAGTCGTCACACACACTGATCTGGGTTCAGTCGTCACACAGACTGATCTGGGTTCAGTCGTCACACACACTGATCTGGGTTCAGTCGTCACACACACTGATCTGGGTTCAGTCGTCACACAGACTGATCTGGGGTCAGTCGTCACACACACTGATCTGGGGTCAGTCGTCACACACACTGATCTGGGTTAGGTCGTCACACACACTGATCTGGGTTCAGTCGTCACACACACTGATCTGGGTTCAGTCGTCACACACACTGATCTGGGTTCAGTCGTCACACACTGATCTGGGTTCAGTCGTCACACACACTGATCTGGGTTCAGTCGTCACACACTGATCTGGGTTCAGTCGTCACACACTGATCTGGGTTCAGTCATCACTAGGGATGTAACGATATCAAAATCTCACGGTACGATACAATTTCGATATTGACCTCACGGTACGATATTTATTGCGATATTGTGGAAAAGCTCACGGTATTGTTAAATAGCTCACGATAGTGTTTGTGATGATAATCTAAATAATAGGGCTAAAGGGAAGGGGTAGACACCCCTTAAAACCAAGAATTTTCGCGAGCTTACTTGAAACCAAGGGGTACCCAGAATGCACTGCGCAACCGGCAACAATGGCAGGCTTATCATCCAGAGAGTCCCATAAATGTAAGTATTTTTGGCTTAAATGATTGATTAAAAAATTATGACAGTCTTGTTTTGTGCTCTACACAGTTATGTACATATATATTTGCAACTATGTTGTTTATTGAAATGTTTTTAACGTTTTTAAAAATCGCTAGTTTGCTACGCTAGGCTATCCTAACGTTACATTGCTGATTTGCACAATCAGTCCCACATTTCGAGATCACCCAAAATGTCCGGGATTCAGCTTTTACTTTCTACAGTCGCCATTCATTATGTGTACATTATTTGACACTGACACGTAACGTTACGTGCCAGCTTTTCAGGTGATGCATTCAGCTTCAAACGGATCCCGAACGAGACGAAAACACAGGAATATTAGCAATGCTAAAATGCACATCAACATATCACTTGTTTAGCGTTCATGTACGTCAGGGAAAAAAAACATCTTGTCGATTTATTTTGATTAATATGTGCGAGCCTGCGAGGGAGAGAGAGCAATACAGCGCTTAGTTTTGAGACCTTTTGAGCCTTTCGCTTGCTTGGCTCCGAAGAGAGAGAGAGAGAGAGAGAGAGAGAGAGAGAGAGAGAGAGAGAGAGAGAGAGAGAGAGAGAGAGAGAGAGAGAGAGAGAGAGAGAGAGAGAGAGAGAGAGAGAGAGAGAGAGAGAGAGAGAGCGCGCGACCGGGGCTCGCTCTCTCGCTCTCTCTCTGCTCGTTCAGGTAAACATGCGCCCTGTCACAAGCGCAGCAGTTCATCTACATTTCTCTTCTCCCTTGATTTCTGCGATTTGTTGCAGACAATAAACACACTTGCAGACGGCATCTTGGAAGTTTGTGATCCGCGGGACTGTGTTTATTCCTCTTGCTTTGTGACGGACACCTGTCCTTTTAATATTGTAACCCAACCACGACGATATCGAGACACGTTTACCACCGCGATAGCACGATATCGTCAATATCGTTACATCCCTAGTCATCACACACACTGATCTGGGGTCAGTCGTCACACACACTGATCTGGGTTCAGTCGTCACACACACTGATCTGGGTTCAGCCGTCACACACACTGATCTGGGTTCAGTCGTCACACACACTGATCTGGGTTCAGTCGTCACACACACTGATCTGGGTTCAGCCGTCACACACTGATCTGGGTTCAGTCGTCACACACACTGATCTGGGTTCAGTCGTCACACACACTGATCTGGGTTCAGTCGTCACACACACTGATCTGGGTTCAGCCGTCACACACACTGATCTGGGTTCAGTCGTCACACACACTGATCTGGGGTCAGTCGTCACACACACTGATCTGGGTTCAGTCGTCACACACACTGATCTGGGTTCAGTCGTCACACACACTGATCTGGGTTCAGTCATCACACACACTGATCTGGGGTCAGTCGTCACACACACTGATCTGGGTTCAGTCGTCACACACACTGATCTGGGTTCAGCCGTCACACACACTGATCTGGGTTCAGTCGTCACACACACTGATCTGGGTTCAGCCGTCACACACACTGATCTGGGGTCAGCCGTCACACACACTGATCTGGGTTCAGTCGTCACACACACTGATCTGGGTTCAGTCGTCACACACACTGATCTGGGTTCAGTCGTCACACACACACTGATCTGGGTTCAGTCATCACACACACTGATCTGGGTTCAGTCCTCATACAAAACTGATCTGGGTTCAGTCGTCACACACTGATCTGGGTTCAGTCGTCACACACACTGATCTGGGTTCAGTCGTCACACACACTGATCTGGGTTCAGTCGTCACACACTGATCTGGGTTCAGTCGTCACACAAACTGATCTGGGTTCAGTCGTCACACACACTGATCTGGGTTCAGTCGTCACACACACTGATCTGGGTTCAGTCGTCACACACACTGATCTGGGTTCAGTCGTCACACACACTGATCTGGGTTCAGTCGTCACACAAACTGATCTGGGGTCAGTCGTCACACACACTGATCTGGGTTCAGTCGTCACACACACTGATCTGGGATCAGTCGTCACACACACTGATCTGGGATCAGTCGTCACACACTGATCTGGGATCAGTCGTCACACACACTGATCTGGGTTCAGTCGTCACACACACTGATCTGGGTTCAGTCGTCACACACACTGATCTGGGTTCAGTCGTCACACACACTGATCTGGGTTCAGCCGTCACACACACTGATCTGGGGTCAGTCGTCACACAGACTGATCTGGGTTCAGTCGTCACACACACTGATCTGGGTTCAGTCGTCACACACACTGATCTGGGTTCAGTCGTCACACAGACTGATCTGGGGTCAGTCGTCACACACACTGATCTGGGGTCAGTCGTCACACACACTGATCTGGGTTAGGTCGTCACACACACTGATCTGGGTTCAGTCGTCACACACACTGATCTGGGTTCAGTCGTCACACACACTGATCTGGGTTCAGTCGTCACACACTGATCTGGGTTCAGTCGTCACACACTGATCTGGGTTCAGTCATCACACACACTGATCTGGGGTCAGTCGTCACACACACTGATCTGGGTTCAGTCGTCACACACACTGATCTGGGTTCAGCCGTCACACACACTGATCTGGGTTCAGTCGTCACACACACTGATCTGGGTTCAGCCGTCACACACACTGATCTGGGTTCAGCCGTCACACACACTGATCTGGGTTCAGTCGTCACACACACTGATCTGGGTTCAGTCGTCACACACACTGATCTGGGTTCAGTCGTCACACACACTGATCTGGGTTCAGTCATCACACACACTGATCTGGGTTCAGTCCTCATACAAAACTGATCTGGGTTCAGTCGTCACACACTGATCTGGGTTCAGTCGTCACACACACTGATCTGGGTTCAGTCGTCACACACACTGATCTGGGTTCAGTCGTCACACACTGATCTGGGTTCAGTCGTCACACACACTGATCTGGGTTCAGTCGTCACACACACTGATCTGGGTTCAGTCGTCACACACACTGATCTGGGTTCAGTCGTCACACACACTGATCTGGGTTCAGTCGTCACACACACTGATCGGGGTTCAGTCGTCACACACACTGATCTGGGGTCAGTCGTCACACACACTGATCTGGGTTCAGTCGTCACACACACTGATCTGGGATCAGTCGTCACACACACTGATCTGGGATCAGTCGTCACACACTGATCTGGGATCAGTCGTCACACACACTGATCTGGGTTCAGTCGTCACACACACTGATCTGGGTTCAGTCGTCACACACACTGATCTGGGTTCAGTCGTCACACACACTGATCTGGGTTCAGCCGTCACACACACTGATCTGGGGTCAGTCGTCACACACACTGATCTGGGTTCAGTCGTCACACACTGATCTGGGTTCAGCCGTCACACACACTGATCTGGGTTCAGCCGTCACACACACTGATCTGGGTTCAGTCGTCACACACACTGATCTGGGGTCAGTCGTCACACACACTGATCTGGGGTCAGTCGTCACACACACTGATCTGGGTTCAGTCGTCACACACACTGATCTGGGTTCAGTCGTCACACACACTGATCTGGGTTCAGTCGTCACACACTGATCTGGGTTCAGTCGTCACACACTGATCTGGGTTCAGTCGTCACACACACTGATCTGGGGTCAGTCGTCACACACACTGATCTGGGTTCAGTCGTCACACACACTGATCTGGGTTCAGTCGTCACACACACTGATCTGGGTTCAGTCGTCACACACACTGATCTGGGTTCAGTCGTCACACACACTGATCTGGGGTCAGTCGTCACACACTGATCTGGGTTCAGTCGTCACACACTGATCTGGGTTCAGTCATCACACACACTGATCTGGGGTCAGTCGTCACACACACTGATCTGGGTTCAGTCGTCACACACACTGATCTGGGTTCAGCCGTCACACACACTGATCTGGGTTCAGCCGTCACACACACTGATCTGGGTTCAGCCGTCACACACACTGATCTGGGTTCAGCCGTCACACACACTGATCTGGGTTCAGTCGTCACACACACTGATCTGGGTTCAGTCGTCACACACACTGATCTGGGTTCAGTCGTCACACACACTGATCTGGGTTCAGTCATCACACACACTGATCTGGGTTCAGTCCTCATACAAAACTGATCTGGGTTCAGTCGTCACACACTGATCTGGGTTCAGTCGTCACACACACTGATCTGGGTTCAGTCGTCACACACACTGATCTGGGTTCAGTCGTCACACACTGATCTGGGTTCAGCCGTCACACACACTGATCTGGGTTCAGCCGTCACACACACTGATCTGGGTTCAGTCGTCACACACACTGATCTGGGGTCAGTCGTCACACACACTGATCTGGGGTCAGTCGTCACACACACTGATCTGGGTTCAGTCGTCACACACACTGATCTGGGTTCAGTCGTCACACACTGATCTGGGTTCAGTCGTCACACACTGATCTGGGTTCAGTCGTCACACACTGATCTGGGTTCAGTCGTCACACACACTGATCTGGGGTCAGTCGTCACACACACTGATCTGGGGTCAGTCGTCACACACACTGATCTGGGTTCAGTCGTCACACACACTGATCTGGGTTCAGTCGTCACACACACTAATCTGGGTTCAGTCGTCACACACACTGATCTGGGGTCAGCCGTCACAGACACTGATCTGGGTTCAGCCGTCACACACTGATCTGGGGTCAGTCGTCACACACTGATCTGGGGTCAGTCGTCACACACACTGATCTGGGTTCAGTCGTCACACACACTGATCTGGGTTCAGTCGTCACACACATTGATCTGGGTTCAGCCGTCACACACTGATCTGGGTTCAGTCGTCACACACACTGATCTGGGGTCGGTCGTCACACACTGATCTGGGTTCAGTCGTCACACACACTGATCTGGGTTCAGTCGTCACACACTGATCTGGGTTCAGTCGTCACACACACTGATCTGGGGTCAGTCGTCACACACACTGATCTGGGTTCAGTCGTCACACACACTGATCTGGGGTCAGTCGTCACACACACTGATCTGGGTTCAGTCGTCACACAGACTGATCTGGGTTCAGTCGTCACACACACTGATCTGGGTTCAGTCGTCACACACACTGATCTGGGTTCAGTCGTCACACAGACTGATCTGGGGTCAGTCGTCACACACACTGATCTGGGGTCAGTCGTCACACACACTGATCTGGGTTAGGTCGTCACACACACTGATCTGGGTTCAGTCGTCACACACACTGATCTGGGTTCAGTCGTCACACACACTGATCTGGGTTCAGTCGTCACACACTGATCTGGGTTCAGTCGTCACACACTGATCTGGGTTCAGTCATCACACACACTGATCTGGGGTCAGTCGTCACACACACTGATCTGGGTTCAGTCGTCACACACACTGATCTGGGTTCAGCCGTCACACACACTGATCTGGGTTCAGTCGTCACACACACTGATCTGGGTTCAGCCGTCACACACACTGATCTGGGTTCAACCGTCACACACACTGATCTGGGTTCAGTCGTCACACACACTGATCTGGGTTCAGTCGTCACACACACTGATCTGGGTTCAGTCGTCACACACACTGATCTGGGTTCAGTCATCACACACACTGATCTGGGTTCAGTCCTCATACAAAACTGATCTGGGTTCAGTCGTCACACACTGATCTGGGTTCAGTCGTCACACACACTGATCTGGGTTCAGTCGTCACACACACTGATCTGGGTTCAGTCGTCACACACTGATCTGGGTTCAGTCGTCACACACACTGATCTGGGTTCAGTCGTCACACACACTGATCTGGGTTCAGTCGTCACACACACTGATCTGGGTTCAGTCGTCACACACACTGATCTGGGTTCAGTAGTCACACACACTGATCTGGGTTCAGTCGTCACACACACTGATCTGGGTTCAGTCGTCACACACACTGATCTGGGGTCAGTCGTCACACACACTGATCTGGGTTCAGTCGTCACACACACTGATCTGGGATCAGTCGTCACACACACTGATCTGGGATCAGTCGTCACACACTGATCTGGGATCAGTCGTCACACACACTGATCTGGGTTCAGTCGTCACACACACTGATCTGGGTTCAGCCGTCACACACACTGATCTGGGTTCAGCCGTCACACACACTGATCTGGGGTCAGTCGTCACACACACTGATCTGGGTTCAGTCGTCACACACTGATCTGGGTTCAGCCGTCACACACACTGATCTGGGTTCAGCCGTCACACACACTGATCTGGGTTCAGTCGTCACACACACTGATCTGGGGTCAGTCGTCACACACACTGATCTGGGGTCAGTCGTCACACACACTGATCTGGGTTCAGTCGTCACACACACTGATCTGGGGTCAGTCGTCACACACACTGATCTGGGTTCAGTCGTCACACACACTGATCTGGGTTCAGTCGTCACACACACTGATCTGGGTTCAGTCGTCACACACTGATCTGGGTTCAGTCGTCACACACACTGATCTGGGTTCAGTCGTCACACACACTGATCTGGGTTCAGCCGTCACACACACTGATCTGGGTTCAGCCGTCACACACACTGATCTGGGTTCAGTCGTCACACACACTAATCTGGGTTCAGTCGTCACACACACTGATCTGGGTTCAGTCGTCACACACACTGATCTGGGTTCAGCCGTCACACACACTGATCTGGGTTCAGTCGTCACACACTGATCTGGGTTCAGTCGTCACACACACTGATCTGGGTTCAGTCGTCACACACTGATCTGGGTTCAGCCGTCACACACACTGATCTGGGTTCAGTCGTCACACACTAATCTGGGATCAGTCGTCACACACACTGATCTGGGTTCAGTCGTCACACACACTGATCTGGGATCAGTCGTCACACACACTGATATGGGTTCAGTCGTCACACACACAGCTTACGGTTTTCGTCTACTATATAGCAGGGAAGTGTGTGATTTCGGACACAGCCTTATAGTGGGATTTAGATTCATCGAGTGACTTGAATCTTTTAAATCCATTCGAAAAACTATTTGTTCTTCAAGTGATTTAGTGACTCTTTCTATACATTATAAAGTCAGTATCTTTGTGTCGTTTATAAGTCACTGAATCGTTCACTTAGTAGATTAACTGAATCATAAGCTCACTCGTGTGGCGAAGCTCCTTCCAAACATCAGAACCCCACTTGTAGAAACCTCTGATTGCAAACCGGTGATGATGATGTGTGTGTGTGTGTGTGTGTGTGTGATGATGATGATGTGTTCGTGTGTGTGTGTGTGTGTGTGCACAGGAGCTGGACAGCCCGCAGCGCAGCGTCAGGGACAGTGGGTACATCGACTGCTGTGAGTCGGAGCGCAGCCACTCTCTCTCCCCGCCGAGACACACACGAGACGACTCGTTCGACAGCCTGGACTCCATCGGCTCGCGCTCCCGCCACACTCCCTCGCCCGACGGCCTGCTCGGCCTCGGCTACAGCGATGGTGAGCCTCACGCGCACACAACATGGCCTAACCTGGGCTTTGAGCAGTCAATGGGTTCAAATTTGACAACCAGTCACATCTTGGAGTATTAGGGTTGTGTGAAATGGAAGAGTAAACGAGGAAGCCCGTTAGAAAGACCAGCTGACCCGATGTCTGTCAGGTTGAGTGAAGGGAGCGAGGACTCAAACGTAGTAGTATTTTAAATTTTTCAGTATTTGTTTACTTTTTATACACTTGTTTCATTGCATTTACATTTCAGGGCTGATAAAAAAATGTCAGAGAGGCTTATTTTTATTATTTACAATAATTGGTAAGACTTTACATCAGTTGCACACGCAGCTCAACATCAATTCTGTGTAGTGATGCGAGGGCTTTGTTTGCACAAAAAAACAACAACATAATTTACTGGTTAATGTACAGAATATTACAAAATAACATGTATTACTGTAATGACGTCTTTCCTGCCGCTCTGGGCTTCACAGTGGTAGTTGCGGAGAGTGTCAATGGAGGGACAACTATCCGCTAATGTTGCTGTTGCCTACATTATATAACTCGAGTCAGATTATGATTATTCAAATCACAGCTAGTCATCTAAATATTAGCGCAACTGTTCTTTCAATGAGCTATTTTGCTAATATTTTGTTTCATGCATGAATATAATTTTTGTGTATAATGATATATATGCATGAAACTAAATATTAGCTCATCGCTCATCTTCCCACAGGTTGTGTGAGTCGGCCGAGCTGCGTGTGCAACAGATGGGATATCAGGGCAGGGGGCGTGGCTTATGGCTTGCTCCGCCCACGGGGAGGGGCCACACTTTAAATGATGTGTTTACAATCAGTAACTGAAAACTGATAAATCTGGTGAAATTTGAATTAAACATCCAGTCTCTTTTTTGAAGTGAACTGTAATGTAATGCTTTATTCATGTGTTACGGACGGTCATGTGCTAAGGTTACAGACTTATTACAGCCTTTCCTAATAAAATAGAGAGAGGAGAACACCATATCATTGTTGCACTTAATATATATCAGGATAGTAAAAGAAAAAAGAGATTGAAAATCATTTGACACAAAACCATGTTTATCCATCGTGCAAATTAACCCTCATTTAATGTAGTCTTGGTCCTATTTTCGAGTTTAATTGGATGTACGGCTTTTGACATAAACGACTAAATATATAGACAGTGTTTCTTCCATTTTAAAAGTAGGTTTAAAAGCCTGTTTATGTTGCTATCTTAACACTTAACTGCTCTAAAGTGGTTCGCTCGTTGCACTGTATTATTTGCATTTCAGGACAGACGCTCAGCCCAGTTTGGGTGCAGTGTAATCCTTCATATGCAAACACACATGCAAATCCACACACACACACACACACTCTCACAGCAGTAATGTTTTAAACATCCTCATATAATCAGAGTCTACTGCACTCGTGGGTTGAGTAAAAGTGGACGTTTTAAACACTTAAATCAAACTTGGAACAGCCTGAGAATAAACAGGAAAACACAAATGCATTTCTCCAGTCAAAACCCTTTATTTCACAGTTTCTCACAAATCCATCTCGGTCCCTAGAGCTCCTAGAAGAGATTCAGTTTTAGTATTAGATTGTTCTTTTCTAGGGAAATTGTGAATGAGTGCCAGAGACTTTATCCCAGAATGCAGTGCTCAGTAATGGGTCTGACAGGAGACCGACCAGCAAAGCCACTGTGCGTTCAGT
This sequence comes from Rhinichthys osculus, assembly GCA_029959095.1. NCBI lineage: Eukaryota > Metazoa > Chordata > Actinopteri > Cypriniformes > Leuciscidae > Rhinichthys > Rhinichthys osculus. Next base: position 2,553,759 of record JARWKJ010000011.1, on the reverse strand, counting down.
ACAGTAGATCTGTCAGGATCACTACTGTCAAAGATGATTGAGCATTAGCATACAGTTACAGACGGGTAAGAGCAGCCAGCGCAGGGATAAACACTCTCAGGGTAAACTGAACACAACACACATTCATGTACCACATGTTGCTAAAGTCAAGAGAGATGCCAGTGTGATTGGCAGAGGAATATCAGCGGACTGTGGCGGACAGGTGGAGCTGGGGATGGAGGAGGGGATGATCTCCTGCTGCTCATAATCCGGGATGGACTAACACACACATGACTAGCATGTCCTGCCAGAACTGAAGGCATTCACTTGATATCTTAAAGACCGAGTTTGACATTATTGTGTGGGTAAAAATAACGATTTTAGGGCTTAGTATCGCCAACTATCTCGTGACTATACATGACACACGTCATGTTTTAATTGTGATTTAAAGTGCACCAGATGCTCCTCATCTTCCACAGCTCAGTGAAACAGATAGTGCCGCCAATAGTTCAGCCAATGGTGTGAGTTTGAGTGTGATTTAAAAATCACCCCCACCCCCCCCCCCCCCCCCACACACACACCTCACCTTACGGGAAAGATGGATAAAAACCGCACAAGAAACAAAAACCTTGAAAAATGATACACGACCCGCCAAATCACAGAGATGCCGATTCGCACGGGACTCATATTATCACGGGACCTCGTGTTCGGCGAAGTATGGTAGGGCATTTGTGGGGGAATTTTTACTTTACAAATCACAGACAACCTCCACAATTATCACAAATGACTAGAGGTCACCAGGTGATACTAACCCCGTGCGAATAGGGCTATAGTCTGCACATTAAACTGGGATCAGAGAAAGTACTTATACATCAAACGCATATGGAAGAGCTAGACGAGTCTCAAAGTATGCATTCGCTACTATTTTCCCCTGTGGCGCTGTTAAATGTCATGCATTTGAGCTGTGTGCATTGTGTTCTTTGTTAGCGTGACATTAAATACAGGAAAAAGCTTTATGCTGTAATACTAATGTAATTGTGTAGTTCTTTTAAAGCAATCTGTAAAGCTCAAGAGGTTACATTACAGAGCGTCTGAATTCTTCATTTGAAGTCTATAGCACTCTCAAAGCATAGCATGAAGAGCATTTCTGCATATGTTGAGTTTTTAATCATTTACCAAACAAGTGACAGATCTATAAATGGTTCTGGGGGAGATTCGTGTGAGGTTGGAAGAAGTACACATGGAGATGGAATTATAACTTGCTCGTATAAAGGTATTTTATAATGTCACTCTCCTCATAAGTTGATTTCAGCAGGATATACCAAGAGCAGTTCATGTTTTAATAAGACATCCGTAAAATCTTTACTACTTTGTTAACAGAATGAACATAGCATGTGAATAAGGGCTTCTGGTCAACACTCATTTGTTGGACAGTTGTTCCGTCATATTGTGTATGAAGTGTGAGCTGTGGAGAGTGTGGCTGTTTTCACTCTTGCTTCATTTGTTTGTCCTGATCCCGAGTTTGATTGAGCTGAGGTTCACAGACTCCAGTGTTATTTTATATCAGGGATTCTCTTTAAAGAAAAATCAGTTTATGCCTATTTTTTTTGGTGACATTTTTAGAGTACAATATTAAAAGTCCACTATGTAACTTTTTCTTGTTTAACTCTTTCCCCGCCATTGACGGACTTTTCCGTGTTTTGCATGTTCAGATATTCATACAACAAAATATTCATTGGGCCATGAAAGTTTTACGAAAATTATCAAAAAGTCTGGCGCTGGCAACTTTTTTCAGAAATGTTGGCGGGGAAAGAGTTAAAATGAACAAAATGTAAAAAAGTCAATACATTATCAATCCTTCTTCCAACAGTTCTTTTTCTCTTACCCTGATTCACTATGGTAAGCCTATTAGAAGTGTTTATATTTTAGACCTGTCAGGATGGCTTTCACAGTAAATTGCGTACGTGTCACTCGTCTCGTCATATCCGTAAATAGAGTAAAGTAGCTCAGGCTGCTTTACTGTGTGTGTGTGTGTATGTGTGTGTGTGTGTGTGTACATTTGAAATGTAAAACCGACGTGGAGATGATGGTGTTTTATTGAACAGATAAACTGTCATATGTGTCTCTAACAGAGTTCACTGTAAAGCATTCTCTATTGTGAAGATCATTTCATCATGGATGTTGCGTTGGAGTTTATCCTCAGGGAAGTAGCGTAGGCTACATCAGACTACATCAGGCTACATCAGGCTACATCAGGCTACATCAGACTACATCAGGCTACATCAGACTACATCAGACTACATCAGGCTACATCAGGCTACATCAGGCTACATCAGGCTACATCAGACTACATCAGGCTACATCAGGCTACATCAGACTACATCAGACTACATCAGGCTACATCAGGCTACATCAGGCTACATCAGACTACATCAGGCTACATCAGACTACATCAGGCTACATCAGGCTACATCAGGCTACATCAGACTACATCAGACTACATCAGGCTACATCAGGCTACATCAGGCTACATCAGGCTACATCAGACTACATCAGGCTACATCAGGCTACATCAGGCTACATCAGGCTACATCAGACTACATCAGGCTACATCAGGCTACATCAGGCTACATCAGACTACATCAGGCTACATCAGGCTACATCAGGCTACATCAGACTACATCAGACTACATCAGGCTACATCAGACTACATCAGGCTACATCAGACTACATCAGACTACAGCAGACTACAGCAGACTACAGCAGACTACATCAGGCTACATCAGGCTACATCAGGCTACATCAGACTACATCAGGCTACATCAGGCTACATCAGACTACATCAGACTACATCAGGCTACATCAGGCTACATCAGACTACATCAGGCTACATCAGGCTACATCAGGCTACATCAGACTACATCAGACTACATCAGGCTACATCAGACTACATCAGGCTACATCAGACTACATCAGACTACATCAGGCTACATCAGACTACATCAGGCTACATCAGGCTACATCAGGCTACATCAGGCTACATCAGACTACATCAGGCTACATCAGGCTACATCAGACTACATCAGGCTACATCAGGCTACATCAGACTACATCAGGCTACATCAGGCTACATCAGGCTACATCAGACTACATCAGGCTACATCAGGCTACATCAGACTACATCAGGCTACATCAGACTACATCAGGCTACATCAGGCTACATCAGGCTACATCAGGCTACATCAGACTACACCAGGCTACATCAGGCTACATCAGGCTACATCAGGCTACATCAGACTACATCAGGCTACATCAGACTACATCAGACTACATCAGGCTACATCAGACTACATCAGGCTACATGAGACTACATCAGACTACATCAGGCTACATCAGACTACATCAGGCTACATGAGACTACATCAGACTACATCAGGCTACATCAGACTACATCAGGCTACATCAGGCTACATCAGACTACATCAGGCTACATCAGACTACATCAGGCTACATCAGGCTACATCAGACAACATCAGGCTACATCAGACTACATCAGGCTACATCAGGCTACATCAGACTACATCAGGCTACATCAGGCTACATCAGACTACATCAGGCTACATCAGACTACATCAGGCTACATCAGACTACATCAGGCTACATCAGACTACATCAGACTACATCAGGCTACATCAGGCTACATCAGACTACATCAGGCTACATCAGACTACACCAGGCTACCTCAGGCTACATCAGGCTACATCAGGCTACATCAGACTACATCAGGCTACATCAGACTACATCAGACTACATCAGACTACATCAGGCTACATCAGACTACATCAGGCTACATCAGGCTACATCAGGCTACATCAGACTACATCAGGCTACATCAGACTACATCAGACTACATCAGGCTACATCAGGCTACATCAGACTACATCAGACTACATCAGGCTACATCAGACTACATCAGGCTACATCAGGCTACATCAGGCTACATCAGGCTACATCAGGCTACATCAGACTACATCAGGCTACATCAGGCTACATCAGACTACATCAGGCTACATCAGGCTACATCAGGCTACATCAGACTACATCAGGCTACATCAGACTACATCAGGCTACATCAGACTACATCAGGCTACATCAGGCTACATCAGACTACATCAGGCTACATCAGACTACACCAGGCTACATCAGGCTACATCAGGCTACATCAGACTACATCAGGCTACATCAGACTACATCAGGCTACATCAGGCTACATCAGACTACATCAGGCTACATCAGACTACATCAGGCTACATCAGGCTACATCAGACTACATCAGGCTACATCAGGCTACATCAGACTACATCAGGCTACATCAGACTACATCAGGCTACATCAGACTACATCAGGCTACATCAGACTACATCAGACTGCATCAGGCTACATCAGACTACATCAGGCTACATCAGGCTGCATCAGACTACATCAGGCTACATCAGGCTACATCAGACTACATCAGGCTACATCAGGCTACATCAGACTACATCAGGCTATATCAGGCTACATCAGACTACATCAGACTACATCAGGCTACATCAGGCTACATCAGGCTACATCAGACTACATCAGGCTACATCAGGCTACATCAGACTACATCAGACTACATCAGGCTACATCAGGCTACTTCAGACTACATCAGGCTACATCAGACTACATCAGGCTACATCAGGCTACATCAGGCTACATCAGACTACATCAGGCTACATCAGGCTACATCAGGCTACATCAGGCTACATCAGGCTACATCAGACTACACCAGACTACATCAGGCTACATCAGACTACATCAGGCTACATCAGACTGCATCAGACTACATCAGGCTACATCAGACTACATCAGGCTACATCAGGCTACATCAGGCTACATCAGACTACATCAGACTACATCAGGCTACATCAGGCTACATCAGACTACATAAGGCTACATCAGACTACATCAGACTACATCAGGCTACATCAGACTACATCAGGCTACATCAGACTACATCAGGCTACATCAGACTACATCAGGCTACATCAGACTACATCAGGCTACATCAGGCTACATCAGACTACATCAGACTACATCAGGCTACATCAGACTACATCAGGCTACATCAGACTACATCAGGCTACATCAGGCTACATCAGGCTACATCAGGCTACATCAGACTACATCAGGCTACATCAGACTACATCAGGCTACATCAGGCTACATCAGACTACATCAGGCTACATCAGACTACATCAGGCTACATCAGACTACACCAGACTACATCAGGCTACATCAGACTACATCAGGCTACATCAGACTACATCAGACTACATCAGGCTACATCAGACTACATCAGACTACATCAGGCTACATCAGGCTACATCAGACTGCATCAGGCTACATCAGGCTACATCAGACTGCATCAGACTGCATCAGGCTACATCAGGCTACATCAGACTACATCAGGCTACATCAGACTGCATCTGCCCGCACAGTTGTTAGATGACTAGTTGAGTAGTGTATACTGCGGCTAAAAGTCTTCTGCTGCTTTTGCTCTCATGAGGCATTTATGAACTCATCTTTTTGAGATATTTCTCATCAAATTCTGTCAAGACCAAGTTAAGTGAGCTATTCAACATTGGTTTTATAGCTACTCTATTCTGCTCTACATTTTATATTTCTATTTAAGACTTTTAGCGACAACATCTGCTATAAGATTGTTGGGAAAAACCTTATGTCTGTGAAAATCTCCTTTCCCTGCAGTACCATCATGTGTCGACAGAGACTATTGCGTCTCACTAGCCATACAGTATGTGTTTACTGCTTATGTCAAGAGGTGTGTGTGATGTGACATGCACCATCAGTCATCATCTTGACTGGTGTGTGTTTAACCCTGAGCCACAGAAGCTGTCGGACAGACATGTGCAGAGCAGCTGGCCTGGGAATGTGAGGAGGAGAGGTGCTAACACTTTAATGAGATAGTCCACTTTAGACGTTCTACTAACTATAAGTAACTTTGCAGCTACATGACTAACTGTCATTAGAGGATTAGTAGACTGTCTGCTTAATATTTGCTATCACTTTATTTTGTTGGTCCCTCAACATACATTCTACTGACTATAAGTAACTTGGCAACTACAAGTCAACTTATTCTCCTAATCCTAACCGAACCCTAACACCTAACCATAACCTACAAGTCTACTGACAGTCTACTACAGGCTACTAATACTCTAATGAGAGTTAGTTGACATGTAGTTGAAAAGTTACTTATAATTAGTAGCATGTCTAAAGTGGTCTATCAAAATAAAGTGTAACCAGAGAGTTACAGTGGAAGGTCAATGTTTATGCAGGTGCTCCTCAAAACAGCTCTTAACTCGGGTAAATCAGCTTTATAAAGTCTAGAGGACTTGGAGACCATGATCTACTTAAACATCAGGGGCCGTATTCACAAAGAATTTTATCTTACCACTAGGAGTACTCCTAAATCGCACTAAAATATTTTAGCTAGGAGTTTTCTCTTAAAAGTTATTCACAGCGCCTTTCAGACCTACTCTTAGTAAGGAAAAATGACAACTCCTAAACTAAGAGTGAGTCTTCGTTGCTATGGATGACGTCACTTCTCATGCACGAGCTTCCTCGCAATGATCACGGTGATTGGTTGTTAGATGACAGGGCCATCATGCGAATCATAACACAGACGCAACAAATCATGGAATTACGACATCTAAATATGTCTGTGTCCTACACAAAATAATAATAGTAATGTCATCGAAATGCATATATAATGACATGTTTGTGCAGGCCCCAGTGAAGTGTAATCCTAAAAAGGCAGAGAGAGAGAAAAGTCGTGAATTAAAATAAATTAAATCAAGGTAGCCTAATACCCCAATGAAAACCGCCACTTGCCTAATAATGAAAAACAACACTTGCATTAACAGTTGCTTGGTTAATTGACATCCTATTAGCCTAAATAGACTACTTAAAGCAAGGAAATGTTGCTCTTATTGAAGTAATGTAATAGTTGAATGACAGTGGATTATGAAGTCGCCAAAACGTAAAAGAAAGACTGGACGCAGGAGCAGTTACTGCTGCTGGCCGAGTTGGTGCTAAAAAAAAAAAAAAAAAAAACATAATAAAAGTGAAATTCGGCACTGGGATATCAAGCAAAACAAGCGTGAGAATGGGAGATGATTTGTTTGCAGATCAATGCCGCATTCCCGCTTGTGTCGCGGACCCCGGACGACTGCGAGAGGCGGTGGTGTGCGCTACGATCCTTTGTGAATAGGTCTTAGTGAGTTAGGAGTCCTCTCGACTTCTTTTAAGCTGTCCCAGACTTAGGTGCTACTTTTAGGGCTAAAATGCTTCGTGAATTACTCTTAGTGAAAAAAATTAGGAGTCCTAAATTTAGGAGTGACACGCCCATTATTTTTAGGAGTTGCTCCTAAATTCGCCAGTTAGGAGCTACTTTTAGCCTTAAAATTCTTTGTGAATACGGCCCCAGGTCCTCAGAATATTCTGCATCAGTCCTCTCAAATGCAGCCACAGGCTCAAGTGGTTTTACATAGCTGTTTGCCCACACTCCAGGGTGCTTGAGATAATGTTTGGAGTGGCAGATATCGGAAAGCCTCAGAGGCACCACAACCAAAGAATGTTCTCTGATTTGGCCCCGTCAGAGCTTCTCCATTTACTGAAGTTCAGTTTTCTATTTTATTTACCCAATGAAATCTCCAGCGATATACACATTACATTTTCATTAAACAACATTAAAACCACCAGCCTAATATCGTGTAGGTCCCCCTCGTGGACTCCACAAGACCTCTGGACGTGTCCTGTTGTTTCTGGAACAAAGACATTGGGCCACTGTCCTGCAGAGTTTAGTTCCAACCCTAATCAAACACACCTGAACCAGCTCTTCAAGCTCTTCAGGATCACTTGAAAAACAAAGACAGGAGTGCTGAAGCAGGTTGGAGCTAAACTGCAGGACAGTGGCCCTCCAGGAGCAGGATTGCAGAAGTCTGCTTTAAGATCTTGTGAGGTGGTGTCGGTCCAGCACATCCCACAGATCTGGGCAATCTGGAGGCCAGGGCAACACCTGAACTCTTCATCATGTTCCTCATAGCGTTCCTGAACACTATGTGCGGTGTGGCAGGTGTGTTATCCTGCTGAAAGAGCCGCTTCGACTAGTGAACACCAGTGTTAGGAAGGGCTGTACGTGTTGTAGGAGCTGTGGACGGTGGACAGGGGTCATCACGGGCTCTCGGATCGGCTCTCTTTCTATCATGGGCAATATTGAGTTTGCGCTGCAGTATCTGTTCTGTGTGATTAGACCAATCGGACTTGCCTTCGCTCCCCACGTGCATCAATGAACCCTGACGCCAGTTCACCAGCTGTTTATAGTTTATTCCTGACGAGATTTTTTGCATTTTCTTGTGAAAATGTGGGTTTCTTGTCTGTGCATTCAATGCCCGAAACCAAAGAAATACTAAAACCAAAATAACATTTTTTATTTAGCCGAAAGTCAAAACCTAAAATACACTGCTGACATTGTGTGCATGGAGTAGACTTTGGCCATGAGAATATGGTTGTCAGTCCTGTATTTGAGTCCGGTTACGGTAATGTTCACACACAGTTCAGATATTTATGGAGTGACAACCACATTCTATAACTGAGCTCACACCTGTACATTTCCAGAACTCGTATTCTCAGAGAACCCATGCTGTGTGAACGGATCCGGACTGGATCACGCCATACAGTGCGAGAGCTGCTCTGCAAACGTGTGTCTACCGTGCGCTGTGTGTTCTGGTAACTTCCAGCGGCAGAGATATGAGCTGTGTGTCGTCTGACGGGTTAGCATTAGATATTGGATTATTAATAATGACACAAAGTTGATTTGTGTGAACAACACATGGCATCCGTGTGCGTCCGAGAACAGACACACTTTGGTTATGGTTACTACAATTAGCTTAATCCCCCTTAGCGCAAGGTAAAGATTAATTGCTATATTGCCAAATTCCCATTATAATCACATTATGGGGGAGTATGTAAATGTAGTCATTGACATGGTCAAAATCCGTTAATTAAATGTCACTGTTTCAGTCAATAATTCCGGCACTCCAAAACCATTTTTCAATATTTTCGGTTGGCATCACTAGTAAATCTGAAGCGGTTTTTCTCCTCGAAGAACGGGCCTGGTTAGATTTGAACCTAAAACTTTTGGGGTTTTAGCTGAGCTCTTTAACCACTAACGCAGTTCTACCATCAGATGACTGTAACACTGCCAGACGCTTCATTCATTCGCTCTGGTTGTCCCACTGCAGGCCGCGGCAGCGACTCGGAGAGCGACGCCCCCCAGAGGAAGATGCCGGACGTGCGCAAGGACGACATGCTGGTGCGGAGAACGTCCGTCAGCGAGCCACGGATCGCCCTTCCTTTCAACCAGTACCTGCCCAACAAGGCTAACCAGGGCACGTTCATGCCCGCGCCAGTGCGCCGCCCGCGCACAGACCGAGACGACAGCTGCAGAAGCTGGAGCAGCACAACCTCACCTGTCGGAGGGGAGAGGCCTTTCAGGTGAGTCTGAGACACTGGTGTGTTGATAAACCGGTTGATTCACCAGAAGAAGTTTTGTTTTCATTTGGACAATGACTCGCTCCTGAAATAAATATTCTCTTTGGGCTCCAAGAGTTTTTGAGTCCAGCTGACATGTGTAAAGAGTAAAGGGGAATAACGGGTGCGCTCCAGACGAGACTACTTTAGTGTCAGTGGGTCAAAGATCAGGCATCAGACCAGTTCTGAGAACCACTTTTGTCAGGGTTTTGCTTCTTTTTATCATTCTGAAACAAATCAGCACATCATTATTCTTTCTTATCATAGAAATGAGTGATGTCATGTTTGGCCTCACATAGTTCAAACTCTCTGTACCTGCGCTGAAATCCCAATCCTCTGCGGTTTTATAGATAATAAAATAAACAAACAAATAAATAAATTAAGCAACCCTCATTTTCCCCCTTTCAGAGCCAAGATATTTATGGTGTTTCGAGATGGTCTGTCTTCTCTCGAGACTCTGTTTGCCAAACTCCACAAAGATACTTTTACAGCATGCAAAACAGCTGAAATTCATCTATTCTCATAAAACAGAATGAAAACCTAATTTGTAAGTCGATAGTAAAATCATGAGAACTTAAAGTCCCCCTGTAGTCAATGATTTAATCCCTTAAAACTATCTTTGTTCACAGTTTGAATGTAACTTGACACCCTTGCCTCATTTAGTATTTGCGTTCTATGAATATGCAAATGAGCCCCGCCTCCACTCACTCACTCAGCTCAGAGATCCACTGGTTGACGATCACACGTTGATCTGATTGGTTACAGGGTCGTTTGTGACGTCAGAAACACCAGCGATTTCAAACCGTGTTTTTGAGACTGTCTTTGGTTCACTGCAGTTTTAAGCAGAAAATACTCAGCAATGCTGTCGACTTATGAACTTACACATGGTGTGTCTTAAAGCAGATTAAAAACACCACATAGACACATAAACAACATTAAACACTGGATTTACACCACAGGGGGACTTTAAGTGTAGGGATGCAAGATATTATCGCACGTCATCGGAATCAACCAATAACGGCTTAAAATGTAAACATCGGCATCGCATTGCCGATAATGTTGAATATGCCTCTACAGTAACTCACGTGCTGAAGGAGTGCTCGTGATATGAGCATGTCTGCTGTCTGGTCATTCTTGAAGCGAACTTTAGCCTGAATGGCGATTAGATTCAGTGTTTTGGATCGCTGCGCTGGGCTTGAGCAACAGCCTCCCCCAGGTCCTAATGCCCGCCTGTTGAAGAGTTTTATTTCTGTAGGGGGCGCTGTTGGCATACTTGATAGACTAATCAAATGACAAGTAAAATACACATAAAACATTAAGATACTTGTGTTTCTGATGTCATAAAATACAAATATTAAATCCACAAAAAAAAAATATTAAGGTTACATCTGCATCTGTCTGAAAACAAATCAGCAGTGATTGACTTTATTATTATTGCTTCTAATATTTAAATGTACTCTCATTATAAAAAGAACTTTACTAATGTGTTATTTCTCAAAACTAATGGTTCAGTGAGTTTTCTCAAAACTAACCGAAATGAAAAATATTTTTTTAGAATCCCTGCACAGGAGAGAAAATATATCGGTATCGGGCAAATCCAATATCGTGCATCCCTAGTTTTTTTTATTTTTTTTTATTTTATTTTATTTGTTTGCATTGATTTTGCAGTGGAGATGTTTGAGAGGGCGGTTGATTTGATCCAGATGTTTGCATTCATTGCCTGAGCTTCAGGCTGCTGTGCTGTCAGACTGACAGGATCAACACACACACTCATATATACTCAAAGCTTATTCCCATCAGCTGGAAAAACACCATGCTAATGTATCATTGATAATCTCCTGTACTTGTGTATTCTGTGTAATATGTGAGTGTTTCAGTGCGGTTTATATCTATGTCCTTATTTACCGTTTGGAATCGCATACTAAGATGCTCGTATTTCTGCTCGTATTTTCTTCACAATTGAATCTAAATATCGACATGCAATTTAAATAAAACATTTCTAACAGAAGAATATTTGTCAGTATACAGTAAAACTAGCTAAATCCCTGCCACTGTATATTGTCAATAAGTGGAAAACACACACAATGTAATTGTTTTTGTTTTCTTTTCTTTCCGTCCCTCCTCTCTGTTGTATAACACTTTCCTTTCCATCCCCCTCTCCTGCCGTGGCTTGTTCCTGGTTTGACGGTGTGTGTGTGTGTGTGTGCCGTTGTCCTGCTCATGTATGTTGTTTCTGTGGGTGTGTCACTGTTGTTGTGTGATTAGTGTTAGTGAAACCCTTTGGTTAGACGTGTCCTGTGTGGTAACAGGAAGTGATGTTCTCTGTGTAGAGTCTCAGATAGAGAGTGAGAACTCCAGAGCTTCTCCTCAGAACGACCCCGTGTCGATGAATCCACAACTCAGTGACCCTCAGATCAGATCCCCCCTCCACCCCTCTGTACACCCTCTCGATCACGAGCAGAGCCACTCAGAGGAGAGAGACCGACGGGACGCTTTCTGCCAAACTCCTCCAAACCCCCCGGATCCCCTTCAGAACGACTCA
>JARWKJ010000011.1:2421602-2539102 GCA_029959095.1 Rhinichthys osculus | reverse complement strand
TAATGTTTGGGCTTGATGTAGGTCAACATGAATGAGCTTCAATGACACTCCAAGGAAAGCCTTTGAATCTGGTCGCTCAGATTGGCATGGCGGGCTGAGACAGGGTGGTCCTTACCGCGGTAAAATGCTTCAGCAGACGATCTTCTGGCTTTAAAGCAGGTAGCTGAAAAATGAGCTCTTGTTGCAGGAGTTAATATACCAAGTGCGCAGTAAAGACAAATCATTTCATAAGAACAGATGGAATCGGGGGACATATTGACATATTGTAAGCTACTCAGATTTTGTCAGTATACATAATTAAACATAACACATTGCTAATTTAAAATTATTTAATAGTAATCAAAAGGATTGCTCACCCAAAAACTTGTGTCATTCCAAACATGCGTGACTTTCTTCAGTGTAGCATAAAAGAAGATCAATGGAAGTCAGTGGGTACCAAAACATTCTTCAAAACATTTTCTTTTGTGTTTCACAGAAGAAATAAATTCAGGTTTGGAACGACATGAGGATGAGTAAATGATGACCGAATCAGTTTTTGGAAAAGCACACATAGGACAAAACATTACAGATAAGTGTCATGAATAACATGGAATAAATAACGGATCTGCCGCTGGATTCAGACCACACACATGTACAACCGACTACAGAAGACATTTAATAGCCAAAAACACTGAATACCTTTCACTTTATCTGAAAGAACTCATCATGAAAGTTATTTATCATTCTCAGCTACAGAATACAAAAGCAATAATTGGCAACATGCTTTTGTAAATCACCAGAGGAAGGACTGTTTCTCAAAAACTGATATATATATATACATACATTTGGCATCTGAATATTATTCTCAGTACCTTTCATAATGACAACATCAGGTGTTCACAGCGGCCACACAAACTCATAAACACACGGAGGAAAGGCTCTGAATGTCACTCTGAGGACTTTCCCATTGTGTGTTGATGAAAACAGTCTCACAGAAGGAACAGGCGACCCGCCCGGAGGAAGACAGGGAATGTGGCGGTTTCCTGTGTTGGGCCATGAACTGAACTGAGCTGAGCTGAGCTGAGCTGAGCTGAACTGAACTGAACTGAACTGAGCTGAACTGAGCTGAGCTGAACTGAGCTGAACTGAGCTGAACTGAGCTGAGCTGAGCTGAGCTGAGCTGAACTGAACTGAACTGAGCTGAGCTGAGCTGAGCTGAGCTGAACTGAACTGAGCTGAGCTGAGCTGAGCTGAACTGAACTGAACTGAACTGAGCTGAACTGAACTGAACTGAACTGAACTGAACTGAGCTGAACTGAACTGAACTGAACAGAGCTGAGGTGAACTGAACAGAGCTGAGGTGAACTGAACTGAACTGAACTGAACTGAACTGAGCTGAACTGAACTGAACTGAACTGAGCTGAACAGAGCTGAGCTGAACTGAACTGAACTGAGCTGAGCTGAGCTGAACTTAAGAGAGCTGAGCTGAACTGAACTGAACTGAACTGAGCTGAACTGAGATGAGCTGAACTGAACTGAGCTGAACAGAGCTGAGCTGAGCTGAGCTGAGGTGAACTGAACTGAACAGAGCTGAGGTGAACTGAACTGAACAGAGCTGAGCTGAGGTGAACTGAACTGAACTGAACTGAGCTGAGCTGAGCTGAGCTGAACTGAACAGAGCTGAACTGAACTGAACTGAACTGAACTGAACTGAGCTGAACTGAACTGAACTGAACTAAACTGAACAGAGCTGAGATGAACTGAACTGAACTGAACTGAAATGGAAGCTTTAGCGTTAAGTTCTGCCGGGAAGACTCAATTGCTACGTCACTTATTACCTTCTCATCTATCCAATCGTGTCTAATACTTGCGGTATAAAAGACCAGTACTTACACATGTTTGAGTTCGCAGATGCTGACGCTTTCATTCCCCTCCATCCTCCCCACCACCACCAGGATGGTCCCTTCCTATACCTCACAGGGGGTCGGCTACGCCCCTGCCTTCGTCTTCAGGCGGGCAATGCAGAGTCCGGACCCTCGGATTGCGAGCTATGGACGGGGCCTACGCCAAAGAACTTTATTGCTTGCTGGGCTATCAATAAATGTATTTATTGTTACAGTATTTATTCTCCCGAGTCTTTCTGGTAGAACTGAGCTGAACTGAACTGATCTGAACTGAAATGAACTGAACTGAACTGAGCTGAACTGAACTGAACAGAGCTGAGGTGAATTGAACTGAGCTAAACTGAACTGAGCTGAACTGAACTGAGCTGAACTGAGCTGAAATGAACTGAACAGAACAGAACAGAACTGAACAGAGCTGAGGTGAACTGAACTGAACTGAGCTGAGCTGAGCTGAACTGAACTGAACTGAATTGAACTGAGCTGAACTGAACTGAACTGAACTGAACTGAACTGAGCTGAGCTGAGCTGAACTGAGCTGAACTGAGCTGAACTGAACTGAACTGAACTGAGCTGAGCTGAGCTGAACTGAGCTGAAATGAACTGAACTGAACAGAACAGAACAGAACTGAACAGAGCTGAGGTGAACTGAACTGAGCTGAACTGAACTGAGCTGAGCTGAGCTGAGCTGAGCTGAGCTGAACTGAGCTGAGCTGAGATGAACTGAACTGAGATGAGTTGAGCTGAGCTGAGCTGATCTGAACAGAGCTGAACTGAACTGAGCTGAACTGAACTGAACTGAGCTGAGCTGAACTGAGCTGAGCTGAGCTGAACTGAACTGAACTGAGCTGAGCTGAGCTGAGCTGAGCTGAACTGAGTTGAACTGAGCTGAGCTGAACTGAACTAAACTGAACTGAACTGAACTGAACTGAGCTGAGCTGAGCTGAACTGAACTGAGCTGAGCTGAACTGAACTGAACGGAGCTGAACTGAGCTGAGCTGAACTGAACTGAGCTGAGCTGAACGGAGCTGAGCTGAGCTGAGCTGAGCTGAACTGAACTGAACTGAGCTGAGCTGAGGTGAACTGAACTAAACTGAACTGAACTGAACGGAGCTGAACTGAACTGAACTGAGCTGAACTGAACTGAACTGAACTGAACTGAGCTGAACTGAACTGAACTGAACTGAGCTGAACTGAACTGAACTGAGCTGAACTGAACTGAACTGAACTGAACTGAACTGAGCTGAGCTGAACTGAACTGAGCTGAACTGAGCTGAGGTGAACTGAACTGAACTGAACTGAACTGAACGGAGCTGAACTGAGCTGAGCTGAGCTGAGCTGAGCTGAACTGAACTGAACTGAACTGAGCTGAACTGAACTGAACGGAGCTGAACTGAGCTGAGCTGAGCTGAGCTGAGCTGAACTGAGCTGAACTGAACTGAACTGAGCTGAACTGAGCTGAACTGAACTGAACTGAGTTGAACTGAACTGAGCTGAGCTGAGCTGAGCTGAACTGAACTAAACGGAGCTGAACTGAGCTGAACTGAACTGAGCTGAGCTGAACTGAACTGAGCTGAACTGAACTGAGCTGAGCTGAGCTGAGCTGAACTGAACTGAGCTGAACTGAACTGAACTGAGCTGAACTGAGCTGAGCTGAACTGAGCTGAGCTGAGCTGAACTGAACTGAGCTGAACTGAGCTGAACTGAGCTGATCTGAGCTGAACTGAACTGAACTGAGTTGAGCTGAGCTGAGCTGAGCTGAACTGAACTGAACTGAGCTGAACTGAGCTGAGCTGAACTGAACTGAGCTGAGCTGAACTGAACTGAACTGAACTGAACGGAGCTGAACTGAGCTGAGCTGAGCTGAGCTGAACTGAATTGAACTGAACTGAGCTGAACTGAACTGAACGGAGCAGAACGGAGCTGAATTGAGCTGAGCTGAGCTGAACTGAGATGAGCTGAGCTGAGCTGAGCTGAACTGAGCTGAGCTGAGCTGAGCTGAACTGAGCTGAGGTGAACTGAACTGAACTGAACGGAGCTGAACTGAGCTGAGCTGAACTGAGCTGAGCTGAACTGAACGGAGATGAACTGAGCTGAGCTGAGCTGAACTGAACTGAGCTGAACTGAGCTGAACTGAGTTGAACTGAGCTGAGCTGAACTGAACGGAGCTGAACTGAGCTGAGCTGAACTGAACGGAGCTGAACTGAGCTGAGCTGAGCTGAACGGAGCTGAACTGAGCTGAGCTGAGCTGAACTGAGCTGAGCTGAACTGAGCTGAGCTGAGCTGAGCTGAACTGAGCTGAACTGAGCTGAGCTGAACTGAGCTGAGCTGAGCTGAACTGAACTGAACTGAACTGAGCTGAACTGAGCTGAGCTGAACTGAACTGAACTGAACTGAACTGAACTGAACTGAACGGAGCTGAACTGAGCTGAGCTGAACTGAACTGAACTGAGCTGAACTGAGCTGAGCTGAACTGAGCTGAACTGAGCTGAGCTGAACTGAGCTGAGCTGAACTGAGCTGAACTGAACTGAACTGAACTGAACTGAGCTGAACTGAACTGAGCTGAGCTGAACTGAACTGAGCTGAATTGAACTGAGCTGAACTGAACTGAACTGAGCTGAACTGAACTGAGCTGAGCTGAGCTGAACTGAACTGAACTGAACTGAGCTGAACTGAACTGAGCTGAACTGAACTGAGCTGAACTGAGCTGAACTGAGCTGAACTGAACTGAGCTTAGCTGAACTGAACTGAGCTGAGCTGAGCTGAGCTGAACTGAACTGAGCTGAATTGAACTGAGCTGAACTGAACTGAGCTGAGCTGAACTGAACTGAACTGAACTGAACTGAGCTGAGCTGAACTGAACTGAGCTGAATTGAACTGAGCTGAACTGAACTGAACTGAGCTGAACTGAACTGAGCTGAGCTGAGCTGAACTGAGCTGAACTGAACTGAACTGAACTGAGCTGAACTGAGCTGAACTGAGCTGAACTGAACTGAGCTGAACTGAGCTGAACTGAGCTGAACTGAACTGAGCTTAGCTGAACTGAGCTGAGCTCGGCAGCGCCGCCCTACAGGAAATCAAAAGGGCTGCTTTACATTGAGGTTAAAGGGCTTTTAAAAACTAAAACGTATTCACCTTGAAGTTTGATGTTGCGAACACTGTTCCTTAATATTCCAGTAAGATAATGCGCTAGAAATCGCTCTTCCAAACAACAGTGGCATTTCTGGGAAGTTCTTTATTTTTTAGGTGACGGTTAATATGCAGAGTAAACAGAAACAAGACATCCGAGTTTGATCATCCAAAAACGGTCTCAGTGGGGTTTCACAGCTTCGCTTCAGACTGCGTTTCCTGAAAGCATCGTTAGCAAACTATAGTCGCGAGTTCTGTCGTTACTAACATAGTTCAACGACTCCGTGTTTCCTGAAACCACAGTTCAAACGAACATTTACAAACAGCATCCAAAGTATGAACTACAGCTGACGACTTCTGGTTAGAAGCACAGTTTCTCGTTAGCATTACTACAAGGACCTGAAATACTGGAGAGCCTTTGCTGCGCGATTCGCTACCTAGCAAGGGAGGATCGAAGTCTAAGCAGTCTTGACAGTCTTTAACATCTTAGATACAATAATACTGTACATTTGGTGGAGAAGAACAACATAAATCTGCGGCTGATATTCATAAAGTATAAGATAAGATTTTTTTACTATGCAAAAGCTCTTAGAATTGAGTTTCTGATTTAAGTATGACAGAAAAGTGTACTTGCGCTTATGTTTATATTCCTCAGAGGATTTTTGTAATATGATCTGGAAAGGTTACATGGTTTCACAACCTGAAATAAATCAGATTGGTGCCAATTTAAACAGCATTACACAATGTAAAGGTAAAGCAGCTTGTTGACAGAACCTGAGCCAGAGATTCTCTGGAAGCGCAGCTGGATGTTTTCCTGCAGTCGTGTGTGTCTGTTGTGTCGTGTGTGTGTGTGTGTGTGTGTGTGGCTGGTGAGCAGGCATGGCATCTGTGTGAGAGTCACTGATCAGTGTCCATCTCTTAAAGGGATAGTTCACTTTGAAATTAATTTTTGGTATGTTTTAGCTTACCTCAAGGGTATCCAAGATGTAGGTGTCTGTGTCCACAGTATTTTCAATTTTGATATTTTTAGGTCAAACCGTTCTTGTCTGTCAGTCATATAATGCTGGTCTATGGTCACCACCTCAAAGAGCAGCACAGAGAAGTCCAGATTAAACATGATTTAATGACTCGTAAATGTAAGTACACATTGATGGCCTAAGACACGAAACGAGCGGTTTGTGTGAGAAAACTAACAGTATTTATATCGTTTTTACCTCTTGTAACCACAGCCACGTCCAAGTGATTTGAGGGCGCCGGCGCTTCGGTCTGTGATCTCAATGGAAGTGATCTCTTCCAAAAAAACAAAAAAAAATTCAACGTTGTCTGTTGATATATCGAAATCATCTTCCATTGCGATTTCCTGTATATCTAAATATGTTTAGATCTTCACAGTGAATGGTAACACTTCCGAAATCTCTGTGTAAACAATGAGTGACGTACACGCGCGATAGATCACTTCCAGAGCAGACCGAAGCGCCGGCGCCCTCAGATCACTTGGACGTGGCTGTGTTTACAATAGGTAAAAACGATTTAAATACTGTTCGTTTGATATGCAGCGTTTTCCAGTCTCTAGCAGCTTCCAGTTGTCCTGGGCGAGAATTGGTGTTAGCACCTTTTCTTGGTGGACAAATACACACAACAATATGTTTAAATGTCCATTTTGGAGAGTATTCACTTAAAATATGTCGGTTATGTCTTAAACAGAGTTGTCATCCAGTCTCTTTGGTAGAGAGAGAGAGAGATGAGGAGAACAAAGCATGCAAATGGGAATTATCACGGCCGGAAAAATTATCGAGCTCATTTTTTTTATCGTGCGATTAATTGATTTATTGACTATCACGACAGGCCTAATCCAGATTAATGACAGCTAGCCGCGAGCCGTGGCTAACAACTGGCAAGCTACCAGCTGAGCCACTTAACTAGCTAACAACTCGCTACCTAGTCAGAGCAAACTACCACCAAAATCATACATTTGAATTTTTTTAATAATACCAACATTTCCCATAATTAAATATAAATCATTGGTGGCCAGGTGCCGCACTTTTACGTCTTTTACCCATCCAGCAACAGTTGATACCCGTCTGTACTCTTGAAAGCCTTCAAGCGATCCATGGGGAGGGGTTATGCACAAGATATATATATATATATATATATATCATGGAAGACAAATTGGGGCAAGTCTGGGGCAGATAATAAAGGACAAAAGAAAACTGGGGGTAACAAATAAGGATCAGAATTAAAATTGTATCTCTGTCTTTCTCTCTCATTCAAATGGGCAGTTTGGGCGGCCACCGGGCGAGATCGGTCGTCAATATGGCGGCGTTCTATTTCTAGTGACGTAGGTGGCATCTATGAATATTGTCTTCTGCCTGTAATGTTTTGCTAGAACAGGCGGCAACTTATTGGTCATGTTACGCTTGCCTTCTAATGCTAAAGCCAAACATCGCAGTACTTGGTCATGGCGCCAAGTAAACCGACCTTGGCTAAGAGCGACCTTACATCCTGTCAAAATGTGCCTTAATGTGGCAGGTGATGAACACAAAGGACAAGAGGGATCCTCTCCTACCCAGAGGTTTAGGTTCTGCGGTGATGGGAGAACATCATATGTTGACCTAATAAGGAAACTGATCCTACTCTCTTCCATTGACCAAAGGTCTTTCCAGCCCATCTTACGTTGTTCCACACTCTCCCATCTCATCCACTCTCCCTGCTTGGCCTGTGAAATGGCCTTTATACACCTCATCCTCTCCTCCTGCTGTCGCACCTCGTTGACTACCAGCTTCCTCCTTTGAGCTGGGCCTGCCTTGTGCCATTTAGGAGGAGCTAAACTGAGCCCAAAACCCCCTCTTCCATGCTGTACCTGTCCCACGATATCCCTAATTTGAAGGTCAGCCTTTGCCTCTACTACAGATTTCTTTGCTGACCACTTTCTACCAGTTTTTAACACAGGTGCTGCCTCCCTTACACATTTGTCGTGTGACTCTACTAAGGTCATTTCCAGTCTGACCTTGGCACACTTAAACTCCTCGGTTAAAGCAGAGACTGGCAGCTGCAATATTCCTTTACTATAAAGTCCTACTCTGCTGAGGCAGCGCAGAACTCCCAACCATTTCCTGATGTATGAACTTATTAACGCTTCCAGCTTATCCACTGTTGTCAAAGAAACCTCGTACACGGTCAGTGGCCACAGCAACCTCGGCAGTAGACCAAACTGAAAGCACCAGAGTTTTAGTTACACATTAACGTTACAGTACAGAAAAGCTCTTTCGGCATTATCCTGAACATTGTATAAGTATTTGTTTCATGTGTTGTCCGAGTGTTACCTAGCTTACTCAAAATTCTCTGATACATTTTATTTTTCAGGATTCTTTGAGGAAAGTTCAAAAGAACACCATTTATTTGAAATAGAATCTTTTGTCACATTATAAATGTCTTTACTAACACTTTTGATCAATTTAATTCTTCCTTGTAAATAAAAGTATTATCTTTTTCAGAAAATGAAACATTGTACTGCCCAAACTTTGAATGATATATTATACTAAAATAGTTTAAATAAGGCCGGTCTCCTTAAGCGATTGAAAACACACCCAGAAAATTTCCACTCTTTTACCAGTAATAATTACTTACTATCATTTAACATGCTTAACATATAAATGAAGCAGAATGTACAGAAAACTCTTTCAAATATGTGATGCCACTATCCTTACAAACGTTGATGAAATTGAGTTTATCTATTGATTCGCCCGTCGCCGTCAACACACTGAGAGCCGTTCAGACCAGAGTGTTTGTGGATCTATGATTTCAAGTCCTGTATAAAACACAAGGTTTATCTCCAACATTATCTCTGAACAGATAGAGTTCCAGCCCAACTTCAGCTTGAGTGCTGTTTTCAGTGGAGTCTCTCTGTTTCCTTTGGTCTCTTCTGCTGGACGGATTCACTGCCATATTTACATTTATGAGCAATACTTCAGGCTTTATAATTGGTTTGTTTTTTGGGTGGCCTGTATTTTCAGTGTCTGTGTGTTTCTTGTGGCGAGACCGCAAGCCACACTTTCACTGACACACATCCAGCGCTTTTCTCTCTCTCTCTCTTTCATGCTCTCCTCTTCTATAAGAATCTTTTTGACTTTTTGATAAGTGCAATAAGTGGTGAATTTGATGAGGCTATGAAATATGGCTTAGACATTTCCCACAGTATTGGGGTTAGTTAGATAAACACTGAAATTGAATTCGGGTGTTTTACATGGATACGGTCCCTTCAACACGATCCCAGCCTAAGTCCACACAGCGTGTAAGCCGACTGAACACGTATGGAGGATTGTATGGTGACTGCTACAAGCCAGCAGAGAAAATGTGTAATAAATATTTTGGCACCTCACCATTATTCTCCCATAATAATCTAAGAGCTTAATATTTAGTTAAATTTTTTAATCATTACTGTGGAAAAGCCAAAAAAAAAACAACAAAAAAAAAACATGGTAACACTTTTTTATGAAGCCTATGCTTATAATGAATTATATATTCTTATACTCATTTATACTATACATTTATACTCCATGTTACTATTCTATAAATATATTTATAAAGACTCATTTTATAATTACTTATAAGTCATGCATTTGATTTTTCAATGCACATGCTCATAATCCATTATACACTGATTTATAAGTATTAATTATTTGTATGGTTCCATGAAATGTGTTTATAAATATGCAGCCTGCATTGCTATAATGTTATTATATTATAGTTACAATGACTTTTTAGTAATTCACTTTTATTTCTGTCAAATAAGGGAATATATTGTTAATAGCCAATATATAGTTGTTTATTTGTAAATGTAATTAATGAACAATAATCCCATAATAAAATAATGTGAAAAAAAAACACTTAAGAAATCATCAATACAACAAGTTGAAAAAAATGTCCAAATTTGAACTTGATATCTCAAAAAATGAGCTTTCAGTGAGATTGTGTGTGGCCGCAGTACCAAACGCTTCCACTAGATGAAGTTTTCGAGGAGTACACGTGTGACTATTTTTCATGTCCATGATTTTTTTTTGTGTTCACATAGCAAGTGCTAAAACCTTTACCAAGTTTTGCACCATTTGGATGAAGTAAAAAACAAATCTAAAAAACCAAAACATAAAATTTTTCGGTAAAACATAACCGAAGGGCACCAGAGGGGTAAACAGATCACAGTGCGTGTGTGTGTGTGTGTGTGTGTGTGTGTGTGTGTGTGTGTGTGGTCTTTATCTTGGAGGGTTTTTCCCCTTTTGGGGAATTCCTCTTTAATATATATATTTATATTATTGCTTGGATAGAGTTTCCAGTGCTAAATATTCTGTGTAATTAGAAATTGTACATAATGCAATGACAGGTTTAAGTCATTTTTTGTTTTATCTGTGGGTCATCATTGTCCTCATAAATCACTGTCTTTGTGCTCTTTTGTCCTGCCTGTTGTAGATTCAGCCGTTCATCTAGTGTGTTTGATGATCCTGAGTAAGTCTCTTTAACACACTGTGCTGTGAAAACACTTTTGCAGGGACTGACACTAATGTCTGCATGTGCCAAGCTGTGCTTTCAGCACTTTGTTTTGGTACACTACCGATGAACTTCTTTGTGATGTGGCTGTATTGCTTGTTAAATGGGATGCTAATATAACGTAAACCTTTTATCCACAAACTAATACTTATGTTTGCTAAAACACTTGCATCTGATGTATATTTTTATACTTGAATATGCTAAATTCGTTTAAGAAAACCAAGCATTATTTCTTATATAATGAAAATCTATTTGTTTTTGCCATTTGTAAGATAATTTAAATTTAGTGGTTGTTTCAAAGTGTCTTTCAGCATTTGTTCACACTTCTGGCCTTCTTTCTTTGGATGCATGGCTTATGGGCGGCACAACCTGCCTAATTATAAATGCTCACTGTGACTCACTGGCCCTGCTTTTTAACTGGTTGCTTAATAATAAAGTTGACAGTGGTTAACCAGCTGATTCAATTTTATAAATTACCAGTGGTTCAATGAGCTTATATCTCTCTGTAACAGGAGCGTGAGCATGATTGACATGCGAGGAAGTGAGGAAGACTCTATGTTGCCACCCCATAGTCAAGTTCGACATGAGCTCATGCACAACCAGTACAACATGCTGAAAGAGGAAGAAGACCACTGGCAGGACGTACGTGTCTTTCCTCACTAGTTTCCTGTTACATTCAGTATATGGAGTTCAGAATGTGTCTGCAATTGTGTGATTGTGTTTCAGGACTTGGCCAAATGGAAGAGTCGCAGAAGGAGTGTGTCTCAGGACCTGATCAAAAAAGAAGAGGAGAGGAAAATGATGGAGAGACTGTTAAGTGGAGGAGGAGGATCACAGAGAAGAAAAAGCATCAAGACGTACAGAGAAATAGTGGAGGAGAAGTATGTCTGCTGTTTCCATCTACACTTTCCACTTTTTGTTTCATTTTTTACAGTCCAACAGTCCAGAGTACTTGGTGCTGAATGTACTGAATTTTGCCATAGGCACAACATTGCAAGCCTATATGACTGTCAGTAGTCTTACTGTAAGTGCAGTTATTGTCAGTGCTTTTACTGTGAGTACAGTTACTTTCAGAAGTGTCACTGTCAATAGTGTTACTGTCAGTGATTTTACTGTCAATGGCTTTACACTCAGCAGTGTTACTGTCAGTGGTGTCACTCACTACAAATGTCAGTGTCAATGTATGTTATGTTACTGTCAGTGCAGTTACTGTTAGAGGTGTTACCGTAAGTGATGTTACTGTTAGGGGTGTTACCGTAAGTGATGTTACTGTTAGGGGTGTTACCGTAAGTGATGTCACTGTTAGTGCTGTTACTGTTAGGGGTGTTACTGTAAGTGATGTTACTGTTAGGGGTGTTACCGTAAGTGATGTCACTGTTAGGGGTGTTACCGTAAGTGATGTCACTGTTAGTGCTGTTACTGTTAGGGCTGTTACCGTAAGTGATGTCACTGTTAGTGCTGTTACTGTTAGGGGTGTTACTGTAAGTGATGTTACTGTTAGGGGTGTTACCGTAAGTGATGTCACTGTTAGGGGTGTTACCGTAAGTGATGTCACTGTTAGTGCTGTTACTGTTAGGGCTGTTACCGTAAGTGATGTCACTGTTAGTGCTGTTACTGTTAGGGGTGTTACTGTAAGGGGTGTTACCATAAGTGCTGTTACTGTTAGGGGTGTTACCGTAAGTGATGTCACTGTTAGTGCTGTTACTGTTAGGGGTGTTACCGTAAGTGATGTCACTGTTAGTGATGTCACTGTTAGGGGTGTTACCGTAAGTGATGTCACTGTTAGTGCTGTTACTGTTAGGGGTGTTACCGTAAGTGATGTCACTGTTAGGGGTGTTACTGTTAGGGGTGTTACCGTAAGTGATGTCACTGTTAGTGCTGTTATTGTTAGGGGTGTTACTGTAAGGGGTGTTACCGTAAGTGCTGTTACTGTTAGGGGTGTTACCGTAAGGGATGTCACTGTTAGTGCTGTTACTGTTAGGGGTGTTACCGTAAGTGCTGTTACTGTTAGGGGTGTTACCGTAAGGGATGTCACTGTTAGGGGTGTTACCGTAAGTGATGTCACTGTTAGTGCTGTTACTGTTAGGGGTGTTACCGTAAGTGCTGTTACTGTTAGGGGTGTTACCGTAAGTGATGTCACTGTTAGTGCTGTTCCTGTTAGGGGTGTTACCGTAAGTGATGTCACTGTTAGTGCTGTTCCTGTTAGGGGTGTTACCGTAAGTGATGTCACTGTTAGTGCTGTTACTGTTAGGGGTGTTACCGTAAGTGATGTCACTGTTAGTGCTGTTATTGTTAGGGGTGTTACTGTAAGGGGAGTTACCGTAAGTGATGTCAGTGTTAGGGGTGTTACCGTAAGTGATGTCACTGTTAGTGCTGTTACTGTTAGGGGTGTTACCGTAAGTGATGTCACCGTTAGTGCTGTTACTGTTAGGGGTGTTACCGTAAGTGATGTCACTGTTAGTGCTGTTATTGTTAGGGGTGTTACTGTAAGGGGAGTTACCGTAAGTGATGTCACTGTTAGGGGTGTTACCGTAAGTGATATCACTGTTAGTGCTGTTACTGTTAGGGGTGTTACCGTAAGTGCTGTTACTGTTAGGGGTGTTACCGTAAGTGATCTCACTGTTAGTGCTGTTACTGTTAGGGGTGTAACAGTATGTGATGTGATGTGTTACCGTAAGTGATGTCACTGTTAGTGCTGTTACTGTTAGGGGTGTTACCGTAAGTGATGTTACTGTTAGTGCTGTTACTGTTAGGGGTGTTACCATAAGTGATGTTACTGTTAGTGCTGTTACTGTTAGGGGTGTTACCATAAGTGATGTCACTGTTAGTGCTGTTACTGTTAGGGGTGTTACCGTAAGTGATGTCACTGTTAGGGGTGTTACCGTAAGTGATGTCACTGTTAGGGGTGTTACCGTAAGTGATGTCACTGTTAGTGCTGTTACTGTTAGGGGTGTTACCGTAAGTGATCTCACTGTTAGTGCTGTTACTGTTAGGGGTGTTACCGTAAGTGATGTGATGTGTTACCGTAAGTGATGTCACTGTTAGTGCTGTTACTGTTAGGGGTGTAACAGTATGTGATGTGATGTGTTACCGTAAGTGATGTTACTGGTAGTGCTGTTACTGTTAGGGGTGTTACCGTAAGTGATGTTACTAATAGTGCTGTTACTGTTAGGGGTGTTACCATAAGTGATGTTACTGTTAGTGCTGTTACTGTTAGGGGTGTTACCGTAAGTGATGTCACTGTTAGTGCTGGTACTGTTAGGGGTGTTACCATAAGTGATGTCACTGTTAATGCTGTTACTGTTAGGGGTGTTACTGTAAGTGATGTCACTGTTAGTAATGTCACTGTTACGGGTGTTACCATAAGTGATGTCACTGTTAGTGCTGTTACTGTTAGGGGTGTTACCGTAACTGATGTTACTTTTAGTGCTGTTACTGTTAGGGGTGTTACCGTAAGTGATGTTACTGTTAGGGGTGTTACTGTTAGGGGTGTTACCGTAACTGATGTTACTGTTAGTGCTGCTACTGTTAGGGGTGTTACCATAAGTGATGTCACTGTTAATGCTGTTACTGTTAGGGGTGTTACTGTAAGTGATGTCACTGTTAGTGATGTCACTGTTACGGGTGTTACCATAAGTGATGTCACTGTTAGTGCTGTTACTGTTAGGGGTGTTACCGTAACTGATGTTACTTTTAGTGCTGTTACTGTTAGGAGTGTTACCGTAAGTGATGTTACTGTTAGGGGTGTTACTGTTAGGCGTGTTACCGTAAGTGATGTCACTGTTAGTGCTGTTACTGTTAGGGGTGTTACCGTAAGTGATGTCACTGTTAGGGGTGTTACCTTAACTGCTGTTACTGTTAGGGGTGTTACCGTAAGTGATGTCACTGTTAGTGCTGTTACTGTTAGGGGTGTTACCTTAACTGCTGTTACTGTTAGGGTTGTTACCATAAGTGGTGTTACTGTTAGTGCTGTTACTGTTAGGGGTGTTACCGTAAGTGATGTCACTGTTAATGCTGTTACTGTTAGGGGTGTTACTGTAAGTGATGTCACTGTTAGTGATGTCACTGTTACGGGTGTTACCATAAGTGGTGTTACTGTTAGTGCTGTTACTGTTAGGGGTGTTACCGTAAGTGATGTCACTGTTAGTGCTGGTACTGTTAGGGGTGTTACCATAAGTGATGTCACTGTTAATGCTGTTACTGTTAGGGGTGTTACCGTAAGTGATGTCACTGTTAGTGATGTCACTGTTACGGGTGTTACCATAAGTGATGTCACTGTTAGTGCTGTTACTGTTAGGGGTGTTACCGTAACTGATGTTACTTTTAGTGCTGTTACTGTTAGGAGTGTTACCGTAAGTGATGTTACTGTTAGGGGTGTTACTCTTAGGGGTGTTACCGTAAGTGATGTCACTGTTAGGGCTGTTACTGTTAGGGGTGTTACCGTAAGTGATGTCACTGTTAGGGGTGTTACCTTAACTGCTGTTACTGTTAGGGGTGTTACCGTAAGTGATGTCACTGTTAGTGCTGTTACTGTTAGGGGTGTTACCGTAAGTGATGTCACTGTTAGTGCTGTTACTGTTAGGGGTGTTACCTTAAGTAATGTCACTGTTAGTGCTGTTACTGTTAGGGGTGTTACCGTAAGTGATGTTACTGTTAATGCTGTTACTGTTAGGGGTGTTACTGTAAGTGATGTCACTGTTAGTGCTGTTACTGTTAGGGGTGTTACCGTAAGTGATGTCACTGTTAGTGCTGTTACTGTTAGGAGTGTTACCGTAAGTGATGTCACTGTTAGTGCTGTTACTGTTAGGGGTGTTACCGTAAGTGATGTCACTGTTAGTGCTGTTACTGTTAGGGGTGTTACCGTAAGTGATGTCACTGTTAGTGCTTTTACTGTTAGGGGTGTTACCGTAAGTGATGTCACTGTTAGTGCTGCTACTGTTAGGGGTGTTACCGTAAGTGATGTCACTGTTAGTGCTGTTACTGTTAGGGGTGTTACTGTAAGTGATGTTACTGTTAGTGCTGTTACTGTTAGGGGTGTTACCGTAAGTGATGTTACTGGTAGTGCTGTTACTGTTAGGGGTGTTACCTTAAGTGCTGTTACTGTTAGGGGTGTTACCGTAAGTGATGTTACTGGTAGTGCTGTTACTGTTAGGGGTGTTACTGTTAGGGTTGTTACCGTAAGTGATGTTACTGGTAGTGCTGTTACTGTTAGGTGTGTTACTGTTAGGGTTGTTACCGTAAGTGATGTTACTGGTAGTGCTGTTACTGTGAATTAAGTTTCTGTAGCGTCACTGTCAATGATGATGTTACTCTGGTGGCATTTCTGTCAGTACAAATACTGTCAATGCCGTTACTTCAGGTTGCTACTGTCAGTGCAGTTACTGTCGGTGGAGTTACTGTTAATTGACTTTACTAGAAGTTGTGTTACTCTTGGTAGCAGAGCTAACGGAGCTTACTTTGGGTAGTGTTACTGTCAGTGATGTTACTGTGAGTAGCATTACTGTCAATGGGTTTAAAGTCTGTAATGTTACTGTCAGTTCTTATTTTTGTCAATGCCATTACTGTATGTTGTCTTGCTGTCAGTGAAGTTACTGTCAAGGGACGTAAGTGGTGTTACTGTTGGTGGTATTACTGTCAGTAGTGTTACTGTCTGTGCTGTTTTCGTGAGTGCAGTTACTGTCAGTGGCATTAACAAAATTGATGTTACTGTTGGTGGCATTACTGTCAGTGATGTTATTGTAAATTATGTGACTCTAATTGGTGTTACTGTTAGTGATGTTACTCTAAGTGGTGTTACTGTCAGTAATGTTACTCTAAGTGGTGTTACTGTCAGTGATGTTACTGTGGGTGCTGTTACCGTGAGTGCAGTTAATGTCAGTGTATTTAACAAGCGGTGTTACTGTTGGTGGCATTACTCTCAGTGATTTTACTGTGGGTGCTGTTACCGTGAGTGCAGTTAATGTCAGTGGCGTAAACATAAGTGATGTTATTGTCAGTGGTGTTACAGTCAGTGATGTTACTGTAACTCTGGTTACTGTTACCTGTGTTACTGTCTTTGATGTTACTGTTGGTGCTGTTACCATGAGTGTGGTTAATGTCAGTGGCGTAAACATAAGTGAAGTTACTTTAAATGGTATTTATATCAGGGATGTTCCTGTAAGCGGTATTACTGTCAGTGCCTTTACAGTCAGTAATGTTACAAAATTGTTATCAAATTAAAACTGCTGTAAGCTAGCGAATCTCAATCATTGATACAATAATATGTCTCTACACTATTTCAATTTCTCCACTAGGGAGCGTCGTGAACAGGAGTTGCATGAAGCCTACCGGAGCGCCCGCACACCAGAGGAAGCAGCATCTGTGCTGCAGCGTTATGCCCTGCGCTTCACCATCAGTGAGGCCGTTCTCGAGCGCCTCAAACTCCCCAAGCTCCTGGAGAGGAGTGTGTCGGCCGACCCAACTCGTCACTCCTCGTTCCCCGTCTCTTCAGACATCTCCTGCTCTTTCAGTGCTTGCTCAAACCCGCTGCAGTACCTGAGGCAGCAGTCTCTCCCCGCAGCCAAGTTCATATCGTCGGTGGAAGCACAGGTGACGGGATACAACACAGAGCCGGTGACGGGATACAGCTCAGAGACGGTGACGGAGACGTTGGCGGGATACAACACAGAGCCGGTGACGGAGATGTTGGTGGGATACAGCACAGAGCCGGAGACGGGATACAGCACAGAGCCGGAGACGGGATACAGCACAGAGCCGGTGACGGAGACATTGGCGGGATACAGCACAGAGCCGGTGACGGAGAAATTGGCGGGATACAGCACAGAGCCGGAGACGGGATACAGCACAGGGCAGGGAAACGTCAGAGATATGGAGTGTGTTTCAGGTCCATCTCGCTTGCATGCGACAGCGCCCTCTCTGGCTCCGAGACCTTACAGACAGAGCAGAAGTAGCACTGCTAAGGTACAGACAGCACAGGAATCAACATTTCTCATAGCAGTGTTTACTTTTTAAGAGGTTTCATAACTGATATAATGTCTATAGTTTAGGACTGAAAACAGTTTTTTTTAAATGTGAGTAAAAGTCACACAATGTCACTACGCAACATTCTTATAACTTATAATAGGGACAGTCCACCTAGAGATTTTTTCTGTAATTTCTTACTTGTTTCTCCTTGACTGCAATGAGATTAAATGGAGAGCAAAGTGAGAAATTTTTTTATTTATTTGTATCCCTTACAAATAGACCTCAGCAACATGTGTCTCTAGAGTTTCAGAAGAGATCAGAAATTTGCAACCAAAAGTCAAACTTTTCAGTATAAACTCTATGGATATTTCTCATCATTCTCTCAAGAACAAGTGATCTGAGCTATGTTATCCACATTAATTTAGCTATTTTAAATGTCAAATGTGTCGAGGATCGCCTCATTTAAGTCTATTTCTGTTTCCTTTAAGAGAAATATGAATGGTAAATGGTAAATGGACTGCATTTATATAGCGCTTTCACAGACCCAATGGCCACCAAAGCGCTTTACAATTTGCCTCACATTCACCCATTCATACACCGACGGGCGACGGCAGCCATGCAAGGCGCCATCCAGCTCATCGGGAGCAGCTGGGGTTAGGTGTCTTGCTCATGGACACCTCGACACTTGGTCAGGTGGAACCGAGGATTGAACCACCAACCTTCCGGTTTGTAGACAACCCACATGAACCACTGAGCCACTGCCGCCCCTACTATGAACAGTTTTGAGGAAGAGCTCTGTCTGCAGAGCTGTAGAAGAGCCTCTGAGCAATATAAGGTTGACTCCATCAGCCATGCGCTCTGCCACACCACCCACACTTAGTGATGGCCGGTTCGTGAACGAATCGTTCTTTTGAACCGGTTCTTTTAAGTGAACCGGTCGAACCAGTACACTAAATCGGACTGAATCGTTCGAAACAGTTCGCGCCTTGCGTCAGTGCTGATACACAAGTTACTAAAGTTACTCACTTTCAGACATTCCTGACAGTCCCTCTGACTCGAAATAAACCAATATCCCGGAGTATATTTCAGTTTGAACCGTGTTGTTTTTGAGAGAAGTGATGAGCACGAGCAGCTGATACTGCGCATGCGCGTACTACCTAAAGCACATGTACAGCGATTATCGGATCACCAGTACAGAACCGAGAACTGTTTCTTTCGGACACGTTCGACATAATGAGAAAAACTGATCGATGAGCTGAGCATGCATGCAATTTTTTTCTGAGGGACGAAATGTACCTTTCTTAAGTATTTATTTAGTTGAACATCAGTAAGTGTAATAAAAAAAAAAAAACATGTTGGAAACATGTTTAACATGTTTATCACATAATTACTGTATTATCACTGTATTATTTTAAAGTTTGGAAACACAATGAATGGATTTTAAAACTGTCAAACTAAACATTTATTAAAATAATATTTTCAGGAACAGCTCATTTAATTTCTAAGTAAGTTGATATAAATATTTGATGTAAACTCTTGCCAAAGTTTTAATGGTGCACACTGCACAGCACTGCTTAGTAAATGTTTATAATGTGTTAAAACATAACGTATTAAACATATTGGAGAAGAAAGACATGCATCGATTTTTTTAGTTTTGTCGACTGTATATTCAGGTTTCAGCAGTTGTCAGCTCAGCACACAGGCCTATGCTACGGTTCTCGAGTCAAGAACTGGTTGTTGCAGTTCTTGAATCACCAGTACAGAACCGAGAACTGTTTCTTTCGGACACGTTCGATACGGAGAACCGATGAGCTGGAGATACTGAGCATGCGTGATAGCACCGTCTCTAAACAGAACTTTCTTTTGGCCAACTGATGATGTGCTGATGAGCACGCAGCACGGGTGAACCGAGGACTTAAATGAGGGGCCGAATGCGGCGAAATGTAAGTTTATTACAAATAAAATGATGAAGACCACTTATGCACTTTATATATTTAAGACATGTTAAACATCCACGTTTGCACATCGCCTGTAGGCTACAGGGTTCGTTTGCAAAATGTAAATGTAAGAAACTTCTCCAAGAGGATTATGACGATGAGTACTATTATTTAAGTGAAATTATGATTACAAATGCCTTTAATTTAAAGTATTTTTATCCGCCGGGATGATATAATTGACGTCATTACGCGAGGACGTAAAAGAACTGGTGAACCGGTTTTTTGAACCGGTTCATTGAAACGAACTGTCCGAAAGAACCGGTTCGCGGAAAAGAACCGAACTTCCCATCACTACCCACACTGAGTAGAAATATCCTGGATAATTCAGTGCTGTAGGAATGTGCTCCGTTCATCTCCTAAGTGAAGTGTTGCAGGATACACCAACAATGGCAGATGTTGCCCTCTGCTGGCTGGAATGAGTGTTGTGAGTTAAAGTGGGCATGTGTTGAATGGGTGCTAGTGTTCCCTAGGTATGAGTGTGTGAGTGTGTTTGTGAATGGGTTCTTTCTATGTGAAGTGCTCCATAGAAGGACAAAAACACACAGAGAGCAGATCAGCACATCTAAAACACGCACATACCTTTTTTTTGTGCCATGGTAGGGACTTTACATCAACTCGTTTTATATGCTGAGCTAGTTATCATATAAACATATTCCCTAGCTGTCTGCAGTGACGTGACATTGTCATTAACACTTTATTTAGCATGTTTATTAAGCGTTTTCCTTTTAGGAGCGGTTGACTGACTGCAAAGCACAGTGATGCGATTGCGATAAACTAACTAATCATGTATTTTAAATGCAAATTAAAATTATTTTATAAACAGTAGATTTTTTTTCCAGTAACAATTATAAAATAGTGTATATTTTCTTAGAAAGCAAAATTGCATGACATATTAAGACTTAATTTTAGAGTATATATTAGTAAGTTAATATTTGCATACTTTGTTGCATAAATCAAGTATAAATCTAACTAAATTAAATAGGGTTTACATTATATGCAATCAGCCCTAATTAATTTGTTAATCCATGAGAGAGTATGATAAGATTATACTTTAGCAAGATAAAGTGAGTAGCGTTAGCAAACCTAAAGTTGGCATGAAACTGAAGTTACACTAGTATTTTTGTTCCCTATTGTGTCGTATATCGAGTGAAACGCTTCTGGAACAAGAACACATGTGGGCGGGGCTTGATTGTGTCTGTGGGGAATTGATTGGACGGTTGTGGTTTGCTATTGGCTGATCTCATGTGAGTGACAGGTTATAGCCCCGCCCCCGTCATCAGAGAAGAGAAGAGATGTTGTAAGAGGAACTTATTCTGAGTCGAGATTATTATAAACAATAATGATGTGCACCCATACATCATTTAGAACAAATACTGAAATATTCCATTAAAGAAAAATAATTGTCCATTTTTATTTCATTGTGACTTTAAATTGCTCCTTTATTGTCAAACACAATTTCGCTTTTCAAGTATATATATATTTTTTAAAGATCTTTACATTTACAAGAATATGAGAAAAACTGATGAAGAATATGAGGGAAATGAGTGTTTACATTGTATATTGAATCTCTCTCTCTCTGTCTCTCTGTCTCTCTCTCTCTCTGTCTCTCTCTCTCTCTGTCTCTCTCTCTCTGTCTCTCTGTCTCTCAGAATGAAATGGTGCGAGTGAATGGAGAAAGGGAGGATGATGAGCAGAAGGGAGGAAGAAACAGAGAGAGGGAAGAAGACTGTCTGCAGTTCCTCTCGTCTCCCTTCCAGCACACAGACTCAGACCTCACAGATCCCGATGTGTCCGCTGGATCCACACACACACCGGAGCGCTGGGAGATCCACAGGGAACACACACAGGTGAGGACAGGACTGATATTAGAGATTATCTGTTCTGTTAGCATGATGTGTAGTTGTGCTTCCAGTTGATTGCTTTATTTGTGCAAATTGTGTGACATGATTTTTGTCCAGGCTGTCATTCAAAGAAATTATAAAACAAGATAGAACTAGCAAAATATAATAACAAGTTATGTTGTAGTCAATGTTTGCTTTTGTCCTGTCAGCTTTTTGTTTTTCACATTTTTTTCCTTGCGTAGTAAAATTAAACCTTTAGCTGTAGTTTGACTTTTTTGCCTAATT
This sequence comes from Rhinichthys osculus, assembly GCA_029959095.1. NCBI lineage: Eukaryota > Metazoa > Chordata > Actinopteri > Cypriniformes > Leuciscidae > Rhinichthys > Rhinichthys osculus. The sequence continues at coordinate 2,517,465 of JARWKJ010000011.1, read as the reverse complement.
TGTCATACCTTAAACGAGTTTAGTGTTTCGTTCTTCCCTCATATTTAAAATAAGTGTAAAAAATCCTCATATTTTTATGGTTTAATCGAAAACAAGTATCCCCTCCATACATCACCTTTGGTCAGTGTTGTGTGTGACCAACACAAGCATGAGAACAGAGAGGTTATGTTCAGTAAAGAGTGTGTAATACTGTACAGACTGAAGGAGCGGCGGTCCCGCAGGTCACTGATAACCCCACAGAAGTGTTGGAGATGAAACCAGACGACACTGCTACAGGTTGGCCAGCTCTTATGAGATATTATTATTCCAGTTCACCTACTTCTTCTCATATTCCTGTATATATTCTTAGTCAATACCTCGTGTTCCTGCACAGATGAAGAGCAGACAGACGAGACGTGTGTGAGTGACTCTCTGCAGACCGTGATTCAGGCGGACTCTTCTGCACAGGTTCTGCTCTCAGACAAAAATACTACATATGCATATTATGATTAATAGAAGAATTTATGTATTTGACCTTGATTTCTTTGGATTTGGTTGAAGGTCAATGAACTAGTAACGGAGATCCCACAGAATCTATCAGAAGCATCCGCCGCAGAATCATGCAGAACCAGACCAGGTGAGTGTCGCTGAAGACCAGCGCTGGCCAACACCAGCCTCGGGTGTTTATCCTCTCCATCAGATATAGACAGTTCAGGACTGGCGTTTAGAGCTGGCCAACATCAGCCTCGAGTGTTTATCCTCTCCACCAGATATAGACAGTTCAGGACTGGCGTTTAGAGCTGGCCAACATCAGCCTCGAGTGTTTATCCTCTCCACCAGATATAGACAGTTCAGGACTGGCGTTTAGAGCTGGCCAACATCAGCCTCGAGTGTTTATCCTCTCCATCAGATATAGACAGTTTAGGACTGGCGTTTAGAGCTGGCCAACATCACCCTCGAGTGTTTATCCTCTCCACCAGATATAGACAGTTCAGGACTGGCATTTAGAGCTGGCCAACATCAGCCTCGAGTGTTTATCCTCTCCATCAGATATAGACAGTTCAGGACTGGCGTTTAGAGCTGGCCAACATCAGCCTCGAGTGTTTATCCTCTCCACCAGATATAGACAGTTCAGGACTGGCGTTTAGAGCTGGCCAACATCACCCTCGAGTGTTTATCCTCTCCACCAGATATAGACAGTTCAGGACTGGCGTTTAGAGCTGGCCAACATCAGCCTCGAGTGTTTATCCTCTCCATCAGATATAGACAGTTTAGGACTCTCGTTGGGCCGGCGTTTAGAGCTGGACATCAGTGCTCAGTTAACATCGTTGTCCAGTTATCCCAAATTGGCTGCAGTTCATGAGTCTAAACGCACATCACTGTCACACACACACTCTGAGAGACATGAACATGTTATATCAACATCTGAATGAGCAGATAAACTTGTGTTATTGAACTTTCATATGAAATATTCAATGTACTGTATCTCTGATTGATCTTATGTCACTGAATTGCTTCAGTGTTTGGTTAATCTTCCACACCTCAAATCTGGATCAAACTCTTCTTTATATAATAATTAAGAAAAACGTCTCGGGTTACGACTCTAACCCTCGTTCCCTGAGAAGTCTAAAGTCAACTATTCAATCTCGATTGGCGTAACCTAATCACATCACTCGTGACGTCGCATGTGAGGGCGATGCGGAAGCTATAAAAGGACGCCGGATCATAACAGCGTCAGCTTCTGATTAGTCGAAGCAAGTCGTTCTCAGGAGCGCGAAAAGTGTGGCCGAGGGACGTATCAGCGTAACCCGAAACATTCCCTTTCGAGGGAACTCGCGCTGCGTCGAGAATCGACACATTGGGGAATGAAATGCCCACTGCGCCACACTGAGAGAATACGCCATGGTGTGAAGCATCTGGCACAAGATTGTCATAAGATTTAGTATAAGAAGGGGAGGTCTGGAGCCGGTGGCTCAACGGACCCCATGGATGGGAACCCCAGACAGTAAAGCAATATTAGATGAGAGGTGAAGGCAAGAGCGCACCTCGTACATCAGTTATGAGAGGTTTCCGTAGATAACCAACTGTCTAATTGAAAAAAGGGGGATAGCTCCTATCCCTTGATACATATCTAGATAGATCTAACTCCTACCAGCCCGAGGCCTAACATAGGGGCCTCCAAGGCTACGACCTTGACCATCCGACACATGTGATGGAGGATGGATTACCTGAAGAATCATGATACTGCCTACGGGCACCTCAGTGTCAAGGCAGAAATAAAGTAGAGTGGCTGCCGCGTCATCACGTAAGAGGGGGCAGCACCACCACTCTTCCAGGGAGCAGGACGAGCAGGAAGCAGACTCAAATAGATTCTTATATGATGAATACCCGGAGAATCGTGATATTGCCTACAGGCACCTCAGTGTCGAGGCAGAAATAAGATAGAGTGGCTCCCACGCCCTCGAGTAAGAGGGGGCAACGCCACCGCTCTTCCAGGGAGTAGGACGAACAAGAAGCAGACTCAAGATTCTTATATATATTCTCATATAACTCATCCACAGGACATGATGGGTGCCTGGGATAACTCGTCAGCCTGATGCCAATAGGCTAGATGACAGGATTCATCCTCCAATCTACAGGAACATGGAGTTTTTTTTTAGTTTTAGTTTTTTTTAGTGGGAATGTCCCTACGAGCTCACCCTTAGAAGCTTGCGGAGGGCACTAAGAGGCCCTAAGCATGAACGGGAGGTCCCATTAGAGAACAGGATGGAACGCCAGTACTAAAGCCAGTGGGCAGTATTTAACTGGGTTCAATGACCCTTTCCAGAACCCCAGGGAGCAGAGCGATCGGGGGGAAAGCGTACAGACGTGACCTTGGCCACATCTGTACCATGGCATCCAGGCCCAAAGGAGCCGGATGTGAGAGAGAGTACCAGAGCGGGCAATGAGTGTTCTCATGAGAAGCGAACAGGTCAACCTCCGCTCGGCCAAACTCTCTCCATATAAGCTCAACTACTTCAGGGTGGATCCGCCATTCCCCAGGCCTCAGCCCCTGCCTCGACAGGATATCTGCTCCCACATTATCAACCCCAGGAACATAAATGGATCTAACAGAGAGAAATTTATCCTGGGACCATAGAAGAATCTGATGTGCCAGTCTAGAAAGAGGGCGTGATTTCAGGCCTCCTTGGCGGTTGATATAAGAGACCACCGACATATTGTCATTCTTAATGAGAACATGATGGCCTCTGAGGTCTACAAGGATGTGCCACAGGTCAAAGGATACAGCCAACATCTCCAAGCGATTAATATGCCATGAGAGATGATGGTCCTTCCAAGTACCGAAAGGAAGAACCGTATATTGATAAGCTTTTCCCCCCAAAAGCGAATCTCGGAAACTTCCTGTGATGGGGTTAGAAGGGAATGAGGAGTTAAGGAGCTTGTGGATCTATCACGACAGACCAGTCCTCGGAGCTGGTTTGACTGACATTCGGTATCTTGAATCTAAACCCCCTCGGAGGTTGATCCAGTACGCTGAGATCCATATAACCAGGCCTAACTCCCCCTCCCTTCACAGGAACTATGAAGTGCCGGCTGTAGAACCCAGGCTCCCGTAACCAAAGAAGAGCCCACGTTGAGGTCTCCTGTGTTAAGAGGGACTAGACTTCCTGTTCCAAGAACCGACCCTGGTCGGGGCTGGCCAACTTGTGAACCACCCCTAGTAGATAATATTTTTTATATTAGCTCCACTATAAGCAGGACCCCCTAGGCTGTATTTTGAAGACCCCTCGGGGTGTCTAGATATGCCATTATGGGGACCAGTCCCTCGAAACTGGCCTCGACTATAAATTTCCAAACGGCTTCGGTGACCTGAACCAGCTAACTGGCAGGAACTAACCGAAATATGCTCTCTACAGACCTCCTGAGAGGCGGCGAACTCGACAGGGCCGCAACGTCTCCGGGCGGACACTGCCATTTGTGTTCGCTGGAAGCCGATGTGCCCCGAGGCGCCATCGGCGGCGGGAAGCAAACATCGATTTCCTAAGGGCTGCATAAGGGGGCGAGACTCTTGTACTCGCCCTCCTGGGGGAACGCCCATAAGGGTCCGCGTGTTCTGACAAGACCTCTTGGTCAGGGCCAACTTAACCTGAGAGACAGTCCTCAGACCTGTCTTCGTTATGGAGGGCTTTGTGCGAGAATGTTTCCTCTGGCCCCAAGCCTTATATGGGGTGGCACAAGAGGCAACCTTCTCAAAAAATACAAGGAGCTGGCGGCTGTCCCATGAGGCTGCCCCCTGGCAGCAACCCCATGAGACCTGGACTGACAACTGGGGATATCTGATTGTCGCTCTGCCTTCTGAAGCCTCTCGACAACGGTTCTTGCCACGTCGCCAAAGAGGCCAGAAGGCGAAAGGGGGGCATCGAGAAGGAAGGCCCTGTCCTTCTCCCCGATCCCCGATCCCCAAGCGATATAGCCATAAATGTCTCTCTGAGACGACTAGTGCTGCCATAGAACGGCCAATGGCACGGGCCGTCTCTTTAATACAGAGAGATAAGTCAGCCACTCTACGAAATTCAGTAATACCGTTGAGTGAAACCTCCCAGTTATCATCCACCTCTTTGAGGAGGTCAGCCTGGTATGCCTGTAATAACCCCATCGTGTGTAGGCATGCACTGGCTTGACCCACCGCCATATATGCTTTCCCTAACAAATTCAATGTATGAGATTTGGAGGGAAGTGTCTGAGCTATCAGGGGTGACGCAATGTCGGGGAGAAAATATTAAGCTAAATATTCCTCTACGCGAGGCATCACCACCTCCTAACCATTCTTATTAGATTCGCTAATAGATGTAAATATATACATGGGGGAAAATAATTAAGATGAACTTGGATTTTCCACGATCTCGACACCTCAGTATGGAGATCAGGGAAAAATTGAAGGCTCTGACACAAAAATTGTGACTGGGTCTGCAGGAAGCGCTCATTCATTTTATTTTTCTTAGTCGCTTCCTGCTTATTAAATGGCCATTCAACATTTAATTTAGCCACTGCCCTGGTTACAACCTCCAGCAACTCTTTTTTTTTTTTTTTTTATATAATGGGAATATGGCGAACCTGTGTTGAGAATATCTAACTCCTCGGAGCCAGATAAATCAAACACCGGGTCTTTAACACGGTCGGAAGAAGCCACAGCGCGGGCTTCCGAACCGTGCGCGAGACCAGTGGAGCTGGTAAATAAACACTGAGAAAGGGTCGCAACCGTCTCAGTATTATATGCCACCCCACGTGCGAATCCCATGCATACAAGCGGCGCGCTGCCTCGACAGCCGCGAGACCTGATGCACTGGAAACGCGAGCCTGATCTTTTTGATTGAACAGGCTCAAACGCGAGCGGAGCTCTTTCATATAAAAAACAGTTTGCACAGACAGCGCCCTCGAGCGCTGCCTGTGCATGCTCCGCTCCCAGACAAACTACACAGAGTGAGTGTGCGTCACCTTCGCTTAAATAACGCAGGCAAGGGGACGCACACTGACTGAATAGTTTCTCCTTATTGTTCGCCATGATATATATATATTCAGAGTGATAGACAACACCAAATAAGACAAACAGGTTGACACAGAACGCTTGCTGAAGACCAGAAGCTGACGCTTTTATGATCCGGCGTCCTATTATAGCTTCCGCATCGTCGTCACATGCGACGTCACGAGTGACGTGATTAGGCTACGCCAATCGAGATTGAATAGTTGACTTCAGACGCTTCATGCCGAAGGCATTCCCCAATGTGTCGATTCTCGATGCAGCACAAGTTCCCTCGAAAGGGAACTTTATTTTACAGTGTCCTTCTTACATATGTTACATGTACTTACCATAGTAATAACAGTAAATTATGCATACTTACATGCAATTTACCCTCAACCCTCAAACAAACCCTAGTAAGTATATGTTGTTAATTAATATTACTCAGTACTTAAATATATAATTACACTGTAACAATGACACCTTAAAATAGTGTAAAATAGTTTTTTTTTTTACATTTCATACTCAGTTCCCATCGATTTTGAGTCATTTGTTTTTAACCAAATTAATGAAATGAATAATTCATGAAATCACTGAAAGTGCATGTTTTAAAAATTACATTGTATTTTCCAGATTTGACTGAAAAGGCTGGAAATGTAAGTATATAAATTAAATCTGTTCATCTGTCTCTCCTCCTCATCCCTAAAACGTCTGACGTTTATATTCTGGCTGTTTCTCATCTGGTATTATTCTATTCCTTTTCTACAAGCACTGTTTGTACATTACAAATCTTCCTAAAATGGTCTCTTTGATGCTCAGAAGTAAATGGCTTAAAACATATCAGAATGAGTCCGGACTTGAAAATCTCATTCAAGTTTTGTTAAGTGCCAGTACACACTTGTGGCTTCTAGAGAAGCATATACACAGCAAAATCCTTAGAGTTAAATTAACTCTGGTCAGAGTACATATGGTCCCACTTTAAAGAGTGTTAAAGTAACTCTGAATCAGAGTTAAAGTGAATGATAATTAAGTGATTAATTAAGTGATGATTGAGCATTAGTGATGAACACCTGCTGTTAACGAGCAGAATCACTGAAGGAAAGAGAAACAACAAGAACAGAAAAAGAGAAACACAAGAACTACAACTGACTTCAACCACAGCCTAGATGAAATCAACTGAAGATAAAAGAAGACATTAATTATCTCAAGATCTCAGCAGAGGAGGATTAAACAACTCCACAAACAGCATTACCAGCTTCACTTATTAACCCTCTGGGGACCAAGGTGTTTTTGGGGTCCTTGAGATGTTTTGACATGCTCTGACATTTGTGCTTTTTTCAGTTGCTTATAAACATATTAATGGCAAAGGTGTAATTACACACTATTTAGCACAAACAGGGTTACCATAATATGTGAGCAACATGTATGTACATGTTTGTATTTTTGAGAGAATATTGTTTATGCATGGTTATTGAAAAAACTAAAAATTAAAGTTTCTGTAATAAAGCCACAAAACACATACTAAATATGTGTCCACAAGACTTTTGACTAATGGAAGTTGTGGCCTAGAGTTTTTGCTTCAAAATGATCTGAAATTCATCCATTCTAATCATTCACATAACACAATAGATTATTTTAAATTGTGAAAAAAAAAAAAATTGTTAGCCAAGGCAATATGCGAATGGGCGTGAACGACCCAACCCCATTGTGAATAATTAGGTGGTTGAGAAGACAAAGACGACCCGCATATTAATGAGCCTTTCATTAAGGTGTGTCACACAAGAAAGAATGCAAGGACAATACACACACACACACACACACGCACACACACACACACACACACACACACACACACATATATATATATATATATATATATATTAGAGGTGGGTATAGATTAATTTTTTAAATCTAGATTAATCTAGATTAATATTGAAATTAATCTAGATTAATCTAGATTAAAATGGCTCATTTGAATTCTCCCGAAGGCATTCAGAATATGTGTGCTACCCAAATAATGACTACAAGTAAGTCTTTGAGAATAGTTTGCCTCGCGTAGGGATGTGCATTTCTGCCAAAAATGCCATTCGACAATCGAGGAGCAAAAGTCGAATATCGTTTAAAAAAAAACAATAAAGAAAAACGCAATGACAGAAAAGGAGGCCAATTTCATCTTTAGCGATTTGTCATCAAACAAACTTCGTCCTTTTTTTTAACATAGTAGGCTAATTGGAAGAAGAAAAAAAACAATACGCACGACAGTCCGTTTTTGCATCGCCAATGCTCATTAGATCAAAAAATAATGTCATCATATGTCATAAGAATTTTATGTGAACCTGCCTTGTTACTGCAATAGCCTCATTTTTAAACAAATTAGTTTCAATCAATGTAAACTATTCGTGTGATTATGCCACTGCGCAATACACGCGCAATACACACACAATGTATTACCTGAATGATATGAAATCGAATGTATCGTCCTGTGGAATCATTCATTCACAGACAGCTTACGAAGATGTTCAACTAATAAAGATCTTCATCGCTGGCAAAAATATGATGCATTTGCAGATTTGCATTCACTAGACTAGACTGTAGATCGGCCACTTCATCCAACGCTCTTGATGCTCTTAAATCTTCCTGTTTCGACTCCGAGTGTGAATTGAAAGCGCTTCAGACGATTCAGTGCGCGAGGAACTGAACAGATCAACTGATTCGCGAACCGATTTAGACAGATCATCTGACAACTTGTTTGATGAAGTCTTTGAACAGAATCGACTCAAAAGAGTGAATCATTTGTAAATGAGCATCGCTCATGCCCATACAAAGGACACAGCGCGCTTGGAATAAACTCATTTAACAACGTATTGCATTAAAATATAGTAACGAGAGGAACGTCGCCCAACGTAACAAAGTAAAAGTACACCTTGTGTCCCTGACAGGAAAATACCCTACTGCGCGATCTGTGACAGTGGGCGCGGCGTCATACTACACATTAGAATTGCGCGAAAATATAACGATATTCGAAAAAGCTATTTATGATCCCAACCCAACTTTGATTAACGGCGATATTTTTTTTATCGCCCGATAAGAGTCTCACGTTAACGCAGCACGTTAACGCTGATAACGGCCCAGCACTGATATATATATATATATATATATATATATATATATACATATATTTTAAATCAAAATATAAATGAAAGTCAAAAGCACATTTTTAGTCATACCTGGAAACAAATCCTGTTCAAATAGGTTATATTGGCCATTCTACAGAATTGGTTCAAAGTTAGAGTTGGAAACATCTTGAAAAGAAAATGGTATTTTTCCATAAAAGTCTTAGTAGGCAAATACATTTTATCTTACATATTTCAAAGTTAAGGATTCATTATTTTGATATAGCTTGCATTGGAACAAACACTATTCTTAGTTGATTAGTTTATTGACAAAACATACTATATATTTAACATATGACCAGAAACTGCTAACAAAAGCTTATTTGATGTCTATTTTAGAGTTAAAACTTTATAATCTATCCAAAACTAGTCACACACACACACACACACACACACACAGAAACATGATTAAAATTTAAACAGTAGGCTATTTTTGCGTTTACAGACACTAACGTTATTATATATATCGCGATTAGAACAAAGCACAAGAATAAAACACTTACAGCTCAGCTCGCTCCTCGAAGTGAAAATAAACCAGCACTTGTTCTGAGGTAAATGTCCCAGGATTATTCCTCACAGCCGCGCAAGACGACAGTACATTAATCTGACTAAATATAGTGTGTTTACAGAGTTTATGAGGGCGTTTACACGTCTCAATGTGTTGCTTCAGATCATTAGCGTTTGAATAGCGCGCGCTCTCCATGGGCGTGTCACATTAGCGGAATAATGAGATGCGAGAACGATAATGAGAACGGCTGACACCTCTCTCTTTTTATATAGATTACATAAACAGTGAATATTTATTTTAGTTTTAAATTAGATCATTTAAAAGCACAAACTTAAATGATCATAAACATATATTGCTCATGTCTGGGTGAATAGTATTCGCTGAGTTTTGTTTAAGTTTAGAGACATGCTTCAGAAAAAAAGTTCACGGACACGGAGAGGCAGAACGCACACCCTGTTTATTTTCTTTATTTTACAAAAGCACCATATTTTGTTTCGATTGTAGGTGGGCACATAAAAAAGTAGACATTTAACAGTTTTTTTATGTTTCATAACTCTGTATGACCAGAAATTATGGAGTAGTTTAAGTCTATTTTTCTGCTATGTGAAAAAAATCTGCCAAAATGCACGGGTGCGTTCTTGGTCCCCAGAGGGTTAATAACCAGTTTGACTTTATTTCTGCCTTGAAAATGTTTGGTGTTTCCTTTAGTTCGGCAGATTGACTCTTGGCTTGTTATGTGAGTTTGTGGTCTTTATAACAGTGTTTAACAAAATACATAATTTGTTGAAAAGGGAACCAGAAGCAAAGATGATCAGATGATAATAGTTTTCAGCATCATAAAGTATTTATTCTACTTTATGATGCTGAAAACTATTATCATCTGATCATCTTTGAACACTGATCTTATCACTGACCAAAAGTGGTTATTTCTTATTAATAGATTATATTCACCAACAATTCTTACTTGCAACAGATCAGACATTCTGAATTTTGATTTTTAAAATACATTATGGAAAAAAATCTTTAGACACACACAGACATCAATAATCAGCATATGAATCTCAACATGGTGACCTGCGTCATGCCACAATGCATGCTGGGAGCCATCATAGTATAAAACTCATTGCTCCCAGCATGCATTGCAGCATGAAGCATGTCACCATTGTTGAGATTCCTATGTTGATTCTTGATGTCTGTGTGCATCTAAAAAAAATTAACATAATGTCTGATCTGCAAGTCTTAATGCACAGATCCGATCTTTTGACCATCCATCCGATCTTTTATCCAATTTTTGGCCCGCCTGTTTACATTCACTTTAGACAGGACTGGTATCCGATATCTGTGTTTACATTAATTGCTCTTGAATGTTTCTGTGTTCGTGCAATTTCTTTTCTTTTCAAAGATAAATATAAAGTTCCCACCTCAATAAAAAGCTGTGAGCCAGCGCATACAGGCACGCCTCATAATACAACATTAAAAAGCTATCTTTGTGAATAAATGTGTCGTCCTCGCCTTCTAGTGGCTTGGAATTCAAACGGGATATGTGTGTTTAGAAGTGGGTCGGATGTCCAGATATCGGATATGTATCTGATTTAAAACCACATTTGCAAGTGGCTAAGAACGGATATGGAAAAATTTGATAATTTTTTGTGTCAGTGTAAACGCAGCCACTGATCACCATAATGGTGACCAAACATTTTCTAAATAAAACATCAACATCTAAAGCTCTGTTAATTCTCAAAAAGAACTTCTGCAGATGAATGGCAGAAATAAAGTCAAACTGGTTATTAATAAGTGAAGCTGGTAGTGCTGTTTGTGGAGTTGTTTAATCCTCCTCTGCTGAGATCTTGAGATAATTAATGTCTTCTTTTATCTTCAGTTGATTTCATCTAGGCTGTGGTTGAAGTCAGTTGTAGTTCTTGTGTTTCTCTTTTTCTGTTCTTGTTGTTTCTCTTTCCTTCAGTGATTCTGCTTGTTAACAGCAGGTGTTCATCACTAATGCTCAATCATCACTTAATTAATCACTTAATTATCATTCACTTTAACTCTGATTCAGAGTTACTTTAACACTCTTTAGAGTGGGACCATATATACTCTGAGCAGAGTTAATTTAAAGGTGCAGTCTGTAAGAATGACAACTAGTGGTCGAAATAGGTACTGCAGTCCAATTCAAAACATCGGAGACCGTCGTTTCTCCCGCCTCCTGCTCCTCAGACTGGACGCTCACACGGGTTGCCAGTTTGAGGACACGCAACAGGAACGAGCGCAATGGACAATGAAAATTGGCAAATTGGCAACGTACAGTATCACAGACCAAAACAAAAACAAACATTCCAGCCTGGAAACACACATTTCAAAGTACAATAACTGGCTGTAGAAGTGCTATTCAGAGAAACGAGTATGTGAACTTCACATGTTTCCTCAACATATGCAAACATATTATGGTATTTTTATGCTTTAGTAGAGTGAAAAAGTTACATACAGCACTTTTAACTCTGGGGATTTTGCTGTGTATATGCTTCTCTAGAAGCCACAAGTGTGAATTCAACTATTATTATTTTTTAAACCGCAAGTGAAATCCTACACTCTACCCATAATCCTTAAGCAAGATTAAAGAATAGCACCACTCACAGAGACAAGCTGCACTTACATTTTTACAACATTTTAACAGAAAAATAGTTGAATATTCTATACCAGATGGGAAAGCAGCAGAATGTCCCCATTTTTGTCCTTGTGTTTTCACATCCGCCAGCTCCAGTAGAACAGCTAGTCTCGCTGCTTCAGGGGAATCTCTTGCTCACTGTTTGTGGTGTTGTGCGGCGCTTGTGCGTGTCATTGCGTACGGTACGGTTAGGTGCTGAATCTGGTGAAGCGCGGTGAACACTTTTCTTGGAGCCCTGAGGAAGAGCGCAAGCGTCAGGAGAGCTGGCAGCGAGAGCAGGAACGCATGCTTCAGGTACAGCGGCTGGAGCCAACAGAGCCAGACCCCTGAGCATGCTTCATACATCACGACTGTGGACTAACCAGACCCCTGAGCATGCTTCGTCTCCATACTTTACCTGACTGTGGACTAACCAGACCCCTGAGCATGCTTCGTCTCCATACTTTACCTGACTGTGGACTAACCAGACACCTGAGCATGCTTCATACATCACGACTGTGGACTAACCAGACACCTGAGCATGCTTCGTCTCCATACTTTACCTGACTGTGGACTAACCAGACACCTCATGCTCACGTTGCTTTAGCATATAAGAAAGAATTCACCTAAAAAGAAAATTCTGTTGTTAGCATGTCCAAGCTGCTATTTTCAGTGTAATGAAAGTAGATAGGGACCAAGAACAGCCATGGTCACCATTCACTTTCATTACAGAGATAAATCGTACTACTAGATAACTCGTTTAGTGCCTTGATAAGACAGAATGAATGAATGATGACAGAATTTTCATTCTGGCTGAACAATCCCTTTAAGTTGCATGTTTGTGTTTCCTTTTCCATTTCCTAAAACGATAGACTATAATGTATATTTATTTATAGAGATTGTGTCTGAAGACATGCTCTAAAAGAGGTGATCTAGTTTACTGGAATGCAATTAATCACTTCTTGACTCACAGAAGTGAGCAAAACAAAATCGATGAAAACCGATGGATAAGAGAGGATGCATGTTTTAACAATGTTTTCCAAACCTTTTTGCTTTTCTGTCTTTTGTGGAAGACAAACAACACTGGACCCCATTGACACTAATTAAATATGGGGGGAAACAAAGAGATGTCTTCTTTTATGTTCAACAAAAGAAAGAAAGTCAAACAGGTTTAAAAGGACATGATGGAGTAAAAGATGACAGAATTGGCATTTAAGAGTGACTCAAAAGGTTAAAACCCCTTTTAATTGTTCTAAGGAGCTCATGGATTATTTTTGAATAGATTTGAACTAAAATTGTTACAAAATATTTTTTCATTTAACAACACTCTGATCATAAGCAGCAAAACACAAAGCATAACTAAAACCCAGCATGATACATGAGTCACTGCTTAAGATAAAGACACCCCTGTGTTTGTGTGTGTGTGTGTGTGTGTGTGCAGGGGGAATGATTGCCTGTTTGAGAAAATAGCTTTTCACTGCAGATGTCAAGATATTTCAACGCACAATAACACAGATATTTACTGCTTAGAATGTTGTTGTTGTTGTTGTTGTTTTAAATAGAGATCATATTTTCAAGTGTTATATTTTAGGTGTCAATATCTTTTTGTCTTGTCAATCTTTTCAAACAATAATAAAAAAAAAAAAATCAAAGACGTAATTGATTGTGCCTTTAAAATGTTGTCTTTTGGCTGCCTAGTGGACTTTTTGAATCCCAAGCAGTTTACCTTAACCTTGTTTACTCTATACCGATGTAAAAGAGCTTAATAATGATATAAAGAAGACACGGCTTTAATAGGTACAATATGTAAGAATTTTGTATCAAAATATCCAAAAACCACTTGCACAGTGTTATATATTTCTTTCAATTGAGTACTTACATTATCCTGAATATTTCCAAGAATTTGTCAATTCAGAGAAATTCACAATTTTAAACAGTGCCCATCCCTGTTCCCTGTCGCCTGTCACTGACGTAATGGGCTCTATGCACGGCGGTATTTCCGGTGAAGGTCAAGGATGCTCGATAACTTCCGCCGATCATAGAGTCCAATGCAATACCGAGAATTTATATTGAATTGTATACTCCATGGTTATACTAAAGAAGCGTTAGTCACAAAAACTGACAAAACAGATACACCTCGTTGTGTTTATGCTTCTTTTTAAAATTATATTAAATAAACACAACTATATATAAAATTACATCTAAACGTATGAAAGTTTCGTTTCAAAGACGGGAGGACAGTAAATTTTGAAGACTCTGCCATAATCCCGTTTTCCTCGGTTTTCCTCCGCTTTAATCTCCCCAACCGGAAACTGACGAGCATCCTTGCGTCAAATGCGGAACTTATGCGTGCATATAGCCTATATCCGCATTAGCCCTGGTTTCCACTCGTACTGCCTCTTAACCATGGCGACAGACGTGAACAACTGCGTTACGTCTAGCGGCGCGCTCACGCTGTTGTTGTTTTGTTCAAACATTATGGACCATGGCAAGCAGACTTTGGGACAAAAGTAGAAATAAAACGAGGATCAATATCAGCGTGGCGTTTTCGAGATTTCGAGATCTCCACGTTCGTGACAAACTTCGACTCGACAGAGACGCCGCTCTTGCATGTACTTTATTTGACAGGTGAGCAAATGTACATAAAACAAATCAATGTTATATAGCTCAACATGATGAAATGTTAGAATATGATCAGTATGTTATTCTAATGTTGATCTAGCTTACTGCTAGTCTCATGCAGACAAACTAACACATAGAATAGAACATAACTTTATAACATTATAACTCACTAAAGTGCAGTTTAGTATGATAGTGTAGAGCAAGTGAAACAGCGCTGCGTTACCTCACAAGTTTCATTCGTCTAATAAACCTGTGTGACTACGTTAGTAATTCAGCACTTGCTTGTAGTTCGGTAGAATGAAATGTCCTTATTCCTTTATATCCGCGGGACTCGCGTGTGGCGCTTATATCTGTCTCTCATTAGCAATCGCGCCCTGCTTCATAACACAGTCATGATAAAAACATGAATGTTTTCACTCATTCATAAACATTATTAGATCTATCAGCATGATGACAAGTTCCATGATTCCGCTTATCACTGCGTCATCAACCTAAGCCTTTGTTATTGTAAGGGGTTAGCGACCCCTAACGGCGAAAAAAAATACATATTGTAGATTTAAAGAGCCATTTGGAGTTTCAAGTGTTAGAGGGTCTCCTAAGGCATTTGTAGATTCTGCATTAATGGATGAAATGCATGTGTGTGATCACAGGAGAAATATCGGCGTGAACAGGAGAAGTTGAAGCAGGAATGGGAGCAGGCGCAGAAGGAAGTGGAAGAGGAGGAGAGGCGGTACCATGAGGAGGTGAAGTTTCTCTCTTTACAGGTCTTGAAGAGTAGACCAATCCCAACAGACTGGGCCATCTGATCAATCAGAGCAGAGTAGACTAATCACAACAGACTGGGTCATCTGACCAATCAGAGCAGAGTAGACTAATCACAACAGACTGGGTCATCTGACCAATCAGAGCAGAGTAGACCAATCCCAACAGACTGGTCCATCTGAGCCATGAGAGCAGAGTAGACCAATCACAACAGACTGGGTCATCTGACCAATCAGAGCAGGGTAGACTAATCACAACAGACTGGGTCATCTGACCAATCAGAGCAGGGTAGACTAATCACAACAGACTGGGTCATCTGACCAATCAGAGCAGAGTAGACTAATCACAACAGACTGGGTCATCTGACCAATCAGAGCAGAGCAGACCAATCTCAACAGACTGGGTCATCTGACCAATCAGAGCAGAGTAGACTAATCACAACAGACTGGGTCATCTGACCAATCAGAGAAGAGTAGACTAATCACAACAGACTGGGTCATCTGACCAATCAGAGCAGAGTAGACCAATCACAACAGACTGGGTCATCTGACCAATCAGAGCAGAGTAGACTAATCACAACAGACTGGGTCATCTGACCAATCAGAGCAGAGTAGACCAATCACAACAGACTGGGTCATCTGACCAATCAGAGCAGAGTAGACTAATCACAACAGACTTGGTCATCTGACCAATCAGAGCAGAGTAGACCAATCACAACAGACTGGGTCATCTGACCAATCAGAGCAGAGTAGACCAATCCCAACAGACTGGGTCATCTGACCAATCAGAGCAGAGTAGACCAATCCCAACAGACTGGGCCATCTGACCAATCAGAGCAGAGTAGACTAATCACAACAGACTGGGTCATCTGACCAATCAGAGCAGAGTAGACCAATCACAACAGACTGGGTCATCTGACCAATCAGAGCAGAGTAGACCAATCACAACAGACTGGGTCATCTGACCAATCAGAGCAGGGTAGACTAATCACAACAGACTGGGTCATCTGACCAATCAGAGCAGAGTAGACTAATCACAACAGACTGGGTCATCTGACCAATCAGAGCAGAGTAGACTAATCACAACAGACTGGGTCATCTGACCAATCAGAGCAGAGTAGACTAATCACAACAGACTGGGTCATCTGACCAATCAGAGCAGAGTAGACCAATCACAACAGACTGGGTCATCTGACCAATCAGAGCAGAGTAGACTAATCACAACAGACTGGGTCATCTGACCAATCAGAGCAGAGTAGACCAATCTCAACAGACTGGGTCATCTGACCAATCAGAGCAGAGTAGACCAATCCCAACAGACTGGGTCATCTGACCAATCAGAGCAGAGTAGACCAATCCCAACAGACTGGGCCATCTGACCAATCAGAGCAGAGTAGACCAATCTCAACAGACTGGGTCATCTGACCAATCAGAGCAGAGTAGACCAATCACAACAGACTGGGCCATCTGACCAATCAGAGCAGAGTAGACCAATCCCAACAGACTGGGTCATCTGACCAATCAGAGCAGAGTAGACCAATCCCAACAGACTGGGCCATCTGACCAATCAGAGCAGAGTAGACTAATCACAACAGACTGGGTCATCTGACCAATCAAAGCAGAGTAGACCAATCACAACAGACTGGGTCATCTGACCAATCAGAGCAGAGTAGACTAATCACAACAGACTGGGTCATCTGACCAACCAGAGCAGAGTAGACCAATCATGACAGACTGGGTCATCTGACCAATCAGAGCAGAGTAGACCAATCACAACAGACTGAGCTGTCTGACCAATCAGAGCAGAGTAGACCAATCACAACAGACTGGGTCATCTGACCAATCAGAGCAGAGTAGACCAATCACAACAGACTGAGCTGTCTGACCAATCAGAGCAGAGTAGACCAATCACAACAGACTGGGTCATCTGACCAATCAGAGCAGAGTAGACCAATCTCAACAGACTGGGTCATCTGACCAATCAGAGCAGAGTAGACCAATCACAACAGACTGGGCCATCTGACCAATCAGAGCAGAGTAGACCAATCCCAACAGACTGGGTCATCTGACCAATCAGAGCAGAGTAGACCAATCCCAACAGACTGGGCCATCTGACCAATCAGAGCAGAGTAGACTAATCACAACAGACTGGGTCATCTGACCAATCAGAGCAGAGTAGACCAATCACAACAGACTGGGTCATCTGACCAATCAGAGCAGAGTAGACTAATCACAACAGACTGGGTCATCTGACCAACCAGAGCAGAGTAGACTAATCACAACAGACTGGGTCATCTGACCAATCAGAGCAGAGTAGACCAATCACAACAGACTGAGCTGTCTGACCAATCAGAGCAGAGTAGACCAATCATGACAGACTGGGTCATCTGACCAATCAGAGCAGAGTAGACCAATCACAACAGACTGAGCTGTCTGACCAATCAGAGCAGAGTAGACCAATCACAACAGACTGGGTCATCTGACCAATCAGAGCAGAGTAGACCAATCACAACAGACTGGGTCATCTGACCAATCAGAGCAGAGTAGACCAATCATGACAGACTGTGTCATCTGACCAATCAGAGCAGAGTAGACTAATCACAACAGACTGGGTCATCTGACCAATCAGAGCAGAGTAGACCAATCTCAACAGACTGGGTCATCTGACCAATCAGAGCAGAGTAGACCAATAACAACATACTGGGTCATCTGACCAATCAGAGCAGAGTAGACCAATCCCAACAGACTGGGCCATCTGACCAATCAGAGCAGAGTAGACCAATCTCAACAGACTGGGTCATCTGACCAATCAGAGCAGAGTAGACCAATCACAACAGACTGGGCCATCTGACCAATCAGAGCAGAGTAGACCAATCCCAACAGACTGGGTCATCTGACCAATCAGAGCAGAGTAGACCAATCCCAACAGACTGGGCCATCTGACCAATCAGAGCAGAGTAGACTAATCACAACAGACTGGGTCATCTGACCAATCAGAGCAGAGTAGACCAATCACAACAGACTGGGTCATCTGACCAATCAGAGCAGAGTAGACTAATCACAACAGACTGGGTCATCTGACCAACCAGAGCAGAGTAGACTAATCACAACAGACTGGGTCATCTGACCAATCAGAGCAGAGTAGACCAATCCCAACAGACTGGGTCATCTGACCAATCAGAGCAGAGTAGACCAATCATGACGGACTGGGTCATCTGACCAATCAGAGCAGAGTAGACCAATCACAACAGACTGAGCTGTCTGACCAATCAGAGCAGAGTAGACCAATCACAACAGACTGGGTCATCTGACCAATCAGAGCAGAGTAGACCAATCACAACAGACTGGGTCATCTGACCAATCAGAGCAGAGTAGACCAATCATGACAGACTGGGTCATCTGACCAATCAGAGCAGAGTAGACCAATAACAACATACTGGGCCATCTGACCAATCCTCAAGCAGTGTGAAAGCATGCTTACCATGGTAAATTGTTGTAAGATACTTTACAGATCATCACACCACTGAAACATGAAAAGTTGCGCTACTTGTTTGCTCATAGAAGCTTTGCCAGTGATTGTGTTTGTGTGGTCGATACAGGAGAGGAAGATTCTGGAGGAGACCGTGACCCCGCTGACCCCGCTGACCCCCCTGTCCCCTCTGACCCCTGTGTCCCCTCACTCACCGACGGCACTGTCAGTCCTTCCCAAAACACAAAACACTTTGCACTCCCAGCCTGAGCTGGAACACAGGCTGGGGCCAGTGGAGAACCAGACGGTGAGACTTCAATGAATGACGTTAAATGAAGAGCTTAAAGTGTGTGTAGACGACACTGACTGTGTTCTCCTCCAGCAGAGCTCTGAGACCTGCAGACAAGGGGAAAACGGCATCGGTGAAGCAGCGCAGACACACACACAGAGTTTACAGATGACAGTAAGGTCTGGGACAACAACTCCAGCAGTCAACTAGAAGAAAAAGTTCACCCAAAAATGTTCATTCTGCCATTATTTGTCATTCCACACCTTCAAGCTGTTACTTTTTTTCTACACAGCAAAATCATTAATTAATGATAATTAAGTGATTAATTAAGTGATGATTGAGCATTAGTGATGAACACCTGCTGTTAACAAGCAGAATCACTGAAAGAAAGAGAAACAACAAGAACAGAAAAAGAGAAACACAAGAACTACAACTGACTTCAACCACAGCCTAGATGAAATCAACTGAAGATAAAAGAAGACATTAATTATCTCAAGATCTCAGCAGAGGAGGATTAAACAACTCCACAAACAGCATTACCAGCTTCACTTATTAATAACCAGTTTGACTTTATTTCTGTCATTCATCTGCAGAAGTTCTTTTTGAGAATTGACAGAGCTTTAAATATTGATGTTTTATTGAAAATGTTTGGTTTCAGAATGCTGCAAGCGCACCGCAGGTCATGTGACAAGAGCCAACGAATCAGCTTCACCCTTTCAGTAACAACATTGAAAGCTTAATCAACATGAACGTTGGGGTGCACCCAAACACTACAGGGTTTTTTTCTCTTCTCCGTAAATAAATCTTGTAGCAGAGCTACAGCAAGAGTTTTTTGGTGGTGGAAATCCATTACAGAAACTTCCTCGTCGTTGTGGAGAGCACAGTTCATGGTTGCATAGCATCGACAGACGCCACGGGAGCGCAAGCGCTTTGGAAAGAAGGAGTTCCCTTCCACGCGTTTTTAAACGCAATATGTGAACACCCCCTAAAAGTTCATATTCATATTAATATTCATTCTTTGTTGTCCTCGATAGAGGAAATTTGTTTTCACAGACTGTACCAGGAGCAACACTCAACACGCATAACATGCACATACCACACAGTTTAGTTATCATGATGTGGCGTTGAATCGCATTGAAGGCGGAGCTGAAGTCTATAAAGAGAATCCAGGCATAATGGCCGGGAAAATCCAGATGTTGGAGGAGAGTATGAAGGAGGCATGCAACTGCATCCTCTGTTCCTCTTTTGGCCTTGTAGGCAAACTGGAAAGGATCCAGCTGTGGGCAGACAACCGGAAGGATAGTGTTTAGTACCAGTTTCTCAAGGCATTTTGCTATTATGGAAGTAAGTGTTACTGGTCTGTAATGATTCAATTGAGAGGGGCGAGGTCTTTAGGGGACAGGGATGATGGTGGCTGTTTTCCAGAGGGTGGGGACAGTTGCTGTCTGTAGTGACTCTTTGAAGAGTGAATGGAGAACAGGAGATAGCTCCAAGGCACAGTTCTCGAGCAGCCTCCCAGTGATCCCATCTGGGCCAGGGGCCTTGCCAGTATAGCACCTCCTGAGCTGCTGATGGACGTCTCCCACCGTTAAGGGGTCAAAGTGTGGCTGTTCAGGGGTGGGTATGCTCCTGAGCAGTCTTTCACAGTCAGTGGTACAATTCACGGTGTCAAACCTGGCATAAAATTTGTTCAGGTCTTTGGTGAACGAGCCGAGATCAGTAGATGTAGGAATGCTGGCTTTCGAAGTGGTTCCAGAGAGTGTTTTCACCTTCTGAAAGGCCTGTCTGGTGTTCATGCTACTGAAATCCTTTTCTAATTTGTCTTTATATGCAAGTTTTGCCTTTTTGATTTCATTTTTCACAGCGGTTAATTTCTCTCAGTGAAAGCCAGTCTTTGAGATTAAACGCTTGTTGTTTCTTCTTGAGTGTGAGTTTTATTTGGCCGGTCATCCATGGTCTCGAGTTGGGATAACTTTTAACAGTTTTGACTGAAATGCTGTTGCCACGGAAAACTTGATGTAATCGGTTATTATCTCCGTTTATATATCCAGGTCACCATCTAAAATACTCCAGTCTGTACATGCAAATGACCCCTGGAGTTGTGCAGTTGTGTCCTCCGTCCACTGGGTGATGCTGTAGGTAGCTGGCTTTTCTCTTCAGCATTTGTCTATATTGCGGGAGCAAAAAGACGATGTTGTGATCCGCAGAGCATAGTGGGGGCATTGTTTATGTTCCCGTAGCACAAATCCAACACATTACCTTTTCTTGTGGGGAAATCAACATACTGCTTAAAGAATGGGAGGACACTGTCCAGTTTGCAGCTATTAAAATCCCCCCAAATAAACACCGGAGCCTCAGGATATTTATTCAACCTAGCATGAACACTCTGGGCTGCTAGCTGGTGTTAACACCAGGCGGAATATAAACACAGCTGATAACCAGCGTGGGAAATTCCCGAGGGAGATAGCAGGGGAGAAGCGAAAGAGCCAGCATTTCAATGTCAGGTGTGCAGACCCTATCATGGATCTTGACACCTTACCGGAATCACTCGTCCGGTCCGCTCGAATGAGGGTGAAGTTATCTGGAATGGAGTCCTTCAGCCACGTCTCGGACAGCGCGATGATGCAGGCCTCCCGAAAAGATTTCTCCACTCGGCATCTGGCATGTAGGATGTCCATCTTATTCCGGAGAGATTACATTAGCCATCACAACTGAAGGAAGGGGGGGGGGGGGGGGGGGGATTTCTGTGATTGGTGTGTTTTGTTATTGCTGGAGTCTCTGAAGCTTGTGTAAAGGCTCCGCCCTCTTCTGAACGGAGCTCATTTGCATTTAATTGGACACACACAAAATCTGAGACGTTTTGTTCACACCCAAAAAGGAGCAAATTTGATAAGCTATAATAAATGATCTTGGGGGATTTTGAGCTGAAATTTCACAGACACATTCTGGTGACACCATAGATTTATATTACATTTTGTGAAAGGGGCATAATATGTCACCTTTAATGGAAAAGAGCCACATGAAGATTTTGTGTTGCATGGAAAAATGTAAATGGGTTTGGAACAATATGAAGAATTTTTGAGTGAACTTAAATATTTTAAAACGTTTTCAAACTCATCATTATAACTAAAGATCTTGTTTTGTGTATGTTTCCACAGCAGTTCTCCTCAGCCAGGCTGTGTGTCGGTGGGTCCGAGAGGACGAGGGGAGCCACTGCAGTCTCTACAGGGTGAGTCTCGTCTCGCTGAGGACTCGTTTAGAAACGCTCAATGAGGGTGACACAATGTCTTTTCTTTTCTTTTTTATGGGAGGGAATTGCACAGTAATGTGGATAACGATATATTTTTTGTTATTAAATTAGTTATTTAAAATATCTTACTACAGTGCATTTAATATCAACATTTTGAGTCTGTAGATTTTTAGTCCAAGTTTCTGTGTGGTCTGGTTGAAGTACACAGTGTTGCTAAACTAACATAGTTAATATACAAAATAACAATACTTGTTTCATCAGTTCATTTTAATCAGATATGCATTTTTTATGGGTACATTAATACATGTGAATGGAATAGAACTATTTCCATCTTGGATTATTTTGTTCACTGAGCTTGTCCCAGTGCATTATGGGATTACTTTCTCATTTAAGGAATTGAGCCAAAATAAGATCTTAACTGGCTGGAAAAGGCTTTGTGTCGAGAGTGTGCCTGCGATGACTTCAGATGCCATCTAGATAGACGACTAACTAGGTTTTCTAAAAAATCAGTAACTGAATATGTGTTAATCTTTCAAATAAATGATCAATTTCACTGAACCCTCTGGTGGTCTTTGGTCATTTTATACCAAAAAATGTTATGTTTAAAATGTACTACTTTATCTGGATTTTCTGAAACTTGGTGACTTTTATGATACTTTTGCTATATGAAAAAAATATATATCATGAACATAATTCAAAACAGCCAAATGGTTTAAACAATAGTCTGCCATTGAAAATACAGAGCAATTTTGGGGAGTAAAATCTACAATTGGGCTACAGCAGTCATTGATAATATGTAAACATACAGTACATCTCCAAATGCAATACACAGCTCTCTATGTATATTAATATAGGACTATACAGGCATCTAGTGGTGACATCATGATATTACATGAGATTTCCTTCATTTCTCCCATCAAATCCCTTTAATCAGCCTTCTATGAAGTGGATTTTAAATACCTTTGCTCTATTTTTAACCTAATGAAATTATTTGGGGGGGGAAAGTATTATTTGAAAATAATATGAAATGTTTTTTTTATTCAATTTTTTTATAGACATAAATTCTGCCTAATTTAGAGGTGAACATAAAAATATTAAATATTACCGAAACTAAATATATAGTACATTCATTTAATTTAAGAAAAAAATAATCGGCTGTCATAACAGGCCGAAGACAATAAGCACAACACCACGAGAATCACAATGATCCTCATCCAGTTGAGGCTGCAGTGTGTTATGAAAACGGTTTGTTTCTGTACTTGTCTATGGTTTGTTTGATATTTTACAGATACACCACTGGGCAATAGAGAGCAGAACGAGACCTGGAATAAGAATACATCACAACCAAAACCTGGTGGACGCAAGAGGTGTGTGTGTGTGTGTGTAAATGATTTTATGTTTGTGATTTTGTTGAATTCATCCTCATGGCTGAAGCGTAGTGATTCCGAGCGTGTGTGTGTGTGTGAGATGAGGGCTGAACACTGCATGTGACTCTTCATCCTCAGGTCTGACTCTATAGAGAACATTGGGCCAAATCCATCATCCTCACCTTCATTCACAGACACACAAACACCTCCATCACCAAACAGGTACAGCACAGTTTCTCTGACCTGAGCCAAATACACGAGTCAAATGATCACTTGTTTCTCCCCAGCCCAGATCAGATTGTAAGTGAAATCATTGTATAATATGATCATATCAACAATATAGAAAGGCCCATTCTGCTCTGCAAATATCAGCATGGATAAACCCATTTAAGTCGACCACTAGTTTTGATGCTGCCATCTTTGATTATTGACAACAGTCCTGTTGTTGTTGAATGACTTTAGATGATAAGTTTGCTCTTGTTGTGTGTGTGTGTGTGTGTGTGTGTGTAGGTCTGTCAGTGGGAAGAAACTGTGTTCAAGTTGTGGACACCCACTTGGCAAAGGTGCCGCCATGATCATAGAGACTCTCAGCCTTTACTTCCACATTCAGTGCTTTAAGGTATGAGTACGTAAAACAACTGGAAAAGTACAGATGCAAATATATTGTTATCACACCAACGACGATAACTTTAACTATAAAGTTTTAATAGTTGTTCTAACTCCAAGAGTATAGTAGAGTCCACGGCACAGATATATAACGATAACGACACTGGAATCACTTTCAGAATGATGTTTTTCCAGCTAATGACCGATAAAACATCGACTGCCAATCAGAATCCATCCTGCTTTAAAGCGACAGACGACAAATCTGCAGTATTCTTATAATACACAAAACAGTACTGTTATAGTTCGTTATCATAATGGTTATCTTTCTTGGTGTGAACAGACCTTAAGATCTATAAGAGATCTTGGGATGAATATTCTGGATCCTACAATGTGTAAAGATTATCCATAATAGTGGAAAATATCATTAATTTAAGATTTTCCAGGTGGACCATCAGGATTTCTGGCTCATTTTAGAAGTTTGGTTTTCCATCTAGTTTTACAGTTATGATCAGCTGTATGAGGTTATGTATGATACTGTCGGCCAGTGGTGGCTGGAATAACACTATACAAATAGAAAGAGGAATCAAGGTTGTGTAAAACATTGTTGTTCTTTCTCTGCTTTATTTAGTATCAATAGAACTTACACTACAGCTTAAAAGTTTTGGGTCAGAAAGATTTCTTGAGGTTTTTTAAAGTTTATTATTCTTATCAACGCTGCATTAATTTGATCAAAAATACAGTAAAAAAAAAAACATTGACAATTTATTCCAATGTAAAACAGCAGTTCCCTTTCAGTCGGTCAGTCCTACGTTTATCGGAGGAGACAGACAGAAATGGGTTCTTCGCAGAGAGACCAATCAACTTCGAGTGTAACTAAACGAGCCAATGTACATTGGCATGCAATAATTGCACCATATAATGAGTAGCAGGTGCAATGCATCTTTGTATTTCGCTTTGGAGCCGAGCACGCTGATGTTCTGCTCTTACAATTTTCGAGTGTTCTTACTGAGAAGAAGACCACTCAACGTGTTGGGTGAGGGCCAGATGAGGGCTACTTCGGCTAATAGCATTGGTGATCTGAGGGTTACAGTGTTGGCTTCCCCCCCGAGACCACCTCCTCGGGCCCAACACTCACGCAGAAAACCGCAGGCCCTTCACAAGCTCCGGTTCAAGATACTAACGCAGAAACACATTTTTGAATGCATCCTTCCCCAAGATTGGTTTGCAGCAATCGACCTGTCCAGTCGACCTGCAAGGACAGCACTGCGACTGTAGCATACATCAACCGACAAGGTGGTCTACGCTCCCGCCGCATGTAGCAAATCGCCCGCCATCTCCTCCTATGGAGTCAGAAGCATCTGAGGTCGCTTTGTGCCATTCACATCCCAGGTGTTCTCACTCGTGCAGCCGACGAGTTCTCGTGACAGCCTACGGTTCCAGGAGAGTGGCGACTCCATCCCCAGGTGCCCCCGCTTTGGGGGCCGCACAGGTAGATCCGTTTGCTTCCCCGGACACGTCGCATTACCAGATGTTCTTCTCCCTGACCGACGAAACCCTCGGCACAGATGCACCTGCACACAGCTGGCTCTGGGGCCTATGCAAGTATGCGTTTCCCCTAGTGAGCCTTCTTGCACAGAGCCTCCCTTGTGCAAAGTCAGGGAGAACGAGGAGCAGGTCCTGCTAGTTGCGCCCTATTGGCCCAACCGGACCTGGTTCCCAGTCCTCATGCTCCTCGCAACAGCCCCTCCCTGGTCCATTCCTGCATCCAAACCGCTGGAAACTCTATGTCTGGTCCCTGGATGGGACGCAGAGATTCTAGCTGACCTACCCCAGGCGGTGGTAGACACCAACACTTCCGCTAGAGCCTCCTTGACACGGCGTCTCTTTGCGTTGAAGTGGAACCTGTTCGTTGAGTGGTGCTCTTCCTACCGGGAAGACCCCCAAAAACGCCCAATCAGTGTTGTGCTTTCCTTCCTGCAAGATGGTTTGGAGCGAAGGCTGTCTCCCTCCACCCTCAAAGTGAATGTCGCCACTATTGCCCCGCATCATGATGCAGTTGAAGGTAAGTCGTTGGGAAAGCATGACCTGATCATCAGGTTCCTGAGGGGAGCGAGGAGACTGAATCCGCCTCTTCCTCCCTATAAGACCCTCCTGGGACTTGTTTCTGGTGCTCCAAGCAGAAGTTGGCCCACTGAATAGTGAATGCTATTGTTTTGGCGTACCAATCCCAAGACGTGCCTTGCCCGTTCAGGTTGCGAGCACACTCAACTAGAAGTGTTGCTTCCTCCAGGGCGCTGGCTCAAGGCGCCTCGCTGACAGACATTTGTAGAGCTGCAGGCTGAGCGACACCCAACACGTTTGCTAGATTCTATAGTCTTCGTGTAGAGCCGGTGTCCTCCCGTATACTTGCCCTAAGTGGCCAGTAGCGCGGGGAACCCGCTCAAGTGTCGGCTTACTATGCCATTCTCGGCTGGTGGGCCAGATGCACACGTATTTTGCTCCAGCAAGTTATCCGTAAACGTCTAACCCTGTTGAGTTCCTCCATCACCCCTGCGGCAGTCAGACGTTGCGGAGCATATGATGCCAGGCCTACACTCGTATGCTTTGAGGAACCTGTGTTAGGCTGGGTCCCATATGTAGCATTCCCTGCGGCGACCCCATATGTGTTTTCTTACGTGGTACGGCTACTCTGTCGGCTAGCCAGTGTTTTTCCCTTGGCAGAGCCCGCTCTGCCATCTCTGCCGGTGCGCTTCCCCCTTAGACTTAGGCTGGAACCACCCCAGAGACTTCCATAGGTTGTACTACCCTACTTGGCTAGTCCAGATGTGTATTCTCCACATGTTACCTCCCTCCGGGCAGCATGTGGCTTCCGCAGCGTTCCCCAGCAGGGCCATTTCTGTCTGTCTCCTCCGACCTACGTAGGAGAGACCGACTGAAAGAGAACTTCTCTGTTACATATGGTAACCCTCATCCCTGAAGGAGGGAACGGATACGTAAGCCCCATGTTGCTGTACCACCGCTTGGAGGCCGGGTCTCTGGCTCGGATCCTCATCGAAAACCAAAGATGCGTTGCACCTTCTGCTCATTATATACCCGCACTGCGTGATAGAAGCAGCTGGCGCAATTATCGCATGCCGATGTGCATTGGCTCGTTTAGTTACAATCGAAGTAGATTGGTCTCTCTGCGAAGATCCCATTTTTGTCGGTCTCCTCCGACGTACGTCTCCGTTCCCTCCTTCAGGGAACGAGGGTTACCATACGTAACCGAGACATTTTCTATGTGAATATACAGTAAAGTGTAATTTATTCCTGTGATCAAAGTATCATTACTCCAGTCTTCAGTGTCACATGATCCTTCAGAAATCATTCTCAATGTATTCCTTTATAAAGGAAGTGATGACATTTGAAGGTTGAAAATAACTGGATGGAGCAGGTTGAAGCAATGAGAACATTTTCTTTATAGTGTTTGTGTGTGTTTTCACCCTCTGAAGTGTTTTTCTCTCTGTCAGTGTGGGATCTGTAAGGGCCAGCTGGGCGACACCAGCACAGGAACAGATGTGCGGATCAGGAACGGTCTGCTCAACTGCCATCAGTGCTATATCCGCTCCCGCTGTGAGTTACACACGCTCGCTTCACTCTTTCTCTCTATCCATTCTGAGATCCCTTCAGTGTAGCAGATGAGGAAAAGTCATGACGTATCCTCAAATACATGATAAATATATGATGTATTGAATTTAGAGTTCAGATCATTGTTAATGTCTCATTATCCTTTTCTCTTCCTCTTGTCTTTTAGCTGCTGGTCAGCCCACCACCCTATGAACTCATTGATTGTAGGAGCAAAATAAATCTACCCATAATTCTCTCGCCCACAATCTTCACGTATGTGAACAAGCACTGAAGCACATTTAAAATCAAACCACTTCAACGTCTTCAAGTTGGGTCTCTTTTTCAACACGGCTGCAGTGAAAACCACGCTTCTGGCTGAACTGACAGTGTTTTAAGTGAAAAGTGCGTTCTCTTGATGACATATGGACGATTGGAGTCACCTATAGATCATTAACCCTAATGAGGAAAGGAGCTGAATTCCTGCAATGACTCCACTTCACTTTAAATTTGTCTGAATCCATTCATCCTCATGCTGCAAACTTATCTTAAAATCTTTCTTACATCGGAGTATTCTAGTAAATCTGGCTTGATTTGCTATTCGACAGCTGAGCATTCAGAGTGATGGCTTTTCAATAGTTATTTTTCTGTCTAGATTAAAACACCAAATCTGTCCAAGCTATCACGAGAATTCCTGTCTGTTATATATAAAGTTATATTGTCTTTATTTTCAAAGCATAACATGTTAGCATTCATAGTGCCTCGTGATAAAAGAAAGCCT
Organism: Rhinichthys osculus; assembly: GCA_029959095.1. Taxonomy (NCBI): domain Eukaryota; kingdom Metazoa; phylum Chordata; class Actinopteri; order Cypriniformes; family Leuciscidae; genus Rhinichthys; species Rhinichthys osculus. The sequence continues at coordinate 2,488,898 of JARWKJ010000011.1, read as the reverse complement.
GTAATCATGGGAACACAGTCACTGTAATCATTCTATGAACTATATGGAGGAAAGTATGTATTTTTATACATAAAAAGTACATTTGAGCTGATAACAATGCAAATGCATGTGAACTGACTGCTGGTTAAGACAACAGACATATTCATACATTGATGCTTTGGGAAGTTGTGCCTTAGGAGAGATGCGACGTCTACGAGAAAGTGTTTGATGCAAAGACTGTTTCTACGCTCATATGAAAAATGGAATATATTTTTGCTCATTTATGATCTTATGGATCAAGTTGCACCTTGCTCTTTGAAATAATGGAGTGTTTGCCAAAATATCTTAGTTTTGCCCTTTTCACAGCACATCTTTTTTCCTAGCAATAGTATTATGCAAAATTTAAATGTATGGCCAAAACTACAATACTTTTCTGATTTTTTTCCCCCCTTATATCCAAAATGTGTTTTGGCTATAAAGTGACCTAAACCTGGTTTAGGAAAAACGATAACTATATAGGGAATAACTATTTTAGTTTAGTTTAATTTTGAAGATTGAACACATGGCAAAGCAATACAAATATAAAATGTTCATGAGCTACTCATCATAACACACTCACTGGCTAATGTAACTTGTGTTTTATACGGAGGCCCTAAAGGGACACAGGGATGAAAAAATATGAGACGCGAGGAAAAATTATGTTAATGGTTTTTCGTTCTCTGGCAAATGTTTGTGTTGCCCCAAGAAACTTTGCATTCGCTCAAAAAATGTAGAGTTTTGGGGAAAGCAATAATTTGCGAGAGAACGCAGAAGCATTTAAATATATATGTCCCTTTAGTGGCTCCGTAGTTTTATGCCTACCAATGTTAGCACATCCCTAATGTGTGCCCGAACAGAAGGGTAAAATTAAGGCTTTTTGATTGTGGAAAACAGTAAATCTTTTAATCTTCTGTCATGATTTATTTAGCCTGCGTTTCTGTGCTTCGGGTCTGGTCGTGTATTTTATGTTTATTTCATCATAACTTTAGCTTGACACAGGGCCGAGGCGTTTGCCAGGCAAGTTATATGTTGTTTAGGAGGGAAATAGTTACCTTGGAAAATATATATTACATCTAAGGTATATTTATTGTGTTATTCAAATCCCAAATCTATACTATCCAAAAATAGATTAATTTGATGTTCAAATGCAATGGCTTTACAAAATACTGTATGTTTATAAATAAAATGTTGAAAAATGTAATCTAGTCTATATTTCTTTGTTTCTACAGCATGACATTTTTTTAATCAGATTGTAATAATGGTTAAAATAATATGCTTAATGTATCAATGCAATTGCACCAAGTGCAAAAGAAAACAGGATCAAACTGACTAAAGTGGTTGATTTGAAGTTTGGTCTCGTGGCAGTATTTGTTATTTATTTGTAAGAGTTGTTATTTTAATGTAATTATATAAAAGAAATATATTGTTTATGCATCTGATGTAATCAAGCTGTACATACTTTCTGTGAAAAAAAGGCTTTTCCTACCATCAGAGCAATTCAGGGGAAGTTTGCAGTAAATGTTCTCTTTTCTCATTTTTTTTCTTAAAAAGAGTTTCAAGTAACTACTGTTAGATGTATATGTACTGAACATTTGTAAATGACTAGTATTTGCAATATTTTTTCTTGTAGCAGGTCCTCTTTTTTTTACTGTTGAGAAATCTGTTGTGCTCAAAACTTCCTTAATTTGACCACACTTTCTCAATCAGTGGTCATCTCTGACTGTCCAGACTGTTGGGCAGTAATTCACCACTTACTGCACGACATTATTGGTTAAAGAGGGTTGTTGGTTCTCATGGTTCTTGTTATAGTTGTGTTAAATTATGACTGTGTGATGAAGACATTTCCAACATTATTTTTGTGGCAAAAGAATGCATCTCATATTCTCAGTATGGGATGAACTAGTACTGTGGTTACTTTACAATGGATAGCTTATATATTTTTATATTTTTTGAACTCAAAAGTGATGCTGGGAATTACTGTAAAATGTAAGAATTATTTTGTTAAATTGTTGTGATGGTTAATTGAATACTGTATTCTTTGATATTTATCTGGGTGGATGAAAAAAGATCTTGATGGCCTCCAGCTTTTGCTCCCCTGATGGCAACGTACGTCACTTTATCATCAGACTAAACCTGAATAATTTACACAGATATAGTCAATGAACAGCGGGTATCAATACAGACATTGGAATACAGAGATTCATATTTCACTGAAAAAAGAAAATGATCTGTTGTGACATTGGTCATGGAACAGAAATGAAGAAAAAAAGGACTAGGGACCTTAACTTACATTTACTTAAATAGTTAAAATGGTGTACAAATTCAGACTTTATGGCTATATTATTTCATTGTTGTTTACTGACATGAACATCAACAGTATGAGGAATGAAACTGCTGTTTGTCTTACAGACTGCAGGATCTGTCCTCTCATCAGCCTCCTGAACACAAACTTTAGGTTACTTGCGTAAACCAGTTTCTCTGATGAAATTAATGAGGTATCTCACTATGGGAACCTCCTCAGGCGTTATCAATCCAAGCTCCAATAAGCTTAAGCAAAAGGAGTTTTAAATCAATACTGTCTATAAGCTCAAAAGGAGGCTGAGACAATGTGTTCTGGCCCACAGACAAATCTCACTGTGAAATCACAAATCAGTTAGCCTGGTTAAAACCAGAGCATTCTCAGTTGTAACTGAGTTATGGTCTGGCAAAGCGTCATAGACAAATCATTTCCAGAGGGGCGTCACCAACGGAGTCGCGGATAGACCTAAACCCAATCAGAGCGATGAAGGAGATGACGTATGCAGAGCGGCGGAGACACATCTCCGAGTGTTGTTCTTTGCTCGGTTTTTCGGTTTTTAACTAAAAGGAAACGTTCAAATGGCTTAAAATAGATGCGATAGAGTGATGTTCGACGGCGACATCCATCTCTGTAATGTAGGCTACAAAATCTGCTTCAAAATCCCAGCGCTGTCGTCATCGTGTAAAGCCCGCCCCATCGTTTCTGATTGGTGCCGCGATTTCGGCGGATTGGAAATGGGCTTGAATGAGCTCTTTGCCAGACTTACTTTCAGAGCAAATCTAAATTTGCCGGAAGTTGTCTGGGTTTTCCCAGGCTAGAGGAGCAATGAAAATAAGCTGAGACTTTGAGACCCGCAATTCTCAGTTCAACTGCACTTTTGCTGAACACTCTTGTGGCTAATGAAAGCCAAAAAGAACAGTCAAAATATGTGTAGGCTGTGTCTTGATAGGCAAACCTGTTGCATTTACTGTGTGCTGGCTAGATGCCTATGTGGAAATGTGCATCTTTCAAATCTACCAAATTAAACCACTCTCTGGGACAGATAAAGAGACGTAATGAGCAATTCTTTCTGGGGAGGGAGGTTTCAAAAGGCTTTATATATACTGGATATGAGTCTCAATGAAACCATAATTAGTAGCAAACCACAAATTTGGATTTCCAAGACACGCACAACACAGGGGATACATGGAAACAGTCTTTATTAAATAAAGCAAACACTCAGGTGGAGGGACGAGGCGCAGCCAAGGGCCGAAAGTCCATGGCATAGGCAGAGTGAGGTCTGACCAAGGTGGAGCCGGGGGGACGAGGGAGCCTAATGGAGCCATAAGGACGACAGTCCCAGGTGGAGCAGAGTGAGCGAGGAGCCAAGGTGGAGCGGACTGATTGATGGGCCAAGGTGGAGTAATGGGCTCTGTGGCCAAAGTGGAGCTGGAGAACGGAAGGCCCGAGGCAGATCTAAGCACCAGAGTGGAGCCGCCAAATGAGGAGCCGAAGGCCTGAAGGGAGCCAGCGGAGGCAGGGCCGGGCAACAGGATGGCTTTGGCAGAGAAGGCGAGTGAAGGAGGCTAGGTGGGGAATGATACCATTTATCAAACCATTTACAGGGCCCTAGCACAGCTCAGCCTCGACAGCGGGAGTATGGGCGGGGCTCCATTACATGCTGTCGTACTCCACTAAGATGCCCTCCTCAACGGACGTTGTTGCCACACCTTGTCTGTGGGGCTCAGGCTTCAGGATGAAAATGGCCTCAGTTTGTGTCCCCTGGCACGGTTTTCATCCATCTCTGTTTTTATAATCCTTTCTTTGTGTTCTGTGTGGCTTTCCATCATGTAGTGTGGCCGCAATGTCTATATACAACTGAGAGTTCAGGTCGACCTCACCGACAGGGATTGAAAGTCTAAGAGCTTAAATCCATACGGCTTCACTTGTTTCCGCCCAGTTTCGAACTGAGGACCTTTCGCGTGTACAGCGAACGTAATAACCACTACACTACGGACACTTGATTTGAAAAACAGTCCGACCTCTTCTAGCGTACGCTTGTTCAAAAGCGACTGAAACAGAAGCATTTAAATATATATGTCCCTTTAGTGGCTCCGTAGTTTTATGCCTACCAATGTTGAGTGTGCCTGCGATGACTTCAGATGCCATCTAGATAGATGACTAACTAGGTTTTCTGTCCTCTGGCACAGTTTTCATCCATCTCTGTTTTTATAATCCTTTCTTTGTGTTCTGTGTGGCTTTCCATCATGTAGTGTGGCAATGTCTATATACAATGTCTATATACAACTGAGAGTTCAGGTCGACCTCACCGATAGGGATTGAAAGTCTAAGAGCTTAAATCCATACGGCACTGTTCGCAAGTAATTCCACAAAGATGAGGAATCCACAATGTCCAATATACTCCACAATGAGATGATCTGGAATAATAATCCATAACAGCCGGCACAAAGCATAAGCTATTGATTACTAAAAATGAGTAAGAGAAACGTTGCTACTGCTGCCGCTTCGAGAATGCCGGTATGTAGACTTTATTTCTAGTAAAAAAAGAAAAAGAGAAACAGGCCTTCATTCTGCATTGTCTTGTGACCTCACGTGATGAGAAGTCCCGAGTGGAGTATCGCGAGAACAAAATGAAGGAGAAAAATCATAACACATACATATAGGCAAACATAGACATGGAAATGATAACAACAGTGGCTTAGATTAGTATAAACATTATCTCTGATTGCCTTGCTGCTGAGTGGTTATTTTTTGTAGCTCCATATACCTTTGATTTGAATCTCTGTTTACTATTTACTGTTTACAATAAAGACTCTATCTATCTATTATTCCTTGTTGTTTATATTGCTAAATATAACTTACTCATCACCATATTAATCTGATATAGTCTAATATTGCCTATAACAGTGTAAGCCCGACTCAATCGATCCAATGGCGGCATGTGATCAGTGGGTGAAGGTCTCTGCGTGTTACCGTCTTTCCGCGAGGCAAAGTAATTTAATGAAATGAAATACATTTTTTCATATGTATTTACTCGTTATTTCATCTGACTCCATAAATGAAAAAGGTTTTAATGATATCTGTGCAATTAAATGTGAGCGAATGTTTGACTATTCTTTTTAACTCTTTACTGAAAATAATGTCAGAGTCAGTTAGAATAAAATCAAATGTTACAATTTATTATGTCAGGTAAATGTATCATGCCAATTTCATGATCAGTTCAAAGATAATAGATACAAAACATAAAATGCTCTGGAATAATAAAGAGAGAACATGCGAACCTTGACATTATGAAATACATGATGCGAAGCTAGTCTGGGTTACAGAATCACACTGCCTGCCACATGTTCAGTATAGCCTTCTCTGTCAGCAATGAGGGTTTCACATGTGATAATTGCAGGGAAATAGTCATCCTGACAGAGAAGATTTCAGAACTAGAGACAAGCATCCAAACTTTAATTGAGGAAAGTAAGAATGCAAGGGCTTTAGATAGATAGATAGATGAACTCTGTACATTGTTCGGTCCCGGCTACAGAGCCCGTGCAGAAAGCTAATCAAACACACCTGAAGGAACCAATTAAGGTCTTCAGGGTCACTTGAAAATTAAAGGCAGGTGTGTTTGATTAGGGTTGGAGATGAACGATCGGCAGGAGCAGGATTGAGCACCCCTGAAGTACTTCTATAGATCATGAAAAAGCGCATTGGGATTGGCATTTACAGACATTCTGAACTCTATTGGAGTTAGATAAATACACAATACAATCTGTATTATATAAAGCCCTATAGGGTAACACTTTAGAATACGGTTCCTTCGTTAATGAATAACTACACAGGAACAAATGAGTAACACAATATTAACAATCTAGTAACTACTATTAACTAACAAGAAATTCTGATTAACAAATTAGTAAGTAACAGCGCACAGATGAAAGTGGTAGTTCACTATTAACTAATCAATAACTACTTTTTTTAATGCTTCCCAGAGAACTACTGTAAGAATCATGGTAACTAACTAGTAATGACTCAAGTGTTACTACATACTTCTAAAGGAATGACTAATTATTTGGATCCGTATTCTAAAGTGAAGATCATGGTAACTAAGTAGTAATGACTCAAGTGTTACTACATACTTCTATGGGAACTTCATGATCTAAAACTTCACCAAAAACCTCAAAAGCTTAAAAGAATGAGTAATTCCTTTAGAAGTATGTAGTAACACTTGAGTCATTACTAGTTAGTTACCATGATTCTTACAGTAGTTCTCTGGGAAGCATTAAAAAAAAGTAGTTATTGATTAGTTAATAGTGAACTACCACTTTCATCTGTGCGCTGTTACTTACTAATTTGTTAATCAGAATTTCTTGTTAGTTAATAGTAGTTACTAGATTGTTAATATTGTGTTACTCATTTGTTCCTGTGTAGTTATTCATTAACGAAGGAACCGTATTCTAAAGTGTTACCCCCTATAGAAATAAAGGTGACTTGACATGAGGTCCATCCTGATGGGAATCTCCAAGGGAGAAGCTGATTTTCCTAGCTTTCTTCCTCATTCTGTCAGTGTATATTTGGGTCCGGTGTTTTGGTAGCCTAGAAATCTAGACGCACCCTAGCGGCAGCAAAAATTATTTTGCAGCAAAAGTGTGGTCTAGCAACTCTCCATAGACTTTTGAGCTGGAAAAAACAAAAACTGGTCCGGCAAATCAGATTGTGTAGAGTTGGTGGGCGGGCTTAACATAATGACGGCAGAGTTACGACGGTTCCGCGTGATTTCCACAGGTGATTTCCCTCTGCTTGAAAACAAAGAAGATGCTGTTGGCGAACAGCGGTCTTTCGAATCGGCTTTGGCCGCGACTCTGGATGACTTGGAGTTAAGAGAACGCCACTTAAGTCATTCCTAAAAAAGGAAGATGTGTTCAGAGTTTTGCCAAGGGTGCCGAGGGAAATTGAAAGACAACCGTTTATCCCGCCTCTCGGATTGAGGTATGCCAATTGTGAGTTCCCAGACCTAACATCTTGATGTAGGTCTGGCTTGCCAGGCTAGTGTTTTGGGGGTTTCCTACTATTGTACTAGCCATTAACACTATCCTGTTAAACTTGTTCTTAAGTTTGCAGTTTAAATGGCCAAACCAAGCAGAGAGATGAAAGGTTAAAACACTTTCAATGTGTGTGATGTACACTAGCTCAATAATCTGAGCACTGACGCCCAGACAGTTCAGTGGATTAGGTTAGGATTAGTTCAATTCATTGGGATTAGTTTTACGATCTTATGAACTTTTTGAACCGTCAGTATCAGTTGCATAGATGTCTGTGGAGGGACAGAAATCGCTCAGATTTCATCAAAAATATCTTCATTTGTGTTCCAAAGGTCAAGATGAACCAAAGTCTTACGGGTTTGGAACGACATAAGGGTGAGTAATTAATAACAGAATTTTCATTTTTGGGTGAATATCTTTGGGTGAATAGTATAACTTCATGTTAATGAGGAACAGATATGACTTATCCCAACAGCCTTGGATTTTAGCGGAATATATTAAATATATCTGATATTTATTTATTTTAAAAGTTGGAGATGAATTTTGACAATTTAGTTGAATAATAAGAGACAAAATCAAAAAGTCATCAACAGACAGACAAAAATCAAGCAGTCAAAAAGAAATACAAGATTGATTTACATTCACGTCTATGAACTATAAACAGGCCTATAGCTTTAATTGAAGTATGTCATAAGCAATAGATTATGAATTCAGGGTAACAGAATGTTACAGTATCCTTTTTATACATGTTACATGTACTTACAATCTCTCTCTCTCTCTCTCTCTCTCTCTCTCTCTCTCTCTCTCTCTCTCTCTCTCTCTCTCTCTCTCTCTCTCTCTTTATATATAATTTTACATAACTTTGAATGTATTCATTTTAAAGCTGTCTATGTCTATACAATTCCTATCTATAAAAATGCATATTTTCTAGTTGTCAAGAGCGTGGTTCATTCAGCATTATTCTTCTGGATGTCATGACCTCTTCTTCTATTTTCTGTGAATGAAAGCACACCATTATATCAAACCTCTCATATAGTATCATGTGGTAAGAAGACTCTTGAATATATTTCATATGGTGTATATGTGACTTTCTGATCATCAATTGTTGTGAATCACCAGATGTTGAAAAGAGTCTGAAATCTCACCAGCTCTCCTTTCACAGATGATCCATAGGAGAATAACAGTAGGAGGAGTATATACTGCGATCTCAATGATAAGTATAATCACTACAGCAAAGAGACAGATACATTCAGATGTCAAAGACAATAAACTAACTCAACCCATGAAACTGTAAATGATGATAAATGGACCAACACTGACAAACAAATGTTGTCATTCTCAGTATAATGCACTGCAATGTGTTGAAGACATTTCATACCTCTGAGTGAAAATCCAGCCACAGTCTTGTTGTCTGGTGAATGGATTAAGAGGAGAAAGAGTTGCATCAGACACAGAGATGTAATAATATAGTATCACAAGATAATATGATTATAGTCAAAGTAACTGACGAACTGATCTCTTCAGAATCAGCATTATTTATATTTACAGACTTATAGAGGAATATTCATATTTCCAGCATTGAGCTGAATATTGACATTGGTATACATTTAGTTTTCTTACCCAAGTACGTGACAGTATATCTGACTGAGGTCTGGACTTTAGTTCCTTTAGTAATCGCACATCTCCACTCTGTGTTGTCGTCTTCATTGAGGAGTGTTGTAGTCAGAGAACTGTTACAGTGTTCAGGAGAGAATGAGATCTGATATCTGGAGTCTGACTGCAGATCCACATCAGTCTCATTCTTCCAGACCAGTTTAATTCCCTCATTATAGAAGAGGTTAACACAACTATATCCATCATGTACATACAACTGACAGGAGAGAGAGAACGAGCGTCCAGGTCTAATCTCAGTCTGTGTGGATGATGGAGAGACTGAAACAGAAATCACACAACAGACATTTATTCCAGTAAACATGCAAGTTTAAAGAGAGAATTATGTTATTTTATCATATAATGAACAGAAACACTGACCACGAAGAACATGCAGCTCAACATCGTCATCAGTGTATCTCTGTGTATTCACAAATTGCCTGCAGGTGTAACGTCCATGATCTTCAGTTGTGGCTTTATAGATGTTCAGAGAGCAGTCAGACCCCAGACTCAGCCTCTCACGTCTCTCTCTATCATTCTTCTTCATCCCTTCTTTAAATAATACAACTGTCCCTGAACTTCTTTCCCTAATATACATCCATGTAGTTGATGTGCAGCCAGTAGAAGCATTGACACAGGGCAGACTGACGCTCTCACCATCACTGCTGAACACATGGAGATGTGTGTCTCCACTGGTGCCTGAGACAGAGTAGATGTGTGTGTTCAGACTGTGCATCAGATACTCTTAAACACAGCTTACAATTACATAGTTATAAAGTAGACGACATAAATCTACATGTAACCCATTGCTGACCACATACATATCAAAGAAAAGTGATCTTATATTCACCAATCCAAATTAAATCATCTTTACATAAAAGACTTTTCCATCAGATGTTTGATTGTAAGAGAGAGACATACATCAGGACATCAACATGAATGTCTGCAAAGATCAAATCTGACAGACTAAAGTACAAACAATGACCATAATCACATTTGAATTATCTTATGACACATGCAGATTAATTTACCTTTGAGAAATGAGCAGAGAAAAATCAGCCCCAGCAAACTCTTATCAGCCATTTTCTGTCTCTGTCCGTCTTCCATGGTTCATGATTCACTCAGTTCTTCTTTTAAACAGCATCAGTTCCTGTGGTCATAACTTCATGTCATCAGCCTAACGGGTTTAGTCCTGAATCTACAGCTGCTACTCAGTGACATGAAGTGTTGACCTGCATTACATTTAGATGAAAAATCATGTTCATAATGTTTTATAAAAACTCAGACGGATAGATAGATCACAGAGCTTCACAAGATAGTAGTGATTTCCCACACTACAGCCGTTAAGTTCACAGTCTTGTACCTTTGTCTTTTCAAGCCAAAATTATAATGCTTTTAAACCAAGTATCTTAAATGTTCCATAAGAAAGATTGAACAAGAGCAGGGCTGGACTGGCCATCGGGCATTGCCCGGTGGGCCGACGTGCTTTGTGGGCCGATGTATCTCATACTTAATTTTTTTTTATTTTTTTTTTGTGTCTGAACGGCCCATAAAACTCGTACATCGGCGGCCCATTGCGTTTAGTTTTGTTTAATTGGGGGCTCTGGGATCTTTGTGCCGGTGTAATGCATTGGACAAAAAAGTCAGCGTAGTTTTTTCTTTTTCTCACAGACCGGCGCATGATGAAACGCGTAAATTGGCCCATTGGTTATTTTCTTGATTGACACTGGGCTGGTCCAATCACATCTTTAAACTCCTCCCACTTTGAGCTCTGATTGAGCGAGCAGTGCCAGTGTGTATCTGTCAAAATAGTCAGAGCGATGGAGAAGAAACGCAAGGAATGTGCAGAGAAATAGCGCGAAAAAAGAAACTTCAAAGGCCCTTCAAGTGTCTGATGAGGATAGTGAGGAGGATAAGGAGAGAGATGAGTGAGTGCAGAGAACTGTGGTAAGCAGAACTAGGCTACTGTCACAACACTTATGGTGTGTTCACATCGGACGCGAATAGAGCGTCAAATACGCGTCTATCGCGTTTAGTTAGAGACGCTTGAACATTCGCTCGAGTTCAAATTTTTCAACTTGCGCGGAAGACATTCGCGGCAAACGCGTCGCCCAATTCGCGTCATTCTCAACGCCCGGCGCGAATGATGCGTCTATTCGCGTCTTTGCATTGACTTTGTATGTAATCTACTCGCCCAAATAATTAAATTCGCGTTCGGTGTGAACACACCATTAGGCTATGTAGGAACCCACTACCCTGTTACGCATTATTTACACATCTGCATATTTGACGATTACGCATTTTATTCGAATTGTAATGAGACAATAATGAGTAATGAGTTTGTAAACCATATTTTCTTCAAAATAAAAGCTGGATGCCGTTTCCGTCAAAATAAAAGATCATGTGCTTATCTCTGTATAGAAATTAGTACGAAACTAATTATGAAAGTTTCTTTTATTTTTCATTGCATTTGTTTTACAACATATGGCTATTACTGCCATGGGATTAATATTATAACTATTATTATGTAGTAGTGTAATGTAGACAGACACTATATCACAACTAAAAGAGTTTTGAGTTTTTCTTTCAATTTGCACACTGAATATCGGTTGGAGCTCTTTATTTTGAACTCTCAAAGTGCACCAGATTGATGAATTTAACATTAAAAAGCACAAAATGTTCTTACGGGGGAGCATGCCCCCGAACCCCCCTAGAGGGACAGAGGTGCACTCACCACAGATTTCACAAAAACCTGTGGGAAAAAAAACGTATTGCTATCCCAGCTTATAGCTTTCTTTAGGATTCATCACTGTGGAGTATAGTTCAACTTAGTAGTTATTTTATCGGTTAAACTCTTACTCACTCCTATTCACTTATGGCATTAGTGGTTTTAATAGGAGTTGGTATACATATTCAAGGGCGTGCAAAGTTCGGTTGTGTTATATAGTGGGCCAGTCTGGGCCAAAAATGCCCGGTCCGATTTTTTGTCCCAGTCCAGCCCTGAACAAGAGTCATCTATGCGTTTTGTCTCGCTCAGTTCTAGAGTTATGTTTAGTTTCCGACAGCGTAGGCCCAGGTCTTCTAGTTCATCAGAACATTGCTTTATTTTTAAATAACTAATTTAGCAGAAACTGAGGAAGTTGCTTCAACATGGGCTGATTCACTGGAACACATCATGGTATTTCAGGACTTATGACATCAGAAACCCTGACCCAGACCACCGTAACACCGAAAACACCAGCCAGTGGTTAATAATGCGACAGTACAGAGGCTTAAGTGCAAAACAGTGCAGACAAAGAGCCAAATATTATAGTAATATATCAGAAAGAGCCATATACATGGTCATAATTTACATTAGCTGTTTGAAGAAGAGCTTTGTCTTTATATGTTTTGGAAAATTGTAATTCTTGTAGAAGTTTGTAGGGATGGGAGAAGAGAGGAGACGTGATATTTAATATATCATGAGTGTTTGTTGTGGACCGCTGGATGCTGATATCACTGGAAAACGTGTCATGAGCGGATGGAGGAAAGCAGAGGCGAATCATCTCAACCGTTCCTGAGCGTCTGAAATGCAGATCTTCTCGTCTTGGTAGTTCATGCTCTTGGAAGCAGGACTGAATACAGAAATGTTTGAGTCAGTGGGCCAACAAGAGAGAGAGCTAAAAGCAAGAGATCTGTACACAGTTATACAGTATGATTATTATTTCATTGTTTTAATGTTGAATTGTTGAATTGTAAGGACTCTAGAAGACCTTGACACTGAGAAGAAATATTGAGGATGAGATGAAAGGAAGAGGAAGACACTGAAGAGAACATTAAATAGAGAGACAGCATACAAACACACAATTACACTACACAGTTGAGTACATAGTACATAGTGTCTGTGATGGTAAAATGAACAGAAGATGCAAGTGCGAGAAAACTGCTTTATTGACGATGTAACAGGATAATGATCTGGGGCCTCATTTATAAACGTTGCGTACGCACAAAAGAAGGCGTACGCCGCTCTCTACGCAATAATTGGTATTTATAAAAAGCAAACTTGACGGTAAAATGTGCGGTCCTTCACGCAAGCTCTGACCCAGGCGTACGCACAAAAACGGGTGAACTGAGAAATGGCGACACCGTCGGCCGATGGAAGAAACACGTGAAAGTGTGTGAAACTGTAGACCGTTGTGTAAAATAAATGGCAATACTGCCTCTCATAAATCATAAATAACTTCACAAAGCAAGTCTTACAATTAACAGCCTACACGAACACCCGTTTGATCGATCTGCAACAGAAATGCAAATTAACACATATTTGCAAAGAGAAAAGTGAAATATGTTCTGCAATAATATTGGCATGTTATACAATTCATCCTCATAAATAAGATGGTTAACAGAACGAAATAATGTACTGTAATAACTTGCAGGAGACAAATCCGTTAAAGGCAGTTCATTTACTCAAGGAACATCAAGCCAGCAGTACACTTGAGAACAGTTCCTGGTGGAACACGTCTACTGACAGTTTCTTCTTTGCTACTCTTAAGCCCAAAGCCAAAAAACATTAGATTGCCCCCTACAGGTTAATCTACAAAAGCTCACTCTACAACATCCCCTTCCCCCTAAGTTTACAATATAATTACCATATATGAACTTCATGTGACCACAATACTGTTACATTTTTTTTTTTTTTTTTTTTTTTTACCTCATTTCATAATCTTTCAAATGACCAGGCAATTTCCTGGTTCTTTGTGACCTTCTCATAATCACAACAGGACTAACAGATTTGTCCATTTCAGTTATTATCTCAGCAGCTTGAGAAGAATCCCCAGCTGCTTCAAAGGGATCGACTTCCTCCGGAATGTCCTCAGCCCCTGTTGTCTCCGTCTCTTTAGAAACCACAGAAGCAGAGTTATCAAAAAAGTCATAATCAGGAGATTTATCGTCAATTTCCTCCCCTGGACATTTCACCCGCAATTCCTGTCGGCCATGAATTTGATCCACATGTCTTCGGACCACTCTCCCATCGCCCAGCATCACTTTATAGGAAAGTGGTCCAGTCACAGTCTCTATGTTCCCCGGAATCCATTTCGGTCCATAGCTAAAGTTGCGAACCAGAACTGGATCTCCCATACCAAAACTACGTTCGTGGGCCTTCTTGTCATGATGTGCTTTTTGCTTCTGTTGTTGTTTCTGAATCTTCCCAGTCAAGTCAGGATGCAAGTCTAGAGAACACCGCAATTTCCGTCCTTGTAACATTTCAGCTGGAGAGAGACCGGTGGTGGTCTGAGGAGTAATCCTATAGCTGAATAACACTCGGGCCAATTTAGTTACAATCGTCCCTTCAACACATTTTTTTAGCATGCCTTTAATAATTTGTACGGCCCGTTCCACTAACCCATTACTCGAAGCATGATAAGGTGCAGAAGTAACATGCTGAACTCCATTTTTGTTCAGGAACTCTTTAACTTCAGCACTAACAAAACAAGTAGCATTATCTGATACAATAAGTTCCGGTAGTCCCTGGTTACTGAAACTTTTACGCAAACATTCAATGGTGGCAGCCGATATGGCTGAGTTCACAGGATACACGTCCATCCATTTCGAATGTGCATCAATCAAGACCAAGAACATTTTTCCCATAAATGGTCCAGCATAATCCACATGCAATCTTTGCCATGGTTTTTCTGGCCAATTCCAAGGATGCAGTGGGGCTACAGCCGGAACGTTCCTATGCTCTTGGCACAGATGACATGTTTTAACCAACCTTTCAAGATCTTGATCTAACTTGGGCCACCATACGTAACTTCGGGCCATAGCTTTCATCCTGGACACTCCTGGGTGACACTGATGCAATTGTTTCAGGACTTCTGATCTACCCACACTGGGAATGATGACCCTGGCCCCCCAGAGCACACAACCATCCTGTACACTTAATTCATATTTTCTTGATGTAAAAGGGTCAAACTCTGCTCCAATTAACTCATGCCCACCACGTTGCACCATTTCTCTCACCCTGGATAATACCGGATCTTTTTGCGTCCACCCTCTCACTTGTTCTGCAGTTATCAAGGTTATGTCTGCATTCTCCAGCATCAGGACTCTTTCCTCCTGTTCAATGCCTGATTCCGTTGACACTGGTAACCGACTTAGAGCATCTGCATTTCCATGATCTTTGCCCGGCTTGTAGATGATGTTGTATTCATAGGCTCTTAGTGTCACAGCCCATCGCTGGATCCTAGGAGATGACATTTGGGGAACAGCTTTTAATTCATTAAATAAGGACAACAAGGGTTTATGGTCCGTAACTATAGTAAACTTCCGACCATATAAATACTTATGGAAGCGTTGTAAGCCGAACATGATGGCCAACCCTTCCTTGTCCAACTGCGAATAATTCCGCTCCGCTTGATTCAAAGTCCTTGACATAAATCCAATGGGTCTCTCACTACCATCTTATGCGAAAGAACTGCACCTAGGCCATAAGGAGAAGCATCACATGATAAAATCACATCCTTCTGGGGGTCATAGTGGACCAGAACTTGTACTGAGTTGATCATTTCCTTGGACTGAGCAAAAGCAGCCTCTTGTTCCTCCTCCCAGTTCCATTTTTCATCTTTTCGCAGCAATTTGTGCACAGGGGCTAAAATGGTAGACAAGTTGGGTAGGAACTTATTATAGTAGTTTAACAGTCCCAAATAGGCCTTCAACTCTGTCACATTCTTTGGTGAGGGAGCGTTTTGAATAGCAGTCACCTTTTCTGGTACTGGGTGGAGGCCAGTTTCATCTACTTTATGGCCCAAGAAAGTTACCTCTTTTTCCATAAAGGAACATTTACTCCGTTTCAACCGCAGTCCCGCTTCCTGCAATCTTTCCAATACCCTGGCGAGCGTTTGGAGATGCTCCTCATCATTACGACCAGTCACCAGGATGTCATCCAGGAAAACCGCCACATACGGAAGACCTTGCAGTACTCCCTCAATGGTCCTCTGGAAGATGGCAGGACTAGAAGACACTCCAAAGGGTAAAACACGGTAAGTAAACAGGCCCTTGTGGGTATTCACTGTGACATATTTCTTGGACTCCGCATCTAATGCAATCTGGTGGTAAGCATGGCTCATATCCAGGTTGGTAAACTTTTGTCCACCTGACAATGTTGCAAACAAATCGTCTATTCGAGGAATGGGATATTGTTCCAACTTTGAAACTCTATTCACCGTTAGCTTGTAGTCACCACATAGTCGTACAGTATTATCCGATTTTAAAACCGGCACTACAGGGGCAGCCCATTCAGAGTGTTTAACAGGTTCTATGATTTTTTCTTTTAACAGCCGTTCTATTTCAGCTTCTACCTTTGTCTTCATTGCATAAGGAACTGGTCTGGCTTTGAAAAATCTGGGAACCGCTTCCTTGTCCACATAAATCTTTGCCGGTGGACCTCTCAATTCACCCAATTCCTCTTTAAACAACTCTGAATGTTGGCTAAGCACTTCAGTCAAGGTTACATTTTCCACCCCTTGAATCTTATGTATGGCCTCCCATTCCATGCCCAATTCCTTAATCCATCCTCTACCCAAGAGATTGGGTCCTGTTCCAGGTACTACCATTACCGGTAACTCCTTCATGGCTCCTTTGTGTCTAACTTCCACTTGCGCAGAACCTAACACTGTTAAGGTTTGCCCAGTATAGGTTTTTAACTTCAAAGAACAGGTCTTTAATTCTGGAATTTTATGCTTTGTCCATAATTTGGAAAAATTTGACCCATTCATCACAGTCACACCACAACCGGTATCCACTTCAAAAGGTATGATGGACTCATTAACCGCCAATGTAATAGTCAGTGGAGCAACCTTTGGAATCTCGGTTTCTTTCAAACTGTGAACTGTAAAAATACCCTCTTCATCAGATGCACTTTTTTCATCTCTGCCCACATAATACGATCTCTGTCCTCCTCTGGTCACAACTCTCTTACGTCTTTCTCCCCCTTGAAAGTTTGTGTCTCTGCTGGAACTTTTTGATTTGCATACTTTCATTATGTGCCCTTGTTTCCCACATTGGTGACATTTCTCAGAAACAAATCTGCACTCATTGGCCAAATGTTGCAAACTTCCACATCTGTAACATGCTCTGCTTTGACTTTCGTCCTGCTTTACTGATGTTTTATGCACTTTCATTGACATGGATGTTTCTGAGCGTTTAGCTTGCAAATCCCTTACATCCTTATTGGCCGTTTCCATTGCTTGAGCTACTTTCAAAGCCTTTTCAAAAGTTAGATCCGCTTCTGCCAACAGTCTACGTTGAATACGGTCATCATTTATGCCACATACCAGTCTATCCCGAAGCATTTCTGTCAATTTTTCTCCAAAGTTACAATCATGAGCCAATTTCCTTAATACTGCCACATACTCAAGTACAGTTTCCCCCTCTTTTCTTGATCTTGAATTGAATTTAAACCGTTGTACAATTTCACTAGGTTTTGGGTTGAAATGCTCTTTAAGCAATTCTACTAATTCCCCAAATGTCTTTGTTCCTGGTTTAACTGGGCTCAGTAAATTCCTCAGTAGACTGTATGTTTGACTTCCTACAGTGCTCAACAATATAGCTTTTTGCTTGACTGCTTCTGTAATTTCATTTGCCTCGAAGAAATGCTGCAAGATCTCACAATATTCTTCCCAAGACTGAGATTGACTATCAAAAGGTGTGACTGTTCCTACCATGTTGGCCATTTTCTTTTCCCAAGCTCCAACTTGTATGGATTAAACTTATTCACCTTCCAACACTTTTTCCTCTTCAAGGCGTTCCTTCTCTTGCTTTCATCCTCGTCGCCAAAATGTAATAACTTGCAGGAGACAAATCCGTTAAAGGCAGTTCATTTACTCAAGGAACATCAAGCCAGCAGTACACTTGAGAACAGTTCCTGGTGAAACACATGTCTACTGACAGTTTCTTCTTTGCTACTCTTAAGCCCAAAGCCAAAAAACATTAGATTGCCCCCTACAGGTTAATCTACAAAAGCTCACTCTACAACATGTACAAAACTGATATTCCCGCCAATGTGTCCGTCAGGCGGAGCAGATATAGATGCAATTAGATAGATAATTAGGGAGATAGATAGATAGATAGATAGATAGATAGATAGATAGATAGATAGATAGATAGATAGATAGATAGATAGATAGATAGATAGATAGATAGATAGATGCATTATTTGTCCACTGGGGAAAGTTGTTTTCATAGTAAAAATGTCTTCATCAGCTACGGAATCATGGTATTCATATGCCTTTAGTTTGTTTTATTTTTGATAAAATAACGTATGACGTAGACCTGTCTCAACCATTCAGAAAGCTGCAAGAAATTACATTTGCGCTGAACTATTTCCCATTTCCAAGTAGATTATAACCGACATCTGTAGCTTGTCATTTCTTTTTTATTTCGGCCACAGTCCGAGGTTGTGAGGCTACAGCATTTACGGCGTCTGCAACCTTTTGCCACTCAAGTGCTTTTTTGGCATTAGTAGGCTAATGCCCACACTGTGCCCTCCAAACAACATTATTCTCCTCTTTTCCAACTATGGGCGTGACAAGAAGCTGCAAAAGCTGCGCTACATTTAGAATTGATTGTGATTTACTAAGGGAAAAATGCGTAGGATGTGCGTGCGCACGGTTTTATAAATCCGAATATTTCTGTGCGTACGCACGTCCTATGTTTCATCCGTACGCCACTTCTGACGCAAATCCTACGCAAAGTTTTATAAATGAGGCCCCAGATGAGTGAAGTAACCGGAACAGTCTCTGTGGTAGCGCAGGGCGCAGATGGGCAACCCGATCCCGAAGGAAGTGAAGCGAACAGTAATCCTCCAGAAGACGGCAGACAGACAGAACAGGTGAAAGGAACAGACGAAGACCAAACACAGCACCGGGAAACATCCAACAACGACATGACAAACACAAGACGAAAGACCATGAGCATAAATAGAGGCCGCTGATCAGGACCAGCTGGCGCTGATGATAATCACCACGGCCAAACACAGCGCGAGAAAGAGTCAGTGAATGCATGAACCGTGACAGTGTATAGTGTGTCATCTGGACACATCCAAGTACAATGATGCCCCAGTCTATCTCTGCCATACTCCACACGCTTGCGCTTCTTCCAACAACAGAACGAATGGATCTGGAGCGTTCACTTTCATGCGTCCAGTGTTAACACGGTTAGAATGGTGCAAACCATATTCTTTTGCAAGAAGTTACAAGTTTCATCTCATCTCGTCATCATTTATCTTTAGTGTAACTCGTTATACATGTTATATTTCATCTGTAAAAATATTAATTGCACAATAGTAAAAACATGCATTTGGCCATTAATTATTAAATGCGTTAATATGCAAAAGTCATGAATGATTCAGCTGAGCTACTTTTTTTTCTTCTTCTCTCCAATAAGGTAGAAAAATAGTTGAGTATCATAAATTAAATTAAATATAAAGAGTGTTTATGAGGATTTTAACTGTGATTGACAGGCCGGTTTACAGTGAGTGACACCCTAAACCCTCACAGTCTTCCTTCATTAAATGAAAACTTCCACTATATATATTCACATTTGCATCATAAATTCAACATATTCATGATCAACTTTACAACATTTGTAAATATAAATACTGGGAATTACTTGGTTACTGTCACAGATTGGTTGTGTAAAACACACAAAGACAAAGGAGAATAAGAAAAATAGTCTTTAATGACAAACTCAGGAGATAAGAGAGAAAAAACAAACTAATGCTTTCTGTACACCTAAAGACTTTGAAAAGATTTAGAAAAGACTTTATAAGATTATCAGCTCACATCTAAAGACTTGGGTTCACAGTTTTTAGTCTCAGACTAAAGATTTTACAAACACTGAATCTTGTAGTGACACTATTTACAGGACTACAACTAGATTATTTTAGCTTTTTATTCCCACCAAATTCCTCCCATCATGCTCAGTAGTGATTTAACAAAAATGGAGGAGAAGTAGCTACAGTTAGCTACTGTATCACATTATGTTGTATGATCCAAAATATGTCTGAAGGTAGGCCTACAGTGGTGGTGGTATATAAGATAAGATAGACCTGACATTCCCACAATGGGGAATTTCTCAGTGTTGCAGCAGCACAGTGGATAGTAAAAAAAAAAAAAAAAAAAAAAAAATATATATATATATATATATAAAATAATAATGTAAACAATATATACAATAAATAAACAGTGCAGTGATGGTGTTCTGCAGGGGGTGGGAGTCACTGTCCAAATTATGTGATTATCATCATTAAATAATAATAAAAATAATAATAAATTATCATTATTATTAAATTATATAAAGGCAACCATATATGAAAAAATAGGACACCATGAAAGCCTGTCTATTTTTCAACATACGGACATGTAATAACAATTTTAACAATACTGAAGGACCCAGTGATTTAACTAAACTATTTAAAATTAAGGAAGGCCTTTTTAAGACTCTCTGTGAAATGTAATTTTAAAAGAATGCAATTTTTGAGGAGGAATAAATTAGGACACCCCCCATATATTCCCCCCACACTGCTTATGAGTGTGGAAAAGGATTTAAAAAGATGCATATTTCAAAGGACTTTGACATCAGCCATTCCACCATTTCATCTCACTGAATTTATTTCAACAAAGGGGGGTATCACTAGTTATAAGGGATCCTAATTTTTTCCTCCATTAAAATAGGCATTTTTTTTGTTTGATGAGTAAAAAAATGTTAATGTATATTGTTTAATTACAATAAATCACTTTCTTTTCCAGGAATGAAAAAAAAAATCAAATTAGACATTGTTATGTGAACATTTCTTAATAAAGAGTTGACTATTTAATGGGATGATAAGCTCGACAAGGCGCTCCTCTTTATCCACGGCCATTTTCGCCTACTTGGTGCTCGTTGTGTTTCCACGTCCGTCGACATGTTTCGACTGATGGCTTTCTGTTTCCTGTTTTCTGAGAACGATTTTATTGGTTGTTGATTGTTTTACGTCAGTAGGACTACGCTAGGACTTAAGATAATATCAAACATGTTTGATATGAAAGACCAGAGAAAGACTGGCATAAATCGGGTCGCCGACTGCAGATTATCACCTCACATTTAACGATCGAGACGACGGGAGCGCGCCGAGACTCCAGTAAGATTCCTAAAAACGGCCGGTCTTTAGTCTGAGACTGTGAAAATCCTTTGGTGTACGCCCGGCATATCACGACTTAACATTGATGAGAATGAGGGAGAACACGGTATAAATACATGGAGCAAACAAAGGGAACTAATAAACTAATTAATGAACACCAGGTGAACTGAATACAATGATCAAAGGAACAAACTGGAAACTAGCTCACACAATGAAACAGAACATGCATATTACAGTTACAGTTACATGTTAAAGTCTTCTTTTGTAAAATGCAATAAAATCAAGAGCATGTGATTTGTCAATTCTCTTTAACCTTTATTTAACTGGAAAATGTACAAAGAAAATATTTCCAATGTTTCCACTGACCAACTTGAGTGTATTTTGTAAATATAAACATGATGGCTGCCACACACTCCTATTGGGACAGAAGCTAAATAAAAGTGAAAAGATTATAGATTATAGATGTTATTGCATGTTATAAAATGTCCCCCAACTTTTCTGGAAATCGGGTTGTAATTCACATCTCAAAAGCATTCTATAACTTATTCTTTGTGAATAATTTGAGCAGATTGTCGATCACACGGGTTTCAGCAGACCTTCCTCCTGGCCTCCAGCTTTTGCTCCTCCGATGGCAGCATATGTCACTTTATCATCAGACTGAACCTGAGTGAGCCACACATACAGTCAACCACCATGACAGACATTAACACACCGCATTGACACATGTGTCTAAGATGCTATTTAACATTGCGTATATATATATTGTCATTGCATTCTTGTGGCTCAGTGACACACCTGAATGAAAGGGTCATTAGTATGCAGCCCCATTATGCACTCATTATGCGGGCCATTGTCTTCTCAGGTGTGAATCACAGCAGGTCACACCCCTGCGCATATTGCCTTTCCAAACAAAAAGTGTCATTTTTAAATTTAAACCAATCTATTGTTTTATGTGAATGATTAGGCAGGATGATTTTCAGATCATTTTGAAGAAAAAACTCTAGGCGACAACATCCATTAGTCAAAAGTCTTGTGGACACATATTTAGTATGTGTTTTGTGGCCTTATTTCAGAAACTTTAAGTTTTAGTTTTTTCAATAACCACGCATAAACAATATTCTCTCAAAATTACAAACATGTACATACATGTTTATAACATATTATGGTAGCCCTGTTTGTGCTAAATAGAGTGTAATTACACCTTTGCCAGTAATTTGTTTATAAGCAACTGAAAAAAGTACAAATGTCAGAGTATGTCAAAACATCTCAAGGACCCCAAAAACACCCCAGAGGGTTAAACACCACAGTTTCAACTTGTCTGCCACTTATGATGTCAGTGTTATGTAGAAATATATTCCAGCCTATTGTTAGGAGAAGTGAAAAGAAAGGCCTGATTATCTGTTAGCAAACATACACAGCAGAGAAACGGGAGAAAAGGACCAGATTCCTTTACTCACATTGGGTCTTTCAGTGCACTTGTTCCTGGAAATAATGACCTCAGCATACGCCACATCATCTGTGTTCTCCTAAACATCAACAGAAACATGTGACGTGTAGGCAATAGTGTAAATCATATCTGATTAGTTATATTTAATACAAATAATGCTGTGTATATTTTATAACTAGTAGTGTAGATAAAGTTCATTCTTCTGATCAGCTGTGGGTCAAATGTGTGTAAGTATGAATCTATGAGCTGTGATGATTAGTGTTGTTCACTAACATGGACATCAGCAGCTGGAGGGGTCACCGGGGTCAAACTGCTGATCGCTGCCTTATCTGCCAAAAATACAGTAAAAACAGTGAAATATTAGTCCAGTGTAAATCAGCTGTTTTCTATGTGAATATATACTGTAGTAACGTGTAATTTATTCCTGTGATCAAAGCTGAATTTTCAGCATCACTACTCCAGTCTTCAGTGTCACATGATCCTTCAGAAATCACTCACTTTTGATCAATTTAATGCATTCTTGCTGAATAAAAGTATTAATTTTCTTAAAAGAAAATAGTGTCCTAAGCAGTAAACTGGCGAATTCCAACCGTCTCATTACTCTGCATTTTATCAATATTTGGGATGTGAAAGATACAATCTAATTTGAGATATACGTGAAATTATGTATGGAAATGACTCGAGGGAAGATTTGTTTTAGTTTTTTAACTAAACTTATGCAAGAATGCGTTTTTTAGGGATGGTGTCATTACGCACACTATTTTATCTGTAATCGGCCAACTGGATGAAAACAGTCAGACAGCAATTTTCACAATCTTTTTTTAACGCATATTCACTTTGTCAATAACAAAACAGCGCAAAAAGTGGATGGAAACTTGTCATGATTGAAAACTCACCGGCTCTTTTTTTACAGATGAACCAAAGAGCAATAAGAGCCAGGAGAGCCAGGAGAGCCAGAAGAGCTGCTACAGCAGGACTCACTTCAGGAGAGACCAGTCAAACACTCGACACACACTCAAACATTTAACCACATTTCACAGATTTACAGCCGGACTCTTCTTTCAAGCCCTTATAGCGATAAACCAAAGATGTCTTTGTGTGTCATTCGAGGTGGGAGAGAAATCTGCATGAGTCAAATGTTATTCAATTCTGTGAATATGACAATATTACTACTTAAATAGGTATTTATGTTGACTATCAGTCATCAGCAATAATCTTATATTAATTATAAGGACTGCGAAGTAAAAACTGAAGTGAGGTGGAGCACCTTGTGTTGTCGTTTGTGTTGCTGGAGTTGGGGTTGTGTCGGTGTTTCAGGTCAGGTTGTGTTAAGAGGAAAAACAGCAGTAGTTAGTTTAAACACACCATGTAGTAAACTCAGCTCACACTCCACATGTAGTAAACTCAGCTCACACTCCACATGTAGTAAACTCAGCTCACACTCCACATGTAGTAAACTCAGCTCACACTCCACATGTAGTAAACTCAGCTCACACTCCACATGTAGTAAACTCAGCTCACACTCCACATGTAGTAAACTCAGCTCACACTCCACACTTCTGCCGTTTAAAGGGTTATTTGTTGATTCGATTTTTTCAAGTTCAAAGCCATCTGCACATTATGACACAGTCATAATGTGCAGTTGTCACAGTTGACACAGTTGTCCACTTTGGCTGTTATTTTGGAGGATTTCATCATGACATAATTTAGGAAGGAAAATTAAAGGATCAATTGAGGTTAAGATATCATGTGGACAGTGGGCAAAAACGTTATTTTAACTAGAAATTTTATTCCCAAATGTATATATATATTTTTTTAATCTTAGTCGCATATTAGTCTAAACCGTATTTGTTTTCTTACCCAAGTACGTGACAGTATATCTGACTGAGGTCTGGACTTTAGTTCCTTTAGTAATCGCACATCTCCACTCTGTGTTGTCGTCTTCATTGAGGAGTGTTGTAGTCAGAGAACTGGTACAGTGTTCAGGAGAGAATGAGATCTGATATCTGGAGTCTGACTGCAGATCCACATCAGTCTCATTCTTCCAGACCAGTTTAATTCCCTCATCATATAAGAGACTAACACAACTATATCCATCATAAACATACAACTGACAGGAGAGAGAGAACAAGCGTCCAGGTCTAATCTCAGTCTGTGTGGATGATGGAGAGACTGAAACAGAAATCACACAACAGACATATATTCCAGTAAACATGTGAGTTTAAAGAGAGAATTATGTTATTTTATCATATAATGAACAGAAACACTGACCACGAAGAACATGCAGATGAACACTGTCATCAGTGTGTCTCTGTGTATTCACATGTTTCCTGCAGGTGTAATGTCCATGATCTTCAGTTGTGGCTTTATAGATGTTCAGAGAGCAGTCAGACCCCAGACTCAGCCTCTCACGTCTCTCTGTATCATTATTCTTCATCCCTTCTTTAAATAATACAACTGTCACTAAACGGATTCTATTATACATCCATGTAGTTGATGTGCAGCCAGTAAGAGCATTGACACAGGGCAGACTGACGCTCTCACCATCACTGCTGAACACATGGAGATATGTGTGTCCACTGGTGCCTGAGACAGAGTAGATGTGTGTTAATATAGGGCTTTATATTAAATATTTACATTATCAGTGATTTAAAATGATCCTCACTCACTATTTTGGCATAATCTGTTCCTTATAGTCTATATAGCCCACTGATATGAAGTACATTTTCTGAGCTGTCTTTTATTTCTTCTGATTTAAATGTATAGTAATATTTACATGGCTCTGTCATTTTCTAAAGAGGATTGGTTACACCAGTGTCATTTTCTTCAGTTTGAAATTCTTACATAAACTTTATATATACTGAATTATTTCATTATCAGTGTATAACAATGTTTTGTAAGAATAATACAGCATGAACTAAAAACACACACTATCACATTCTATGGAATGTTTGTAAGGATATAAAGAACTTTTCAACTTCCGCTTTACATTTGATTCTAATTAAACTAAACAAAACCTTAAAAACCCAGAAGAAACATGTTGTCAGTTCCACAGATGTGTTGTACAGGTTCGCTTACCTGTGAGCAGCGAGCAGAGAATCATCAGTCCCAGCATGTCTAGATGACACTCTTCATCCATCTGTCTCGGTCAGTCTTCCTCTTTCCATCATTATAGAAAATAGTGACTCTCCGGCCCGTCCTCTGTGTGGAAACTTCCTGTGATATGTGGTAAAACATTGTGATGCAATAAAGATACTGTCGCATTCAACTACTCTGTCTTTTTGTGGGTTGTTATATGCCACTGACTTCTGAAATAGACATAAAGCCATGTCTGTGTCACCATGTGGTGAAAAGCCACCAAACTGCATATACAGGCTATTTAAATTTAGTGCAGTGGTTGACAAAGTTTCCTAGAATGCCGTTAGACGTTAAATGTTGTTTTTATGTATTGTGTGGTTTGTTTATTCTCCTGTGCTCCTTCTCCTGTGAATAAGTCTAGTAATACTATAATAATGGACTTATTCCAGTATAATTTCCCGTTTGTGTGAGTTGCGTACCACTCAGCGTGACAGAACACGAACCCACAAATTGTGGAAATAAGAAGAAAGGTGGACTTGCCGTTCAGGTCTTCTCTGATTAGAACAACGGAGCGTTCCCTCGAGGGATTTCTTGGATCTGGCGTGCCTTAATGAGCGGTACAAAGCGATCCTGCTTGTAGAAGGTCCCCGAGGAGCTTTGCCGCATTCATCGAGTTGGTGCTGGTTAATTGTGGATCCCTTTGCACAGTCTGCCCAGCAGATGAGGAAACACAACAGAGCCCAGCCAAACATCAGCCACGGCCATCACGGATTACCAGCCAGAACCCACTGCAGAACCCACACCCGCCACAAACCAGTGTCCTCCGGATCTCATTGAGGTACGGGAACTGCTCAGCCCAGGATCGTAAAGCCCTACAGACAGCGGTGCGCTCATCCGAGCGTATATTTAGAACTGTTCTCCCTTCTCTGCACATTAATGCCAATTACCTGATGTTGTTACTCACCATCTTTCTGCGTGGCTTTCATGAAAACTTTCTACTTCTGCATTCTTGTTTCCCCGCCCACGGACAGTTGGATCGGCAGAGGGTTGTTAACAGAACTGTTATTGTAGTGGTAGGTTTATCACTGGAAATTGTATGGACCTTGTCTACTCAACAGCATTATAGTAAAAATGGAATACTATGGCAACAGCTTTCTTACCTGTACACAGCATTTTGTTTCGGGGTGTTCTTAAAATATTTTTGGAACAGAAAAGGTCCCTCCCCAAACTGCTGCAACTATGACAGAAGCAGGAATTCTCTAGAATGTCATTGTATGTTCTAGCATTAAGAATTTACACTGGAATTATTGGAATATCAAAACTCATTAGTAAGAACGGGGTGCCCACATACCTTTGGCCCTGTAGTGTACATGCCTGTAGTATCGATGCCAAATTACCTCACATGACAACTATTTGCTGGCTGTTGAGGTGTCTAATAAGAAAAGTGCTTAGCTAAATGTTAAGTTTTTTGTATGCATAGTTATTCGTAAAGAAGTTATTCACCAGTGAGAAGAATGGCACTTTAAAAACATCTAGGATTGAGCTAGAGAGATATTTGGAGGACACGCATACAGATGCAAAAAGGCATGAGCCTATGTCAATTCCATCAGACATACCACCTATCAACCCACCAGAATACCAAATGGAGGTCTGTGCACCTAAGTGGAAAGAGGTAGAGCAGGCTGTGAGAAAGGCAAGGGCTTCATCATCTCCAGGGCCTAATGGAGTTCCGTACAGAGTGTACAAGAGTGCTTCAGGAGTTCTGCAAATTCTGTGGAAATTGATAAAAGTGGCATGGGAAAAACAGGTTGTACCTAGAGCATGGCGCAGAGCATGTGGAGTCTTTATACCTAAAGAAAAAGATGCTACAAGCATCAGTCAGTTTCGTCCTATTTCACTATTAAACGTTGAGGGTAAGATTTTCTTCAGCATTATTGCCCAGAGATTGTCCACCTACCTGTTAAAGAATGGCTTCATTGACACCTCAGTTCAAAAAGCGGGTATTCCAGGGTTCTCAGGATGCTTAGAACACATCAATGTTATCTGGCAACGAATTCAGTCAGCTAAAAAGGAGAGGAAGGAGCTCCATGTGACATTCCTGGATTTGGCTAATGCATATGGTTCAGTGCCACATGAGCTTCTTTGGGCAGCATTTGATTTTTTCAGAGTACCAATGTCAATAACAAATTTAGTGAAAGCCTATTTTGGAGATTTGCAATTCAGTTTCTCAACTCCAAAATTCAGCACTGCATGGCAATGCCTAGAGGTTGGAATAATGGCAGGATGCACCATTTCTCCACTGGCTTTTACCATGGCGATGGAAGTAATCATTAGGGCATCAAGATGGGTAGTAGGAGGAGAGCACTTGGCTTCTGGGATGCGACTACCCCCAATCAGAGCATACATGGATGACATGACAACCATGACTACAACAGTAGCCTGCACTAATCGGTTATTGGGGAAGTTAACAGATAATATTGAATGGGCACAAATGCAATTTAAGCCCTCTAAATCAAGGAGCATCTCGATAGTTAAAGGAAAGGTAGTAGATAAAACATTCTTCATTAATGGTGAGGCAATACCAACAGTTTCTGAGAAGCCAGTGAAGAGTCTTGGGAGATGGTACGATGGGGATCTAAAGAACACAGTTCGGGTGGGAGAAGTTAGACGACAAGCAGTGGAAGGGTTGAAGAGCATAAACAGCTGTGGGAGATGGGAGAGTGTGGACACAGCCACAGCAACCTCGGCAGTAGACCAAACTGAAAGCACCAGAGTTTTAGTTTGCCAGGTAGCAAACTAAAATTCTGGTGCTTTCAGTTTGGTCTACTGCCGAGGTTGCTGTGGCCACTGACCGTGTACGAGGTTTCTTTGACAACAGTGGATAAGCTGGAAGCGTTGATAAGTTCATACATCAGGAAATGGTTGGGAGTTCCATGCTGCCTCAGCAGAGTGGGACTTTATAGTAAAGGAATATTGCAGCTGCCAGTCTCTGCTTTAACCGAGGAGTTCAAGTGTGCCAAGGTCAGACTGGAAATGACCTTAGTAGAGTCATGCGATAAATGTGTGAGGGAGGCAGCCCCTGTGTTAAAAACTGGTAGAAAGTGGTCAGCAAAGAAATCTGTAGTAGAGGCAAAGGCTGCCCTTCAAATTGGGGATATCGTGGGACAGGTACAGCATGGAAGAGGGGGTTTTGGGCTCAATTTAGCTCCTCCTAAATGGCACAAGGCAGGCCCAGCTCAAAGGAGGAAGCTGGTAGTCAACGAGGTGCGTAAGCAGGAGGAGAGGATGAGGTGTATAAAGGCCATTTCCCAGGCCAAGCAGGGAGAGTGGATGAGATGGGAGAGTGTGAAACAACGTAAGATGGGCTGGAAAGACCTTTGGTCAATGGAAGAGAGTAGGATCAGTTTCCTTATTAGGTCAACATATGATGTTCTCCCATCACCGCAGAACCTAAACCTCTGGGTAGGAAGGGATCCCTCTTGTCCTTTGTGTTCATCACCTGCCACATTAAGGCACATTTTGACAGGATGTAAGGTCGCTCTTAGCCAAGGTCGGTTTACTTGGCGCCATGACCAAGTACTGCGATGTTTGGCTTTAGCATTAGAAGGCAAGCGTAACATGACCAAAAAGTTGCCACCTGTTCTAGCAAGACATTACACGCAGAAGACAATATTCCTCCGCCCAGGCGAGCAACCACCAAGAAAAGGTGTTAACACCAATTCTCGCCCAGGACAACTGGAAGCTGCTAGGGACTGGAAGATGCTGGCTGATCTTGATCAACGGCTTATTTTTCCACCTGAGATTGCCACCACTAACCTACGACCAGATATTGTTTTGTGGTCTGGATCAGCACGCATTGTTCAACTGATAGAGTTAACAGTGCCATGGGAGGATGCGGTAGATGAGGCATATGAGAGGAAGAAACTGCGGTATGCTCATCTGGCCACTGAAGCAGAACAGCGAGGATGGAGAGTCCAGGTTTATCCAGTGGAAGTGGGTTGCCGAGGTTTTGTGGCACACTCTACAACCCGGTTTCTCAGAGACATCGGATTCAGCGGCCAAGAGTTGCGTCGCACAGTAAAGAACTTATCTGAAGCAGCAGAAAGGAGCAGCAACTGGCTGTGGTTGAGACGGAAAGATTCTAGCTGGCTGTGTGCAGGCCGCCACGCTACGGTTTCGTAGAATTCTTGAAGACTTGAAGAGTCTGTTGGTTTATTTGTATACGTTCCTGTGGATATTGCGTGAATGATGGGTGGTTGGGCAGATATTGTGTTTTGCGGTAGGTGGTATGCGATACGGAACCGTTGTCCACTGAAACTGCATATTAACGCACCAGTGGGGCTCGACCGCCTTAGTCAAACGGGTTGGCCCGTATGGTCGGGTTGCGGAGAGATTGTGAAATTGTGGTTAGGTCTCAGCAGCAGGAGGGATGTAGAGGTCAGTAAGCTGGACTGAGTTGAGTGGGGGACGGAGGGGGGTGACTCTGGGACGCCAGAGTCACTGTCGAGACCTCTTGAGGTGTCGTGGGCTAGTCGACGAAACACTGAGGACGGAAGGTGCCCACTTGAAGACCCTAGAGATGTACCCTACTCGGCTCAATCCAGACGGTTGTCGTGCTGGTCCTGTAGTTGCAGCCGTCACATGTGCTGATGCGCCAAGTACACTGCAGCCGTTAACACCGGACAGATGGGGAGTCACACCACCATATGGAAAGAAGTGTAAATTGAAGGCAGAAGCATAGTTTTGTAAAGCTACGTCTTAGCTTTGCTTATCTTGGCGAAAGCCGAGTACAAATCAGCATGAAGTTTTAACATCTACTCTCGTGTAATGGAAATCATGTGCATATACCAGTCCTTCCAGAAATGCATTATTTGCATTAGCTAGCAATTTTGTATTGTCAAGTCAAGTCACCTTTATTTATGTACAGATTTTTTCAAAGCAGCTTTACAGTGATAACAGGAAAATAATGCAACAAAGTTTGTTTCAGCTATACAACAGCTCTAGAAGAAAATAGTGTCATAGTCCAGCTAAAGTTCAGTGTTGATAAATGTCTATTTTAAAAAAAATATTAATTTAGTTAGTTTATGATTAAAGCACCAAGTGGCCTTCGTCGCCCAGCAACAAGTGGCCTTCGTCGCCCAGCACCAAGTGGCCTTCGTAGCCCAGCGCCAAGTGACCTTCGTCGCCCAGCACCAAGTGGGCTTCGTCGCCCAGCACCAAGTGGCCTTCTTAGCCCAGCACCAAATGACCTTCGTCACTCAGCACCAAGTGGCCTTCGTAGCCCAGCACCAAGTGGCCTTCGTAGCCCAGCACCAAGTGGCCTTCGTCGCCCAGCACCAAGTAGCCTTCGTAGCCTAGCACCAAGTGGCCTTCGTAGCCCAGCACCAAGTGACCTTCGTCACTCAGCACCAAGTGGCCTTCGTAGCCCAGCACCAAGTGGCCTTTTTTGCTCAGCACCAAGTGGCCTTTGTCACTCAGCACCAAGTGGCCTTCGTAGCCCAGCACCAAGTGGCCTTTGTCACTCAGCACCAAGTGGCCTTCGTAGCCCAGCACCAAGTGGCCTTCGTCGCCCAGCACCAAGTGGCCTTCGTCGCCCAGCACCAAGTGGCCTTCGTCTCCCAGCACCAAGTGGCCTTCGTAGCCCAGCACCAAGTGGCCTTCGTCTCCCAGCACCAAGTGGCCTTCGTCGCCCAGCACCAAGTGGCCTTCGTCACTCAGCACCAAGTGGCCTTTGTCACTCAGCACCAAGTGGCCTTCATCACTCAGCACCAAGGGGCCTTCGTCACTCAGCACCAAGTGGCCTTCGTCGCCCAGCACCAAGTGGCCTTTTTTGCTCAGCACCAAGTGGCCTTCGTCCCCCAGCACCAAGTGGCCTTCGTAGCCCAGAACCAAGTGGCCTTTGTCACTCAGCACCAAGTGGCCTTCGTAGCCCAGCACCAAGTGGCCTTTGTCACTCAGCACCAAGTGGCCTTCGTTGCCCAGCACCAAGTGGCCTTTGTCACTTAGCACCAAGTGGCCTTCGTTGCCCAACACCAAGTGGCCTTTGTCACTCAGCACCAAGTGGCCTTCGTCTCCCAGCACCAAGTGGCCTTCGTAGCCCAGAACCAAGTGGCCTTTGTCACTCAGCACCAAGTGGCCTTCGTAGCCCAGCACCAAGTGGCCTTTGTCACTCAGCACCAAGTGGCCTTCGTTGCTCAGCACCAAGTGGCCTTTGTCACTTAGCACCAAGTGGCCTTCGTTGCCCAGCACCAAGTGGCCTTTGTCACTCAGCACCAAGTGGCCTTCGTTGCCTAGCACCAAGTGGCCTTCGTAGCCCAGCACCAAGTGGCCTTTGTCACTCAGCACCAAGTGGCCTTCGTTGCCTAGCGCCATCGGATCCAACTCACCATCAGGTGGTGACCATTTGACAGCTCATTCCCTCTTCACCCGAGTGTCCATGACATACGGCCGGAGGTCGGATGAAACGACCACAAAGTCATCGCCCAGTGGCCTTCGTCACTCAGCACCAAGTGGCCTTTGTCACTCAGCACCAAGTGGCCTTCGTCACTCAGCACCAAGGGGCCTTCGTCACTCAGCACCAAGTGGCCTTCGTCGCCCAGCACCAAGTGGCCTTTTTTGCTCAGCACCAAGTGGCCTTCGTCCCCCAGCACCAAGTGGCCTTCGTAGCCCAGAACCAAGTGGCCTTTGTCACTCAGCACCAAGTGGCCTTCGTAGCCCAGCACCAAGTGGCCTTTGTCACTCAGCACCAAGTGGCCTTCGTTGCCCAGCACCAAGTGGCCTTTGTCACTTAGCACCAAGTGGCCTTCGTTGCCCAACACCAAGTGGCCTTTGTCACTCAGCACCAAGTGGCCTTCGTCTCCCAGCACCAAGTGGCCTTCGTAGCCCAGAACCAAGTGGCCTTTGTCACTCAGCACCAAGTGGCCTTCGTAGCCCAGCACCAAGTGGCCTTTGTCACTCAGCACCAAGTGGCCTTCGTTGCTCAGCACCAAGTGGCCTTTGTCACTTAGCACCAAGTGGCCTTCGTTGCCCAGCACCAAGTGGCCTTTGTCACTCAGCACCAAGGGGCCTTTGTTGCCTAGCACCAAGTGGCCTTCGTAGCCCAGCACCAAGTGGCCTTTGTCACTCAGCACCAAGTGGCCTTCGTTGCCTAGCGCCATCGGATCCAACTCACCATCAGGTGGTGACCATTTGACAGCTCATTCCCTCTTCACCCGAGTGTCCATGACATACGGCCGGAGGTCGGATGAAACGACCACAAAGTCATCCATCGACCTCTGGCCTAGGGTGTCCTGGTCCCACGTGCACTGATGGACACCCTTATGCTTGAACATGGTGTTCGTTATGGACAAGCTGTGCAAACTAGCACAGAAGTCCAATAACAGAACACCGCTCGGGTTCAGATCAGGGGGGCCGTTCCTCCCAATCACACCCCTCCAGGTTTCACTGTCGCTGCCCACGTGGGGGTTGAAGTCCCCCAGTAGAACAAGCACTTTCCAGCACCCCTTCAAGAGACTCCAAGAGGGCCGGGTACTCTGCACTGCCGTTCGGCCAGTAGGCACACACGACAGTGAGAGACCTATCCCCGACCCGAAGGCGCAGGGAAGCGACCCTCTTGTTCAACGGGGTGAACTCCAACACATGGTGGCTGAGCTGGGGGGCTATGAGCAAATCCACATCAGCCCGCAACCTCTCACCATGAGGAACTCCAGGGGCCAGTTGCACCAACAGGGCTTACGCCTGGTCTTAAGGTAAGTAGGTCTTAACTCAGCATTCTAAGTCCGACCTAATAGTTACGACTGTTGCACCATCCAGGCTTAAGTCATCTTCTCGCTAAGACCGGGCGTAAATCTTACGCCTAGTCAGTAGCAGGCGTAAAGTCAAAATCTAGGCATATAATAGCGTTAATAGGCCTATCTGTTTTCCGACAGATAATGTTAAAGTGAAGTGATTTTGCACTAAAAGCCACTAAAAGCAAGTGATTGTTCATTGAATCGTTAAAATGATTCGTTAAAAACGGTCAAAAAATCTTCGCTGTCTGTTGCATGGAGACTGCTACGGTTTCATTTTGAAATTCTCGTCAGAGAAATATAGGGGAAACAAACAATATTCACAATATTGTGTCTAAAAAGTAACTCACAATGTTAACTTATTGTTAATTTAACAGTTGTATAAAATAAATATCACATTTGCAATTGTGCACGGGAAAACGGCACTTTTAATAACATAATATGATATAAATATAAGACAAAAAACTTATTTGGGGACATACCTATAACTGCAGTGACACATCACGCAGTGAAAACAAGCACAAGAAACAAATGTGCATCGTCCATAGTTAAAACAATGATTACAATATCATCATAGACGATAGATAGCACACACTCCTAAGCACATAAAGAATGAACTTACAACAGAACTGACATTTATTACCAACGTTCTTCTACCTCTCCTCTCGCGTGCAGGAGACAGACGTAATGCTGCCGCGAATGAAGCGAATTGTCACGTGCTGACTGTACAGCTCTATTAACTTATTTTAATGTCGGTGAAATTTCCTTTCCTTTTTCTTTGATCCTCCATTGAAACGGCTACAAGTTAACAAAACAGCGGAAGATTGTTTACAGCGTAACCCAGCAACGCACGCTGCTAGGCAACCGCTAGAGTTCCATGGCCATTCACATGAGCACGCAACGCTAAGACCAGGCGTAGTTAAGCCTAGGCTTAAGTTTGGTTTGTGCAACCGACGTTAGGTCAACTCTAAAGACTGGTCTTAACTAAGACCTACTTAGCAGTTAGGACCAGGCTTAGTAAAGCCCTGTTGGTGCAACCGGCTCCAGAGTGGTAAAGAGTCCATCCTCTCTCAAGGAGTGTGGTTCTAGAGCCCAAGCCATGCGTGGAGGTGATCCCGACTATCTTTAGTCAACCTTACCCACAATCTCAGGCTCCTTCCCCGTCAGCGAGGTGACGTTCCATGTCCCTAAAGCTAGTTTCTGTGTCCAGGGATCGGGTTGTCGAGGCCCCCACCTAAGACTGCCACCTGATCCACTATGCACCGGCTCCTTACGGTCCCTCCTGCAGGTGGTGAGCCGATGGGAGGGTGGCCCCACGTCGCTCCTTCGGTCTGAGCCCGACCAGGCCCCATGGGGGGAGGAACCAAATAAGTGACGAACCCGGCTGGGATGTGCTCATTGCTCGTGAGCATCCCTAAGCCCTGCTCGATTCGAAGGGCAGACGGCAGAGCCCTTGAAGTGTGACTTCGGAGGGAGCAGGGCACTAGTGTGCCATTATGTAGCTGTGTGGAACGCACTTAATGAAGGGAGCAACGAAAGACAACGTAATTTCATCATTATTTTCACCTGGGATGTTCCCATGACAACGCAGCACGGTGTTCATCAGCTGAATACTTGACAGGGCAGAAGGGGGCGGGGAAGTGATCGGCTCGGAATGCATTTTCAATTTGCACATTGAATTTTGCTTCATTCATTGCGGACATTTAATCGCAAGTGTCTTAACTGTGAGTGTAAATGCAATTAAGAAAAATAACACTTAAATGATCATTTTGCTACAGTTTTTGCTTGAACATGTTAGACATATCTAATCATTTCTGTAATACATTTTCTTGGTACACCAAGAGATGGTTACTGAGTGAAATAACTGTTCCTAAATACGCTCCATAACATTAACGTTACTGTTAAGGGATTCATTTTAGTATGGCTAATGTACCCCTACATCCTTTCAAACCATTCATCAGAACACACACAAAAAGATGTTTTATTAACAAAGTTCGGGAGGAGCACGTTCAGATAATTAAACCTACAGTAACACATGTGGAGCACATTCAGATAATCAAACCTAATTAGACACGAGTGGAGCACACTCTGTTAATCCACCCAATCAACGAGTTAAGAGGTGTATATATACAGCAAACTTACCTCCGTTCGTTGACAGTTTAACAGCATCCCTCCACCACCCCATCTCCTCACTTCTAGTCCTAATACTCTTACAACAACGGGGGGAGTACTCTGGGTTTGGGAAAAAATTCCGAGCTCGGAGCCCTCCAAATACGCATAATCTTTACTCTGTTTAATTGATGTAAGTGTGAACTCGTGAATACATGAATATGACGTAGCTACTGTGTATAGTATGTGTAAATGTATACTGAAATGAATCCCGTTTACAGTAACGTTAATGTTATGAATTATTCCACTCAGTCACCATATCTTCAGTTTCATTTCAATTGACCACACTGTTAACGGTAATGACGTCTCTCCATCATATCTTTACAGAAATTTGCTGGTCGTTGTTGTAAATGTATTTCTACATTATGGGAGTGTGATACACACAAAGTATGTACACAATTGTGTTTTTTTCCCCCATTCTTTTGAATATGGTTAAGAGTAAAATGATTGCATTATTGGCTTATGTTGTATGCAAATTAACATACTTATATTTAGATTTGTATGGACGGAAAAAAAAGGACTCTTATTTTGACATGCTGGCTGGAGAGTCGGGGACGAAACCGTGAACTGCGCATGCTACCTCATATCTTCAGAGGAGCTGTGAAAGAGCAGACGTGACTCTCTCGTTCTTTACATTGAATCCTGTTTTACAGATCACAGTAATCTGTCAGCTGGGTCTCCTGAGCCGGGACCTGCAACAGATTCTTGGGGGCTCGTCCGGGATCCACTCCAGTTGACGCTAGGAGGCGGATCCAGAGATATCAGGACCGTGGGACAAGGTGGCACTGGGGCTAGAGGCCGGTGGCTGCTGCATCAACGGTGACAACGAGACACGCACAGAGGGCTGAACAGACGGCTGTCTGCATCCTGAGGTTAAGGCAGTTTCGGGAAGGACAACAGAGAACAACGTCATGGCAGATCGTACGAGGAAACGCTTGGTGTGGGACATCAGAAAAGACCTGATGACACTGCCTGCTGATGAACTGTTTCACATCGCCAAGGTCATCGGGCCAGTAAGAGGTAAAGACTAATTTGAACTTGACCTGGAAGACCGCGAGGGTTGTTTCAAGTACATCGATGCCTTCATGTCAAGTGAATCTTTGCTCGAGACTGAGGACAAAGGTATGAGTGAACTGTTGTCATTGCAAGAGACTGTAAAATCAGCAAAACAGATTTGCACTGCTGTATGTACATCTGATGTTGATACAGACACTCACCCTACACATGTGTTAAATCCACCTACCACTGATAATCCTTATCTGACATCACATATTGCACCTGACTCTGGGAGTGTTAAGGGGGCTGTACCTGAAACAGACACAGACATGCGTAAAATGCTTGCAGAGTACGAAGAAATTGGCAGAAAAATTCGCCAGTACATGACACCTACCCAGAACACTAACTTGACCCACACTGTAGCACAGGGAGGCGCCACTACAGCACACATGTACCAGACTGAACAGCAAAAAAATGTAGCTCATGACTTTGCGTTCCCTATGGGGGGGTTTAAGTATATACAGCCCCGTGAGTTTAAGATACATGGAGGCCAGATTGGAGATAATTCGTCAGACATCACGTTCAACAATGTCTGCAGGCAAATGGACAGAGGTTTAAAAGAGAGCTTCAGCGATGCCGACGTGGTTAGAGGGGTGCTGCGAATTATCAAGCTAGGCATTTTTAAAGATATGCTGATGAACAAAGATGACATGGCTGTAGCTGAACTAAAGGGGTTCTTACAATCACACTTGGGGGACCGAAATAGCACAGAGCTATTCCAAGAACTAATGTGCACCAAGCAGAGTGAACACGAAACCCCTCAACAGTTTCTGTACCGAGTCATGGGGTTGAAACAAAAAATACTCTTTGCGGCTAAACAAGCGGACTCAGACAGGAAGTATAGTGCAGCTACGGTGCAGGATGTGTTCTTACACACTGTTTACCAGGGTCTAAGCCACCGGTGTAAAGATATTCGCAGCGAACTAAAACCCTTGCTAGCCGATAGTGATGTAACTGACGATGCTATCCTCAGGCACGTTATGAAAATCACAAGTGACGAGAATGAGAGGCTGCGTCGACTGGGCCCACCAACCAGAGCAAAACCATCCATGGCTAATAGTGCCCAAGTTAGCAATGAAACTGGCGGAGATGCGAAAGTTGCAAGAGAGTTTGCTGCACAAAAAGGGCAGAACGATCAGATTAAGCTTCTTACTGCCAGGATTGATGCTCTAACCAGCATGGTAGACGCTATACAACACTCCATGCCAGTGCGAACGGAGGGTGGCTGCCAATGCTCCTCCAGCCAACCATCCTCTCACCGGGTGAGCCGCTGGCGTTGCTCTCCACGGTGTGCAGACGAAGGGCAACAGGACTGTACTCACTGTTTCATCTGTGGTGAGGAGGGACACCAGGCAGTGGGGTGCCTACGACGACCTCAGCGACAGGGAAACGGGAACCGGCCACTGTCAAGGGGCAACCAGTGACCGCACAGCAAATGCCCCAACCAGAAGTTGCTCCCCTATATCTGCCCAGGCCTAGGGAGAGAGAAGTGCTAGAACAAGAACATGAGCACCAGGGACAAACAAATCTATAAATGAGGTGAGGTCCAGGAGCCAAGGAGCAAGTGTTCTGGGCTCCTGTAAGACCAAAAATGACAACATAATCAAATTGATCGGAAGCAAGGCACTGACCCAGTGCAACTTGAATGGCTTGACAGTGAGGGCATTGCTCGACACAGGTGCCCAAGTCAGCATGGTGGACCGTGAGTGGAAAGAGAAATATCTGCCAAGTGTCGAAGTGAGGCCGCTTCGGGAACTTCTTGGGTGTCAAGATGATCTGAAAGTCTATGCTGTAAATGGAGACCTGATCCCATTTGACGGCTGGGCGGTCATCACAGTCAATCTGCTAGGAAATGAGGACCCGAGCCTATCTATTAATGTGCCATTCCTGGTGAGTAAGATGCCAATTGAGAGACCACTCCTGGGTTTCAACTTAATTGAAGAACTGATTCAAGGACAGTCTGAGCAGTTGATGCCAACACTTACCTCACTACTGGCCGGAGCCATTGATATCCCTCGCGAAAAGGCACAAACTTTAGTCAAGGTGATCCAAGCTGTTGAAGAAGATAACGGAGACGGGTACTTGAAGGTTGGTCCAAGAGGGGTAGTTATCCGAGCAGGACAGGTAACTTGGGTGAAGTGCAGAATCCCTTTGAAGATGACACAGTCTGACACGGTGGTCTTGTTTGAACCTCATGAAAATGACCATTTAAGATTCTTGGACATTGGAGAGGGGCTCTTAGAAATACAACCCCAAAGTGACCCTTGTGTTTCCATACCCATTGGAAATAACACAGTGGGTGATGTGACCCTGCCACGTGGCACAGTGATTGGAACATTACAGCGGATTGAGAGAATATTATTGGAGCCTGGTAAAACAAGTGAGCCAACGCAGACAATGATCCATTCTGCGACCACTCGAGAGGAGGTGAAAACATCATTGTGGCATCCACCCGTCAACCTGGACCACCTGGAAGAGGGCCAACGAGAGGTTGTTCAAAGAATGTTGTATGAGGAGTCTGGTGCCTTCAGCAGAGGTGACAATGACATTGGTTGTATACCCAGCTTGCAGATGCCGATCACACTTAAAGACGACATCCCGGTTCAGAGGGCGTACTCATCAGTGCCAAAACCCTTGTTTAACGAGGTGAAGGGCTACATACAAGATCTCCTAGCGAAAGGATGGATCGTCAAATCAAAGTCACCATACGCTGCTCCAGTAGTCTGTGTCCGCAAGAAGGACGGCAAACTGAGGCTCTGTGTTGATTACCGTCTTCTGAACAGGAAAACCATCCCTGACCGTCACCCATTGCCTAGGATACAGGATCTAATTGACACCCTTGGGGGATACTCCTGGTTAAGCATTCTAGACCAAGGCAAAGCGTACCACCAGGGGTACATCGCAGAGGGATCCAGACACATGACAGCATTCATCACACCCTGGGGGCTGTATGAGTGGGTCCGGATACCCTTTGGGTTGTCCAATGCGCCTGCTGCCTTCCAACGCAGTATGGAAGAAATGCTTGACTCGCTCAGGGATGAGTGCTGCATCCCATACTTAGATGATGTCTTATGCTATGCGAGGTCCTTTGAAGAGCATGTTGAGAACATCCGTAGAGTGTTGAGGGCCCTCCAGCATCATGGGGTAAAGCTGAAACCTGCAAAGTGTGAAATGTTCCGGAGTGAGGTCAGGTACGTCGGACGGCTGGTATCAGCGGAAGGAGTGCGGATAGATCCTAAGGATCTGGAGGCTGTCCGATCCTTAACAACCAGGACTCCCCAGACTGTAGGTGATGTGAGGAGGTTACTTGGGTTCCTCAGCTACTACCGTGCCTTCATTCAAGACTTTTCCAGGACAGCAAAACCCTTGTACGAACTGCTACAGGGGAAGCCTGGAGTAACACTGGATACTCGCAGCAGGAAGAAAGCTAAAGGCCCACAAGTTCCCTCCAGAAATCCAGTAGAATGGACCGGGGACCACCAACAAATCCTGGAGGAACTAATTGGTATGTTAGCAAGCCCACCTATACTGGCATATCCGGACTTTAACTTACCCTTCACGCTCCACACTGACGCATCTGAAAGGGGCCTAGGGGCTATCCTATACCAGCGACAAGACGGGAGGTTGAGAGTAATTGGATATGGTTCCAGAACATTAACAACGACGGAGAGGAACTACAGATTGCACAGTGGTAAACTTGAGTTCCTGGCATTGAAGTGGGCAGTGTGCGAGAAGTTCCGGGACTACCTGTTCTACGCCCCACACTTCACAGTGTACACCGACAACAACCCCCTGACATACGCGATGAGCACGGCAAAGCTCAACGCAGTAGGCCAT
Organism: Rhinichthys osculus; assembly: GCA_029959095.1. Classification (NCBI taxonomy): domain Eukaryota; kingdom Metazoa; phylum Chordata; class Actinopteri; order Cypriniformes; family Leuciscidae; genus Rhinichthys; species Rhinichthys osculus. The sequence goes on along the minus strand of JARWKJ010000011.1, from coordinate 2,448,367 downwards.
CGGTGGGTCGGGGAGCTGTCTGACTACCGGTTTGATGTCAAGTATCGGCCAGGAAAGGTCAACATCGACGCAGACACCTTGTCTCGTCTTCCTCTGGAAGGATACACTTCACAGTGCACGGAAGGGCTGCCCGCAGGGGCAATACAAGCAGCATGGGAGGGCAGTCATGTGTCGAAGATGAAGGACGTGGCCTGGGTCGCTGCCCTCTATATGTCGACTGGGGAGGATGAACCACATCAACCCACCACCTGGTTGCCAACAATAGGACAGGATGAACTGATTCAAGCTCAGAAAGAGGATTCTGTAATCTCTCAAGTGACACAATGGAAGGAGGAGGGTGTCACCCTCACAGACGAGATGAGGGGAGTTTTGACAGGAACCAACAGAAAGCTGATGTATGAGTGGAATAAGTTACATCTTGAGGGAGGACTCCTATATCGAAGAACGAGGGAGAGAAAACAGCTTGTCTTACCGAGCAAGTACAAAAAGCTGGCACTTGAGCACCTCCATGACAAGATGGGACATGTGGGTACGGAGCGAGTACTGAGCCTGGCGAGGGAACGGTTCTACTGGCCATACATAAAAGCTGAAGTGGCAGAATATGTGATAAGAAAGTGCCCGTGTATAAAACAGAAGAAGCCGACTGTACATGTACGAGCGCCCATGGGTAGCATCACAACACACTCACCTATGGAGCTGGTCTGCATTGACTACCTGCACCTGGAGCTGAGCCGTGGAGGATATGAATATATCCTGGTCGTCATGGACCATTTCACAAGGTTCGCCCAAGCCTACCCAACCAAGAACAAGTCAGGGCGGACTGCAGCTGAGCGCTTGTTCCAAGATTACATTCCGCGCTTCGGGTATCCAGCCAAGTTACATCATGCCCAGGGCCGTGAGTTTGAGAATGAACTTTTTCGCACTCTCCAACAGTTTGCTGGAATCGGCGATTCTCGAACGTCGCCATACCACCCCCAAGGAAACCCAGTCGAGAGGTTCAATCGGACCCTTCTACAGATGTTGAGGACTCTGGCAGACAAAGAAAAAGAAAGGTGGAAAGAGTACTTACCTCAAATCGTGCATGCCTACAACTGTACATGGCACGAGTCCACTGGATATTCTCCCTTTTACCTGTTGTACGGACGGCATCCTCACCTTCCAGTAGACCTGATCTTCGGCCTGGTGGAGCCAACGGACAGAGTCACTTCAAAGGGATATGCAAATCAGTGGGCGGCGCGGATGGCTGAGGCATACAAGATTGCTGAAGGAAACAGTCGTCAAGCAAGTGCGAGAGGGAAGGCTCAATATGACCGAAAGGTGAGAGGAGTGGTACTGAAAGTGGGAGACAGAGTGCTCGTCAGAAACCTTGGAGAGCGAGGGGGTCCAGGGAAGTTACGATCCTACTGGGAAAAGGTGGTTTACGTGGTGAAGGGGCAGGTATCTGATAACCCAGTTTATGTAGTCTCCCCTGAAAATGGTGACAATAAGAAAACTAGGACACTGCACCGGAATCTACTACTACTGGTGAATGACTTACCTGTGGAGGCTCCCACGACGACGTTCCGATCGACAAAACCTGAAAGACAAAAAAAGAAAAGAGGTCAGTCACCCAACAGAGGAGACATTAGAGATAGAGACAGTGACATGACGGACTCAGATGAGGAAAGTAATGGAGGAGGATACTGGCTGAGAAACCCAGTTAGCTGGACCGAACCAATGAATAACCTGCTACCTGAGCGAGCACCTGTAAGAGAAGAGTTCAATCAAACACAAAGAAGGGGAGTATCAAGGATACTGGAAAATTCACCAGAAAGAGAACCAAATACTTACCTGGTACCACCTGTGGAGGATGATGTAGACGTGGAGAGGGAAACAGCTGCTTGTGTTGAGTCAGAGGGAGTAGCAAGAGAGGCCGAAACTCCAAGTGTGGAGGATGAAGCGGCAGGGAGAAGGTCTACTAGAGAGAAAAGGCCACGACAGATTTACACATATGACACTTTAGGTCAGCCTGTGCTACGGCCATACCCGACACTTAATGCAGTAACCGCTTATCCAATCACACACGTACCATTCTGGGGTATAAATAGTTACTTACCACAAATTGGCTATCCCAATTCATACACTCCCCACACATGCATACCTTACAATTTCACTGTGCCCGTGTGTTGATTGCACATATTGGAGGAAAGAGGTTGACCACTGGAGCTTTTCTTATTTTGTCAGGGAGAGTGTGATACACACAAAGTATGTACACAATTGTGTTTTTTTTCCCCCATTCTTTTGAATATGGTTAAGAGTAAAATGATTGCATTATTGGCTTATGTTGTATGCAAATTAACATACTTATATTTAGATTTGTATGGACGGAAAAAAAAGGACTCTTATTTTGACATGCTGGCTGGAGAGTCGCGGACGAAACCGTGAACTGCGCATGCTACCTCATATCTTCAGAGGAGCTGTGAAAGAGCAGACGTGACTCTCTCGTTCTTTACATTGAATCCTGTTTTACAGATCACAGTGATCTGTCAGCTGGGTCTCCTGAGCCGGGACCTGCAACAGGAGCACCCCATTTCCCTCCGAAATTTAACACAAAACCGTATTAATGCTGTGTTTCTGCTACTCCCTAGAAAAAAAGTATGTTATATTAATAATCAATGTACATTATGCGTCAATATTTACGGATAATTGCTGCAAATATAGCTGCTGCTGTCTGCCGCGCTTAAAATCATTGGCAACGCGGATTTGCTTGGAACTGTATAGAGCTACATGAAAGATCAGTGTCACAACTCTCGTATTTAACTGGGCACTGGGGTGTGTTTCCCGAAAGGATCGTTATCCAACTATGGTTGCAATTTCCGTCATTATCAGCAGTTCAACGAGTCTGTGTTTCCCGAAACCATCGTTCCAGCGAACACTCGCAAACGGTATCGCAGAGGTGTCTGTGTGGAGCGACAGATCTCGAGCTGGTTAGAAGCAGAGTTTCTAGATTGCATGACATGTGGACTTAATAAATCTTTATTTTGAGCAAAATAAGCAAGCTGAAATTCAGTACAATCTGTGTCTTTTATTTAGAATACAAATGTCATTTATATCTTTGAGTTTGTCAAGAGACTTAAAGCACCGTTTTTGAAGACTGTGGTGTTACCTGCAGCTAGCGTGAGTGAACGTCAGGACTGATAACCGTTGCTGATGCTGATCCAGAGCTGCTCGGTGTTCCCTCTAATTTCACAGCAGTGTCTGTTTGCATATCGTCATCATCGGTTACTGTTGTTTGTGTTGTATCCTTAGATCCCGATGACTGACTATTTGTGTCATTTGGAGTATCTAACTAGTATCTAATAAATAAGTACTAGTATCTATTTAATAGGTACTAGTATGGCAAGCTATTTTAACATTTAATTATTTACACTGACTAGTCTCTATTTTCATGCGGAGGCTGGCTTGTGCTTGTTTGGGCTACTGGAGCTGCAGGCCACTGAAAAGGGGAGGGGTTAGAAATTGTTGGGCAGACCTGTTGAAAGGCTTGGGCGTGTGCAGCTAGCGGAGGTAGCTTCGCGCTAGTGTCTGCGACTGAAAAAGAAAAGGGTTAAAAACCATGGAAGGATATGGCTGAGGGGCTGAAGAGAGCCCGCTGGGCCCATCTGCAGCCGTCGCTGCTGCGGCATAATACCTGGTGACATGCTGAGCCTCGTTGGGAGGTGGTTGTGGTCTTGCCTCAGTGAACTCTGGGGCGCGGCCTAAGCTTGCTGGAGGCCTATTGCGGTGGCTTTATGGACGAAGAGAACCAGATCTTGTGCGGGTGGAATACGATGGTGTTGTCTGAGGCGGATTTTGGGCCCTGCGGGCTCTGCTTTGCATGTTGCCCGTCTTTGAAGCTGGTGAAGGCCTTGGAGAAAGGTTAGTTGATTGAAGAAACACGTAGAGATTGTACAGTTCCGCTTTGTTCATTTTCCGCGAGAACTGTACGTCAGAATTACTCAGTGCTTGCTTCAATCCTACGACAGTCCATTTACCAATATGTGGAATCGTCGGAATGGCCGAACGGTAGGAGGAAGCTGGGGAGGAAGTTGGAAGTCTCGCTGGGGGCGGTGAAGACTGGCCTCGGCGTCTTGGCGAGCGTGGAGTTGTTCGGGCTGGCATGCGGCAAAGAGACGAAGCCTGGGGCTCGGGTGCGATGTCAGGCATAGGAGGAGTTATCCCAGGTTCGGCAAACTGTGGCGGATCCATAGGGACGTTTGCTTCATCGTCAGATGAAACGCTTTGAGACATAGCAGCAAGAAGGCGAGCCAAGATGCTGATAAACTGTCAAGGAACAACGGTGGGTTCTGCTGTTATTTATCCTATTCTGAGTTGATTACAGATTGAACTCCACTTGTGCTAATAGGGTTAATAATCTGCACCTGCTCCTCCCGAACCTTGTTAATAAAACATCATTAGTTGATGTTGTGAGGCTACTGTCTAAACTTGGATTGCCCTTTCATGGACACAAGGAGGGAGAAGAGTCAGAATCGCGTGGCAATTTCCTCGAGGTTTGCCGTTTTCTATCGAAATATGATGCTGATTTTGAAAACATGCAATCCAGTTATTTTAATGCCACAAGCCCAGATTTTCAAAACAAAACAATTGACATCTGTGCACACATGCTTTAACAACAACATTGCTGAAAAGGTGCTGGAAACTGGATTTTTCTCCATAATTGTGGACGAGGCTAGGTCCTTCAAAACTGAGCAGCTGTCAGTGTGCATACGATATGCCGAGGAATTGGAAATCAAGGAGCGTTTTTTGTGTTTCATGGACAGTTCTGCATCTCGCAACGCTGCTGGGATTGTGGAGGCCATCTACAAAGGGCTTGATATGTGTGGTGTTAAAAACATCCCAATTGTGGTACAGAGTTATGACGGTGCGTCTGTCATGTCAGGTCATGTGTCTGGTGTGCAGCAGCGCATCAAAGAGACTCATCCATACGCAGCCTACATACACTGCTTAGCACACAAAATAAATTTAGTGCATGTGGAGTGCTGTTCCGTGAACCGATGTGTGAAATCATTCCTGAGCATTATTGACAATGTGTATTCACTGTTTTCGGAAGCGTTAAACCACCAGAGATTTATTGAACTCCAAAAATGCTTGAATGTGAAAGTAACTGAAGTAGTTCAGTCCAGTGACACGTGATGGGCATGCAAGTGGAGATGTGTGAAATCAGTGAAAAGTCACTACTCTGCTGTTGGGGATTGCCCCACTGAAAACTGGTGGATTATATTATTGAGCGCTGCAGAACTCTGGTCAGGGAGTCGGAGTCATCAGATAGAGTTTAGCTGTTTATTGCACAAGAGTGACCATACACATAATAGTATACTTGAGGTAGTTTCTGAAATAAATAATATAACAGAAATAAATACTCACTGCCTAAACATATTCAACAACTTAAGAGATTGCAAACTCAAATATAAGCATATATCTGTAAAGTGCACTGATACATGAAATATAAATGTAGAAATATATTAGTATGAGTCTGCAATAACAAACTGCATGGTGCACTGAAACAGTCTTATTAATACAGGCAGTAATAATTTACAACCAGTGAAGGATATTATACCACGGAGAAATGCACTTAAAGGTAATAACTAAACATGAACAATACGAGCCGCGATGCTAGCGGGCTAATCCGCTCGTTAAGCAGGATCAAATTACACTTAGAAAGATCGCTAAACATCAACTACATGGTCTAACTTAGCGCAGTTGGGATACAGTGTAACAATCTGCGTTATTAACAATATACTTAGAAGGAAAACTTACTTTGTCACGAACTTTATCTTGCACATAAACACTGAACATGTGAATGTGTTCACGCAATATGATCGCTCAACTTAAGTAGCTTAGTGAATACGCAATTACACTGAGTCGTTAGGGTTAGACAACATCTGCGATTACGGAGTGTTTGAGAGAAATTAGTGAAGAGGGAGAGAAGTGGTCAGCGCAAGCCAGTGGTATCCATGACTTTATGTCGAAAATGTCATTCATTAAAAGCCTTGCTGTGTTTGAGGAGCTACTGCGTGTGATCCACGTTACGCACTGGGCACTACAGTCATCCAACTGCACACTGTCCGAAGCTGCAGCCCTTACTGATGGCCTGAAAGCACACTTCGTGTCTAAAAGGCAGGCAGACTGGAGCGAACTGTGGAAGTGAGTCAAACAGTTCTACCTGGACAACAACATTGCCGTGCCCGAAGAAAACACTGATCGTCAGATTCACGTCTCCGCAGGCCCCGCCGCACCCAAAATGAAACGTGTTTCAAATCCGCCCACCTCCCTTGATGGTTTCTCGATTACCAGTACTTTAGGGCAAAGGGAAACAACCCACGAAGAAACAGCAGAGAGTCCTGGCTATCAGCAGAAACTATATTTCCCCGTGCTGGACACTCTCATCAATGAGCTGGAAAGGAGGTTCTCCGGAGAGTCCATAGAGCTTGCACGCGCCTGTGCCGCAGTTTTGACATGCGACGGAAATGGAAGTGATCCACTATTACAAAAATACACTCAAAAGTTAACCCCCTTCTTGTTGCAGCCGAGATGAAGCTTGTCAAAGGCTCTGCTAACACACCAATTTCAATTGAGCATCTTGAAAAAGCTGTAAAAAAACAACCTAACCAAATCTCTATATCGCTCACTCTGCCGAATGGATCATCTACCTCTGAGAGAAGCTTCTCTGCGATGAGGACTGGCTGCGGGTGACGATGGGAGCAGGTTTTCTTCTCTTGCGATCCTTCACATCGAAACCGACATTACGGCCAAGCTCTCACCTGAGACCATTATCGACGCATATGCAGGACGCAAAAAAAAACGAAAATTACTGTTGCACTAGTCTGGACAATGTCTAGGTCTGTAAGTTTTATTTCTCTGCCAAATAACTGCTTAAGCTGGAGAAACTCAACACACTGCTTTCAATATGCTGTTCAATATGTTTCAAAAGTGGAGAGTATCGTGTCTCAAAATGTTTTAAATGTTTCATGAAGTACAACAAAATGCAAAATATAACTTGTTTTTTAATCACTCTCATTGCCACAATGTGTTTTGAAAAAAGGAAAGAAAAACTTTAAAAATCTTTTCGTTTTGGTTGAAGATAATATTTTAACAGGGAAAAAGTGGTCCACATTTCATTGATCCTAAATGTGTCCGAACGAAGATGCGATGCGAAGTCAAGTGGCTGTTTATGCGAAGTTCTACAAATATGATTGTATTGGTATACTGTTTTTTCTTGGGTTCAAAATAAATGTGTTTATTTAGCATGTTTGTTTTGTCCATATGTGCTAGTCCTGAGTTCCCCAATTGATAGGCCATGCAGGTCCCAGCTGCTACAATGATTTTATTTTTTTTGCCCCCCCCCCCCCCCCCCCCCCGGCTCGAATGTCAAACTCCGCCTATGATATGTACTAGTCACAATTGGAATACATACTAGTCAGAACTGAATAGTTGATACCTGATTGACAGATCCCCATAGAAGTCAATGGCAAAAAAGATTATTTGTTACTTGTAACAAAATAATAGTTACTAGTCACTAACGAAATAAGTAATAGTCTCTATTTAATAGGAACTAGTATCTAATGAATAAGTACTAGTATCTAATAATAACTACTAGTAACTAATGTATAAGTACTAGTATCGAATGAATAAGTACTACTATCTTTAAAAAGGTACTAGTATCTAAAGAAAAGGCACTAGTACCTAAAGAATAAGCACTAGTATCTAAAGAAAAGGCACTAGTAGGCCTACCTAAAGAATAAGCACTAGTAGCATGAAAATAGAGACTAGTAGGTTTAAATTATTAAACGTTAAAACGGCTGCCTATAGTACTAGTATCTATTTAATAGGTACTATCTAATGACTTAGTACTAGTATTTATTGAATACATACTAGTATCTAGTAAGTACTAGTTCCTAATGAATAATTACTAGTATTTAATATATATGTACCAGTCACAATTGGAATACATACTAGTCAGAACTGAATAGTTGATATCTGAATGACAGATCCCCATAGAAGTCAATGGCAAAAAAAATAAATGTGTTACTAGTAACAAAAGAATAGTTACTAGTAACTATCGAAATAAGTACTAGTATCTAATGAATAAGTACTAGTATCTTTATAAAGGCACTAGTACCTAAAGAAATAGCACTAGTATCTAAAAAATAAGTACTAGTTGTCATGATTCTGCCATTATGTCCGTGATTCTCTTAGTATTGCGGCAGGATCATGACAGACCCATGTTTGTGTGCAAGCACATGGCCCAATTGTGTTTGGGTCATGTGCTTGCGTTGTCTCGTCACCCCGCCCCCTTGTTACCCTTGTTTCCCTTGTTTAGTCATTATTAATTGATCTGTGTCACCTGTCCTTGTCATTAGTGTTCCCTTTATAATCCCCTTGTGTTTGCTGTCCTGTGTCGGTTCATTGTTTGATGTTGTGACCTACTCTGTGTCTATCTGCCGTAAGTTATTTGTTGGAAGTCTGTTCAAAGAAGTGTCTGTTCGTTCCTGTTTTAGTTATTAGTCTGAATCTTAGTCTAGTCTATCCTGTCTTGTTTTGCCCCATCGTGGGTTTTGTTTTCTGTTTTTGTCTTTAATAAACCCCCGTTTGAGTGACTTGCTGTCTGCGATTGGGTTCATCTGCTATCCACATAACACTAGTAGCATGAAAATAGAGACTAGTCGGTTTAAATGGTTAAATGTTAAATCGGCTTGCCATATAATGACGGAAACGCACCCGTGTAGGGTAGTACACAGTAAACCAATCACAACAGACTGTGCTTTCTGGCCAATCACAGCAGAGTAGCTCGCGGAAAGGAGGGATTTAGAGAGATTGATTTGAGTCGTTTGAGAATCATTGAAAATGTGGTGATGTGCAAATCTATATTATGAGGAAATTAAACAGTGTTTTTGACCTTGGATGCATGTAAACCTGTTGTAGGAGACTCCACAACAACATTAGGAAACTTTAAAATAGCATAGGCTAATAGGGGCACTCTAATTCACAGTTAGTGTGTATAAGCTGCCAGTTATCTGAAATATACAGTGGGGCTATATAGAGATTTTCTAATATTATTTCATATTGTTATTATTATTAATACTACTGATATTGTTTTATGTTTAATTAATAAAAAAGCTGCTTTACAACTGTATTGAACTCTGTTTGCATCATTGAATCATTATTTTCCTGTTATCACTGAAAAGCTGCTTTAAAACAACTGTATTGTAAGCGCTATAAAGGTGACTTGACTTGAGATGATCCCTAATTGTAGGAAGGTGGATCCAGCAGGAGCTGCTGTTTAAAAGCCTGATATAAGAGTAAGCTCTTACTGGTTTTCTTTTTTAATTCAATGAGTAATCAAAAATATATAGTTTATGAGGATTTTGCTTGTTTATTAATAAATATAACATTAAAAAAATTATATATCTTAACTGATATAATTAATTATGTTTTTCTATATAGTATGAATTAGAAGTAGTGTTGGGTTGTGTTATACAGCTCATGATTCTCCCAGCCGGTGTAATAACAGTCTGAGTCAGCAGAGGGCGCTCCAGCTCAACTCAAACACTGCCCCACCCTTCAGTGTGTGTGTGTGTGTGTGTGTGATACACAGAGAACACTGAGCTATACTTATGTCTGTTCTTCTCTGTCTCTCTTTTACTCTCTGTCGATCTCTGAAATTAATGGTTGGATGACGCCATCACAAGAATAAAACATAATAACCTGTCCAGTCATCATCAGTGCTACATCCTCACTCACACACACACACACACACACACACACACTGGACCTCAATTCAGCAGCTACAATACAAGCTAAACTCATCACTGCAAACAAGAAACATTCTTCAACCAAACGTTATAATTACGCATGTTTCCCCTGTCCTGTATATTTAATACTGCTGAACCTGAAGTCACAGATGAAATGAAAATGTAAGCTATACATAAAGATACACAATGCTTCCATTTAAATATAGCAAAATAAAATCATACTGTGTGGAAAAAAATAATAACTTGGTATTCAATCAACGCAAGTTGGCTCTCTGTAAGAGGAAACATTACACTATACCGTGTGTTAGACTGAGTATCTGGCTGGAATATCGTAGCTTGTTCTGCTTGTTGAAGGGGAACACAATAATAATTTCTGACAAATGTTATTTAATTTCCATCAAAAAATATTAAGACATATATTTTTTTTGATGGAAATAAAATAACATTTGTCAGCCATTATTAGTGTGTTCCCCTTTAACAAGGAGAATCACCGTAACATGATCACCTTATTATATCCCAGATCCAGGAACTCTGGAAACCACTAAATCGACTTTCGCTTCTGAATAACTCGAAATGGTAAAATAGTTTATTTGTATCATGAAGTTCAGTCAGAGTTAGGGCCGCTCGGGTTTAAAATACCAAACTTACATTTATTCAGATACAGATTACATTTGAATTATTTTAAATAGCCTAATTTCAAATCAAGCACATTGGTCAACAGCTGTTGTTTTAAATTGTGCTATACCAATAAATTGTCAAATAGAAAGTAGTGTTTTGTGTTTCAAATAGCTGAGATAATGCCCACCCCGACCTGAAGTGTGTGTGATTAAGACACTGCATATTTCATTTATGACAAATTTGTGGAATAATTTAGATCTGAATTGATCTTTGTAAATGACTGTCAAACCTTTTTAATTAGCAAACGCTTTGATGTGAATCAGAATAATAAACTCTAACGAAATGTTGCATTCAGAGAACACGGAAGAAGAATATGCAGTTTTCTAAAACAATAATCTGAGATGTAAGAAGCGATAGTGTGAGTGAAGTTACAGCGAAACTAACAGGCTACTCGTACCATGGTTGCACTGTGGCATATATTGTGAATTCAATATAAGATCTTTAGAGTTTATGTGGTTGTATTAAAACAACATGAAATAAAATAAAATAAAATACATGAAATATTAATGATTTGATTAGTAAAAAACTGCAGAGGTCCAGAAGTGTTAAACGCCAAAAATAGTTTTTGCGTGCATATGATACGCACTCTATGGCGTGTAATAATCCTCCCCAAGGGGGTTTCAGTGCGCATGTGCACGCACAATCATTTGTGGCGTTTAACACTTCTGGACCTCTGCAGTTTTTCTCTACAGTTTGTTAAATAAATGGCACGAGAAATAACATTCGTGCAATAGATACGCACTTTCATGAGATCGTGTTGTTGAGAAACGCACGTGCATTTACACGCCTCGAATCTTCAACACGACATGTTCTTCCTCCTCCTCCTCATCTTCCTCCTTCTCCTCTTCCTCCTCCTCATCCTCTTCCTCCTCTTCCTCCTCCTCCTCATCCTCCTCCTCCTCCTCTTCCTCCTCCTCATCCTCTTCCTCCTCTTCCTCCTCCTCCTCATCCTCCTCCTCCTCCTCCTCTTCCTCCTCATCCTCTTCCTCCTCTTCCTCCTCCTCTTCCTCATCCTCCTCCTCCTCCTCTTCCTCCTCCTCCTCCTCTTCCTCCTCTTCCTCCTCCTCCTCCTCTTCCTCCTCCTCTTCCTCATCCTCCTCCTCCTCCTCTTCCTCCTCCTCCTCCTCTTCCTCCTCTTCCTCCTCCTCCTCCTCTTCCTCCTCCTCTTCCTCCTCATCCTCCTCCTCTTCCTCCTCCTCCTCCTCTTCCTCCTCTTCCTCTTCCTCTTCTTCCTCCTCTTCCTCCTCTTCCTCCTCCTCCTCTTCCTCCTCCTCCTCTTCCTCCTCCTCCTCTTCTTCCTCTTCCTCCTCTTCCTCCTCCTCCTCTTCCTCCTCTTCCTCCTCCTCCTCTTCCTCCTCTTCCTCTTCTTCCTCCTCTTCCTCATCTTCCTCCTCCTCTTCCTCCTCTTCCTCCTCCTCCTCTTCCTCCTCTTCCTCCTCCTCCTCCTCCACCAAAATAAACACGAATTATGTTTATATTGTTAATCAGTTTGAATATTTCAGCTAATAACGTTTTCTGGCCACTAACATAACGAGTATGTTGAACATCAGGATGATGATGTTGATGGACAGCCGCGACTCAGCGTCCACAGCTCGGTCAGGGAAACACGAGTAACAGAGCGAATACTCGTGTAGAGAACACTACACACCCTTCTCTAAAGCCGGGACTCGTTCCTAAACCATATAACCGCTCCTTAATGTGTAGAAGCAGCTCCTCTTCCTCCTCTTCCTCTCGCGAAGGCTTTATAATCGGAGAGTGTGAAGCTGGAGATGGAGATCACAGACACATGATCAGCCAGTGCTTAGATTAAAGCAGATGATTTAGAGATGCACGAATGTAAATATGGATAGCTCATAAAGCGATGATGACTGTCATTGGTTTAAAGTTGCATCTGAACAGTAGCAGAACTCTTTACGATAGAGTCGCGCGAAACCCGTTAAATCTATATATTTTTCATCATTTTCAGTTATAAAGTTGAGCATCGCTATTTAAACAACCATGTACTTTATTGCCCCTACCCAGCTGGCACTTTAACGTCGAGTCACTGTTGAATCAACGTCAGGTGCCAGTGTTGAATTGTTGAATTGTGTTTAGATTTTGCAAATTGGATTTTGGATCAACGTTATTTTTCTACTGATATATTTCAACAAAATGTTTAAAAGTCATGGTTGTAAAAATAATGTTGATTTGACGTGCAACTCAATTTTTTTTTTATATTTCTATGTTGAATCCGTGGTGAGTCAACAACACAACTTCAACTATTTGGTGTTCAACGTTGTTTTAACGTTGAATTAATGTTTTTTCATAAACTGACATTATTTCAACCACATTTAAACGTTTAATGTCAGTCGAATGCCAGCTGGGTAGTTCATAAGCCAGTGCATAAGCTATGCATGCGAGACGTTTGGTTTTTTGTTAAATAACGTACGCTGTTATAACAAATATATTATCATTATCGGGAAAATTGTAACTATTGATTCATATTAGTAGATGTTTGCATTTGTGAGACTTCAGTTATTCACTTTCGAACAGATTGTTTGGATATTTTCTGCATCAGAGCATCTATAGTGGGAAAACGAATTGTAATAGCTATGTATGATATAATTTAATAATATAGCATAATATTAGGCTTCTTAATTTGTACGTCTTGTATGTGGACCTGCATAACATCCACAGTAAATGCGTCTCTATAGCACGCATTGTGTTTATCGTGCAATTTATACGCGAAATGAGTTTTAAGTGCATATGATACGCTTGGGAAGGTTTGGGGTAGGTTTGTTTTTTATTTTCTAAAGTTTAATATAGGCCTATTACGCTTCAGATACTGAGTTATTTTAAAATATAAAAATCCAATTACTTTAAATTGTCGTTAGTTCAGATGCATTTATTAATAGTGAGTTATTTTCTTATATTGTATGTAGATAGCAAACCTATTCTGCGCAAAATCGACCTGTAATATAATAGTTCTGGCTTTTCAAATATATGAATTTTGAAGTAAAACGGGAATGAAGTTAACAGTAGTAACAGTAGCGTCGATATACTTCAGTCGCGTCGTTTACCGGAGGGAATCCGTGCCCGTGCTCGTGTGCTCGTGCCCGCGCGGCTGTCCGAGGTGCTGAACGGGACAAAGCTTTAGGACACATAAAGATCTTTTGCATGAAGACTTTCTGCTGAATGAAGTGGATACTTAAAGAGAAAACGGGACAGTATTATTTTCAGCATCATAATCGTTTTATCATCAACAGCATGTCAATGGTACACCTGAAAAACTATGTGCACATGTAGAAATATTTCCTTCTTAAATATAAGCATCCATTACCTACATATAAATAATCTCAAATCCTGGACAAAAAACGTGTTACATTATGCTCACAAAATAGGTGAAAATCATTATAAAATCGGACGGAGAAGACGACATGCAAATAATATAGAAAATAAATACAGTGTTTTGCATCCATTCCCTTTTTCCTCCACAGAATGCGCCAGTTGTAAAACATTATAAAGACTCAATGAACTACAAGGGGGAATGTGGGCTATGCTTATCTAGGACGTCAATACGCTTTAACACTATACAATCTGAGCCACAAAAACACAGCTGTAGAAAGACACACAAAACGTTTACGTATTCCTGTCAACAGTGAAGTATGTACTTGTGCCATTTTGAAGAACAATTCGCCTTAGATTAATAGTAAATGTGTAAATGGATGTTTACAGAGCCCCTGGCTCTAAGGCTTGGTCAATTTATAGGTAAAAATATATAACAGAGTGGATTCTGTAATACAGACATGGAACTTGCGCTAGAGTCAATGTAAACACATAATGATGGCGCCGAGATATAATGACATGTATAATGGCATTGAAGAATGACATTGTATCTTCGTAAGTCATTGGTGAGTGTTCTTTGCAGCGGGAGCGCGCATCGCAGTCTCTCGTTTAGTTTACTTGTGTCGACCACAGCCAAAACACAACAGTCCGGATAAGGTCACAATGTTAACATAATGTGTATGATATTATTATTATTATTGTTATTATTATTATCATCCATCTTGTGGTGTAAACCGAAAGTAGTCAGGTGGCGTCTCTTCTTTCTTCAGCGGGACTCTCTCTCTCTCTCTCTCTCTCTCTCTCTCTCTCTCTCTCTCTCTCTCTCTCTCCTTCTTTTGGCATTTCCCCACAGTCACTCGAGTAAACTCTTGTTGGTTTGTTGAATCTCGCGCTCGTCGCTACCTCTAACTCAGAACATGCTGGTCTTTACTAAAGTGGCTTTGGCTCCGTTCTGTCTTTGTAATGTGGACAGAACGCTGGCGAACGGTCCGCCCAGAGAGTCCGGAATCGAGGTGATGGTTCCCGGGGCTGAAGCCCAACCTTGACTCGGTGCAGTGACTCCCATGCCGGCCACTGCCGTCTTGCCCTGCTCCACCGGGCCGTTCCCCGAGCCGCTCACCGGTCCGCCGCTGGGGCTCGGCCCCCCACAGTTGGAGGACGGGTTCGGGTTGGGTCCGGGCCCGCCGGTGCTGTCGGGATCGGTGGCCTTGGCCTCTTTGCTGTCCTCCTCTCGCGAATCCTTCTTCGCGGACCCGTTCTTGGCGGCGGCTGCTGCTGCGGCGGCCGCGCGCTCCTGCTTGCGGAATTTGGCGCGCCTGTTCTGGAACCACACCTGTGGAAAAGCGCGCGCGTTATGTCATTGCACTTGCATACAGAAATTATAATTATTATTTAACATGAATGCTCTTAATAATAATATAGAAAATTTTGCATTATTACGCAACAAGCAATTTTGCGTTTAAAAGACGTGTAACAGCCGTCCAAACACAGCCAGACGTCTAGGCTAAAACAAGGCTGAGCTTGGGCTGTCTGTGGAAATGTAATAGACGGATAAACCAGAGCCCAAGAATAGACTAGTCATCAATTAGATAACAAAGAAATGAAATGAGTGAAGAAATGAAACCAAACATTATAATCACTGTTGACTTTGCTTACATGATGGAATATCATATATCTCGCAAGTTATTTTGGCAAAACGACATGTAACCAAATTCAAGGTTATTTTGTCTAGAAGTGTGTTACTCACACAGCCGGACTATATCGGGTCTATAGTTAACCGAGACGGTGAAATGACGGCGATTGCTTGCTGGGTATTATTATTGCACTTAATTTTATATTTACACTGGGAAGTGCAACATAATTTTCAGCCAAATAATAAAAAAAACAGTTGCTTTTGTCATGGAATAAGAGTTTGCTTGTAATGTAGTTCTGCTGTAGATGTAGATGTGTGTATGGATGTGTTGTGCTGTAGATGTAGATGTAGATGTAGATGTGTGTATGGATGTGTTCTGCTGTAGATGTAGATGTAGCGAGTGCGTGTATGGATGTGTGTAGATGTAGTTCAGCTAGATGTAGCGAGTGCTCCCCCACCTGCACGCGAGCCTCGGTGAGGTCGATCTTCAGCGCGAGCTCCTCCCGCGTGTAGATGTCCGGGTAGTGCGTCTCGGCGAACACGCGCTCCAGCTCTTTGAGTTGCGCGCTGGTGAACGTCGTGCGAATGCGCCTCTGCTTCCGCTTCTCGTTCAGTCCCCCGTGGTCCGTGAACAGCTTGTAGGGAACTGTCGAATAACACACAAGTTGAGTCAATTGTGCACCTAGAAAATGCACCTAAAAGGTCATGTTGATGTAAAACACACCACTTGTTGATTCTAATAGGAAGAAACGAAAACGAAATTTTTCGAATAAAGTTTCCAAACTAGGTGTATTCGGTGGTTATGCCTGTAAGATAAGATCAAATCGTGATAAAAGATAAGCTTATGAAAATCCCGAGTGGATGTAATCCTGTTATCCGCGAAATGCTGTTAATTGAATGTTATTGGAGACTGCATTGGAAACTTGTCATAAATGCTGCTATTGTTGCTAGTGCAACTTCAATTCACTGTCAATAATGAGCTTAAGTCGCTGGTTATTTCATTATTTTCGAAGGTTTATGTCTCATCGCAAAGTAAATAAATTATGCCTATCATTTTGGCAGCTTAAGATAATTTTGTTGGCGGTTAGGGTGTGACTGGGATAGTGTAACCCCGTAACTGAATTACCTCTTGCCTGCAATCGCTTCTAACGTGATAAATTCTTTCATTTGTGTAAGCAAATTTCGTTTGGTAAATACTAAACACATTTCCATTTTCCAAAGCAATCAGGGCGCGTATATACGGCGTGTGCCGGCTTACCTGCGGCGTACGGGCTGCTCTGGTGGTCCCGCAGGGTGCCGAGGCTGCAGGAGCCCGGGGTGAGCGACGGGCACCCCGAGGTGGCCCCGAACGTCGTCCTGATGGGATTGTACTGAAAGCCACTGGCTTGGCTGCAGGAGCTGAAGTCCGCATAGGCTGAAGCCAGGCTCGACGTGTCCATCCCGGCCATACACGACTCGTAGGCAGAGGAATTGAGGTAAGAATACTCCATTTTATACATTGAAAAGGCTCAGTGGAGAAGGAAAGCTGCACTCCCAAGGAAAAAGACACACAAATTGGATTAAAATGGCGAGGAGCACATGAAAACCCGACGCGCGCTCGGAGTTGGGGAGCTCAGCTCGTGACGGCTGAATTTTGACTGGTTTGAAGGAGGCTCGTGCCGTGGGTAGATGTGCACTGCTCGGCGCCTGCTCAAAAACTGCCCTCCTTTATAGGAGCTGAGCCTTGTTTTATGAAAAGCCTCCCAAGGAGCCGCCTAGCCCCAGGTCTCTAGAGCATATAGTCCTCATAATAAACTTGGCTCTTTCCGCTTGGACAATAGCACGGCGTTTGGGTCTTATTGCTAGCGCTTTTTTACATGACAATAACTCATCAGTCTATTGGGCTGGCACTGGGGGATCGGGCTGTCCAACCTCCCTATCATTGATCCCCTGCATCTCTAATTAGAATTTAATACCCCGCCATTACGCGCCAGCCCAGCCCTCGCGCTCAAACCGCCATCTTGCCCTTTAATTCAATCACACCACTTGGAAATAATGAAAGTTGGGTGACGATTCTCCCTGATCCAATTTTCCCCAAGCTTTTAAGCCTTTAAACCGGTGGTATACCTTGGGCTAAATTTTCGATAGTATTTCCCCGTCTCCTTTAACTTTTTCATCTCTCGCTTTCTCTTTTCTTTTATCCTCGGCACTGCTGGTTTTCAGGTGCCGAGACTGTTGTGTTACACATGCCTAATTTAGTAGCATACTTATATAAGCGATGTCATTCTGAAGAATGTTGACGGAAATCAATGACTGCTGAAAGCAAATGTTCGCCGTGATGCTTTAATAATAGCGCAACAACAACAACAACAACAATAAAAATTTCGTGCAATGGGCGGCTGTCAGTGTTACAGTGTAATTATGCATTTAGGTACTGTGTAATAATAATAACTACATAGGGTTAGGGTGTGGTTTGGGTTAGTTGCATTTAAAAATGCATAATTTTAGTTACATGTACATGTAACCTGTAACAAGGACACTGTAAAATTAAAGTTTGCATGTAAATCTATTCGAATACCTAATAATAAAGGTATTCAGTCAAATAGGTGTAAATATATAATAAACATGCAATAGATTTACTTGCAAACACGGCGTTAAATGTTATGTTTACCACATGGACGGATATTTAATTTCTAAATTAAACTGATCAAGTTGCTCGTTTATTTGCTGTAGTTCCATCTAATTTATAAATGCTTCTGCAATATGTTTTTATTTTATTTTATTTCCGTGATTGTTGTTTAAGGGCAAGTGCAAATTCACAAAATAGCTTAATCATCAACACTCTTATCTTGCTGATTTGCCGTAGAACAAAAGTGTAATTAACTCGGGATAACATAATATATTTAAATCATGCGCAATGTTAACGGAAGACTGCACAGATGTTTGAATTAATTGCAATTAATACATATCAAATTTCGGTAAGAATTATTTCTTCCAAACAGTTATTGATTACAAGTCATATGGACTTTATATATGAAATGCAGTCAAAATAATTGCGTTTCTCACAGTAAAAACACACACACGGCCAATAACACTGGAGCCTTGAATATAAGGCATAAGCAAAAACAAATGCCTCATATTTAAAATATCAAACATATATATAAAACAATTGTCAATTCATAAAACAAAGGACACGCACAACACCTTTAGCGTTCAACAGAAACAGAGCTGATGCACCTGTGGTCGAGCTCAGAAAAACACGCTTGTGTCAAAATGCAACAGAGGGATAAAAGCGATTATTCACATTTATGAGGTCACACGAATAAAAGCATAACGCGTTTCGGGTTTGATTTTCCACCATTTCTGCACCGTGTAAATTCTCTCTCTTTTTATTTTTTTGGTCCTTCGTCTTTTTATTGTGAGAAAGATAAATGACGATTAAAAAGTCCAGTCTCTCTTGATACATCCCGGCCCCCTATTATGTTAATTTTTTCTTTCTACACGCGAGTTGTGACTAAAAGATGTAGCAAATTGATAATTTGATTATTGCAACCAAAGACCAACTGGTCCACCGTCCTCCCTCCACGCGCCTCGAGAGGAAAAAGAAGGGATTAATCTAATAACACACAAAGGCCCGAGAAAAGTCCTTTCTGATATTTTGCCGAGGCAAATACAATTATAGCTTTAGCCATCCGTTTCCCCCATTCAAACATCTCTTTATTCGCTGATCTGTGCTCCACCAGCCGCCGAAACGCCCATCTTTTATATTTTCAACATCTCCTTTCACTCCATCAGCCGGTTCTGCGATCTGTTGGGCGGACTGGGATGTCAGCGTTAAACCTTTGATATCGCGCGTTGAATGAGCGCGCTTAAAGAACACATGTACGCGGCGCGCGCGTTATTCTCGAGATCCACTTGACCATCATCTGTTATAAATCAGTTAAAACAGCGTGTAGGCCTTCTAAATTAAGCCCTTTTCTAACAGCAAACCGTAAAACTGTACGTTATTAGTGATTAACAGTGCGATAATGGTTCAGTAGCCGTAATTTAGAAGTTAATTTGTGATTTAATGACTTATAAATAACAGCGTCCATATGGCTTCACTTAAATAAATCAAAGAGCTGCGAAGGTCCTAAATCTCCGGTGGAAGTGTGTGACAATAGAGCCGTGAGTTCGGGCTCGGCGGAGACTCTGTGCGGGAGGAATGCGGGTCACAAAGGGACCAAACAAAATGCCTTTGTGTGTGGATGGATAAGACGAATCAGTCCCAGAAGAAGAATAGAGAACAGAGGAGTGAATAAGAGGGGAGGACAGAGGGGTGGGACTGCTGTCAGATCCAACATCACATCTCACTTAATGTGAAGGAAATCCTCGGATTATCAGACGGGGAATTAATATGTGCATTCAGAGGTTATGCAGCGCGCGCTGGAAAGCTTTTATAGGCCTGGTTAATTTTTTCCGATTGAATTTTGAGAGTTGCATTTATTTCACTTTATTTAGATTTAAGAAATGCATTCAGTTGGATTACTTTTCAAATATATTAAGCAAACTTGTTTGTTTATTGGTTGTTGTTTTTTTGGATCAAACAATTTATTTGTTTAAATTAATTACCCATCGTTAAATATTTTTTTATGGCCATTATTTTCTTATTCTTATTCTTATTTTCGATATTCACCAATCCGGCGATAATAAAACAATAAGGCAATAGGCCTAAATATAATTCAAGTTTCTTTCTCTAACTGTTCGAATTTCGATTTTTAAAATATAAAATACCAGTAAAATGTGGTTTTATTAAATTTTACAATAAATGAAAGCACATTATGCGCGTGAAGAGCGCGCGGCGGGATGCAGTTGTTGAATATTTAGCGACGCAGCGGGTTTTTCTGTTCACGCGCAGTTTCACATTAAATCACGCTTCTCATCGGTGACAGGTTAATGGTGAGTAACCATTCATTAAACGCAGCACTGACATACATATAATAAAATATAGGCTTCCAAAAACATTTTACCGATCCAGCTGAAAAACTTTTTTTTTTCGTTTTTAAAGAATAATCTATATTGACAAGTAGAGATCCGACACTTGCCTTCTGGAGAACAGGCCCCGGTCCACCGTACTGCGGTCCACCGGCTGAGTGTGTCCGGGATGCCCCTCTCCTCTCACGGTCTGAGTGACCGCGCTGATGTCTGGCCCGCAGAGCAGAGCATTAGCATAGAAATCTTATTCTGCGGGGACAGTATTAGCAAACATATTAGCCTCTCTAACGCGACTCTGGCCCCGCCGAGATCCCGCGCTCCGAATCAATTACGAAATTACTCCAACCTCTAAGTCGACATTAACGGGAGAAGAAATGCCATCGACCGGACCCAAATAAGATTTCGCAAAGATGTGATTATTTAATCTCTTGCCAGTGTTTAAGAATTTGATTCATAAAATTGTCTAAAATGAGATGGAATTAAATTCTTATCGGAGTCCCTGTCATCGTTTCCTCCCGTGCTGTACGGCTGGTGTAACAGTGACCCGGACCCGGGACTGCCCGGTAAAGAAGCTCACCGGTGCTCACCTGATGCGGCATGCATGTGTCATGCGTTTAATTACACGCTAAATTATTACCACTTTTAACTGACTTTCTTACGGTTTATCTGAAGTTGAAAAAATCAAAAATGAAACGGAACTGTTTTTGGTAACACTTTATTCTACAGTGTCCTTGTTACATAGGCTTTACATGTACTTATAACAGTAAATTATGCATAATTACATGCAACTAACCCTCAACCAATACCGAATCATACACTAACCCTATGGGTACATCATGTAGTAAACTATTATTACTCAGGACTTAAATATATAATTACACTGTAACAATGACACCTTAAAATAAAGTGTAACCTCCTATAGAAAGAATACATGTAGTTGCGTAATATTACTCAGTACTTAAATATACAATTACACTGTATGGGTGCACCTTAAAATAAAGTGTAACCCTGCTTCATTGCATCGCTTCTGCTCAGTTTGAGTGACTCTTGTTTGGGGGGGAATAGCTGTTTGTTTTACCGTGGCTTGAGAAGGCCGGCGGGGTCATTCGTACAAACGCGTGAGAGGGCCATATTTTATTTAACACACTGGCATTGTTGTCCACATTAAGCAATTGACAAAGATTAGCCTCGATGTCATAAATCAGCCGGCAGGTTGAATGGCGCGGTCGGGTCAGTGTGATTATCCCGAGCCCGTCTCCGCGAGGCTCTGGGGCCCTCAGGCATGCGGGGCTCTGGGGCCCTCAGGACCCGCTGGACGAACACCGATAAATGCTCAATCACACACGCATTAGCGCCAGACAGCGGCCTATTGTGTGCGGGGGAGCTTTACTGGAATTAAGCGATTAATGACCAGCTACATCCAGAATGATGGAGTGTTTTTTAATGTTTAAACAAATCTCTATGGGGCTCCTCAAGTTGAACAGCAATTATACTGTACAAGCCACGCCAACCAATCAGCTTCCAGACGCTAAATGTGCCTGTATATTACTGTATAGTTCTTTAGCCACAACAAGTTTGGTTACACTTTATTTTAAGGTGTCACTTTTAGCCAAAACTATTTCTAATGCAACACAAGTCTAAATAGATTACGCAAAAATAACCGACACATTTTTCGCTATCGTACACAGTAACTGTGTGTGTGTGTGTGTGTGTGTGTGTGTGGACAGGCAGTCACACTGTCTCTCAGTTACTGATACACACTGTGTCTCTCATTGGGAAACAATGGCCGGCATTCTTCTGTCTCCATGTCAATAAATCATATGTGACCCGCGTCATATTTTTTGAGTTTTGCATTTGTCTAGTAATGAACGAAATGTTTTTGATGAATGAAAACGGATATTACGGGTCACAGAAGCAGCGATCGTGAACGTTTGAACCCACGGACGGTCTGGCAGAGCTCTCTCTTTACTCTCTGTTATAAAATCCTTATTGCATTTCTCCCTGATCTCGAGACATTATCCGGACGCGTTTGAGCGCTCCTCTCACAGTTCTCCTGTTTTTATCACTTTCTGAGGTGCCACGCTTTAAAAACCCTTGCTTTGTTTCGTGAGTTTGTTAGATCAACAGTCTCGAGCCTCATTAGCGTCATGCGCGCGACGATGAAGCGCGCGCGCGCGTGCACAGATGAGCACGAGTAGTGTGTGAGGTGAGGACAAGCTGTGGGACTCGACGGTGTTTGATCAACACACACTTATTTAATGCGGTTACTGCGATGGCTCTGCCGGGAGAGCTGATGAATTACTGCACTCCCTACACCGGCTGTTCAACTGGATTTTATTTTCCACATTAATAGCTTTATATATATATATATACGTATATATATATATATATATATATATTATGGAACTTATTCTAAAGAAATACGATGCAACTAGTCTGTTATAACACTGTAAACTGTTGACAAATTATCTATTCTATGTGACTGTGGCCTCAGATGATTATTCACTTTAAACAGTAATTTTAAAAAGAAACGTGTTTTCCTTTATATTATACTTCTACTACTTTTAATTTTATAGTGTATGTGTAGTGAATGTGACATGCATAATTCATCTTTGTTGTTAAGCGTAGTTCTATACACTGTTGGTTATAAACGCAGCACTTTGTTCTTAGCGTGTTTATGATTGTTGAGGGATCGAGGTCCCTTTAAATGTTCTGAATGAGTGGTGACTTGGGACGCTTGTCAGCGCCATTTGTTTTCTGTGTTTACCTTCTAAAAATAAACGACACAAACATTCGTGTGCTCAAAGTGAGAAGTTGTCTCTTGCAAATTACTGCAATTTCCAAACTGGTGACCCGACGTTAGTCTGCTGGACGTATCCAGAGACACGACACGACCATGATGATTTCCACCGTCTACTTGCCAGTTTCCCAGCCCTCACTCAGCCCACTTTCTCTGCATTCGCCGGGATCGCCACTACTGGTCCACCCGTCTACGCCCTTGCTCGGTGCCTCGACCCAACCAAGCTTGCCATTGCAAAGGCTGAGTTTGCAAACATGGAACGCCTGGGCATAGTCCGCCGATCCGACAGCCTGTGGACATCACCCCTCCACATCGTGCCCAAACCTGGTGGCAGCTGGCGCCTGTGTGGTGACTACCGGCGGCTTAATGAAGTAACGACACCTGACCGATACCCAGTCCCGAACATACAGGATTTTTCAGCACACCTGGCTGGCAAGGTGATTTTTTCCAAGGTGGACCTCGTCCGGGGATACCATCAGGTGCCGGTACACCCATCGGACATTCACAAAATGGCAGTGATCATGCCGCTTGGTCTGTTTGAGTTCCTGCGCATGCCGTTCGGCCTTAAAAACGCCGCCCAATCTTTTCAGCGCCTCATGGACTCTGTTTTGCGAGACCTGCCTTTCCTTTTTGTGTACTTGGGTGACATCCTGGTAGCAAGCACGTCCAAGTCTCAGCACCTAGCGCACCTCCGAACCCTTTTTGAGCGGCTTAGCAAACATGGATTAATTGTCAACCCCGCCAAGTGCCAGTTCGGTCTCTTCATCATTGACTTCCTAGGACAAAGAGTCACTAAGGACGGGGCAGTCCCTCTCCCATCAAAGGTGGAGGCAGTCACACAGTTCCCACGCCCGCTCACTGTCAAATCCCTGCAGGAGTTCCTCGGCATGGTGAATTTTTACCACCGCTTCATCCCTCGAGCCGCTCAGCTCATGCGGCCCTTGCACGAGGCCTTGAAAGGTAAACCCAAGCAAGATGTGGAATGGACTGATGGCAGGGACGAGGCTTTTGCTGCCACAAAGGCCGCCCTAGCGAACGCCACCATGCTGGCACATCCTTCTCCTACAGCCCCCATCGCCATCACCTCGGACGCCTCGGACTACGCTGTCGGTGCTGTCTACGAGCAGTGGGTAGGCGGAGCCTGGCAGCCGCTGGCTTTCTTTGGGCGTCATCTGCGCCCCTGTGAGCGGAAGTACATCACTTTCGACCGGGAGCTGCTGGGTCTCTACCTCGCCATCAGACACTTTAGTTCCCTGCTGGAAGGCCGACAATTCACTGCTTTTGTGGACCACAAGCCACTGACGTTTGCCATGGCCAAGGTGGCTGAGCCATGGTCCGCCCGCCAGCAACGGCATCTGTCCTACATTTCAGAGTTCACCACGGACTTGCAGCACGTTGCTGGTAAGAACAACCGCATGGCGGACTGCCTATCACGGGCTGTGGCAGGGGCAGTCCATCTTGGTCTAGATTACAACTGCATGGCGGCGACTCAGACCTCAGACCAGGATGTGCAACTCCTGAAGACCTCGACTACAAGGCTGCAGATCGAGGACGTGGTTTTTGGCGATGCCGGCACCACACTCCTGTGTGACATCTCCTCAGGTAGTCCTCGGCCGGTCGTTCCCTCGGGATGGAGACGACAAGTTTTTGATGCCATCCATGGTCTCTCCCACCCAGGTTCGAAAGCGTCAGAGACTGGTTGCAGGAAAGTTTGTTTGGCACGGCCTCAAGAAGGATGTTAGGGACTGGGCTAACACCTGTGTTGAGTGCCAACGGGCCAAAGTTCACCGCCACACTAAAGCCCTGTTAGAGTCGTTCCCAGTTCCGGAGAGGCGTTTTGACCATGGTCGGTCAGTCCTCTGCCCTCCTCTCACGGTTTCACATATCTGTTAACCGTGGTTGACAGGACCACCCACTGGCTGTGCCACTGACTTCAGTGGTATCTGTCGAGATGACACGGGCATTTATTGGCACCTGGGTTGCCCGTTTCGGCACCCCTTCGGATTATCTTCTGACCGAGGTGCGTAGTTCACGTCTGAGCAGTGGGGCGCTGTCACACAGAGCCTCGGAGTAAAACTCCACCGCACGACTGCATATCATCTGCAGGCTAACGGACTCTGTGAACGTTTTCATAGGGGAATGAAGGCTAACCTGCGTGCCAGCCTCAAAGACAGCAACTGGGTCTACAAGCTCCCGTGGGTAATGCTGGGCATCAGGACTGCGCCAAAGGAGGACCTTCAGCTTGCTTATGGACAGCCGCTGCGGGTGCCAGGAGATTTTGTCCCTAGCACCACGGTTCCCTGGTCTGCTACTCTCCAGCGGTCTACTTTATTGGACAATGCAAGGCTTTTCGCACCTGTCCCAACTTCCCGTCACGGCCTCCCTCAGTCGCACATCCCCGCTGGTCTTCAGATGGCTGACTATGTTTTCATTCGCCACGATGCCCACAGGGGACCACTACGCCTGCCCTACGAAGGCCCATTCCGGGTTCTGGAGACGGGGGACAAACATTTTGTGGTGGACAGGGGCGGCAAACCGGAGCGACTCTCCATTGACCGCCTTAAACCGGCTCACTTGGACGTGGCCAGGCCCAGCCCCCACGACCCGGACGGCCTCCTGCTCTGCCCCCACCCCTTGCTCCCCTCCCTCCCAAGCCTCCCACACTCCATGCCCCACACCCGTGTCATGACGGGACGCCGGCTGCTGTGGGGTCTCCTCGACCTCCGGCACAGCGCAGTCGTTGTGGCCGACTGATTCGCCCACCTCCCCGTTGACTGTTTGGTTCTTCTTCTGATATGGTGAATTCTGGGGGGACGTGTGTAGTGAATGCGCCATACATAATTTACCTTTGTTGTTAAGCGTAGTTCTATACACTGTTGGTTATAAACGCAGCACTTTGTTTTTAGCGTGTTTCTTCATGACTGTTCAGGGATCGCGGTCCCTTTAAATGTTCTGAATGAGGATGACTTGGAATGCTTGTCAGCGCCATTTGTTTTCTGTGTTTACCTTCTAAAAATAAACGACACAAGCATTCGTGTGCTCAAAGTGAGAAGTTGTCTCTTGCAAATTACTGCAATTTCCACATATCTTTATTAAAATGATTGGTAACACTTTACAATAAGGTTCATTAGTTAACATTAGTTATTGTATAAGCTAACATGAGCTAACAATGAACAATACATATTTATTAATCTTTGTTAATGTTAGTTAATAAAAATGCCGCTGTTTATTGTTTGTTCATGTCACATCACAGTGCATTAACTGATGTTAACTAATACAACTTTTTTATTAATTTTAATAACATATTAGTAAATGTTTAAATTAATATTAACTAAGATTAATAAATGCTGTAAAAGTGCAGTTCATTCTTAGTTCAGGTTAACTAATGTATATTTACCTTATTGTAAAGTGTGACCAAATGATTTATCTCTTCATTATATCTGTGTAATTGTGAAATAGCATGATGATGATTGTGAAGGCAACGGCTTGACGGAGCGCTTGATGTTGAGGTTTGCTCAGTTGTAAAGGCAGTGATGTTGAGGTTTGCACAGTTGTAAAGGCAGTGATGTTGAGGTTTGCACAGTTG
>JARWKJ010000011.1:2248974-2418974 GCA_029959095.1 Rhinichthys osculus | reverse complement strand
ATGAACGATATTTTACGTATTTCTCTGGGCATCCAATGTTACGCCAGAATAAGTCCGGTGCGGGAAACTGAGTCAAAGGCTTTCGTAAAGTCTCGGTGTTGTTCTCAGCACTTCTCCTGAATCTGCCTAGTGGTAAACACCATGTCCATAGTAGCACGGCCTACACACTGATCCACACTGACTTTCAGGGATGATGTGGCTGTCATAAACGTGTTGTTGGAGCCCGTTTAGCAGAATACGTGCCACTTTGTTTGATTGTCACAGCAGGCTCTGCCCATCTGCACTTATATACTGGAACAATCAGCGCATCTTTAAAGTCTTGAAGACAGCTTCCTCGCTTCATATTTTTCGGAATAATGCATTGAGTGCAGCGAAAAGAGATGGTCCACCTTTCTTTAGCACCTCACTTGGAAAGCCATCGGAACCACCCGGGGCTTTACCAGAGGGCATCTACTTAATGGCACGTGCAACTTCTTCCTGGGACAGAATATTGTCCAGGTCTGAGGTCGCTAACCACTGATTCATCAAAATCAGCTGGCTGGTTCAATACCATTGAAAATGATCGACCCAGAATCTGAGGATATTAGCCTTGTCAGAAAGTAGGGTTCCGTCAGTGGCACATTCAGGTGTAGAACCAGCTCTCAGGGGCCCATAGACTGCCATAAGACCTTGGTAGAATGCCTTCATATCATATCGGTCTGCAGGAGACTGAAGTTCCTCAGCTTTGACTGCCACCATCTGTTCTTCGCTTCACACAGGTGGGTCTGTGCTGCATTTCTTGCCCGACTATAATGCTGACTGCTTCGCAGTGCTGGATTTATTTTTGATCCACGCCAAGAGAGCTGTATGTATAGTGTTCAACAGGGCTTGCTCTCCAATATCCTGATCATCAAAACAGACCTTTTGTTTGGATGTGGTGAAGCCGAGGACTTCAGCAGCTGTGTTGAATGTGATATCCCTGATTTTGGACCATATCTCCTCAACATCGATGGCAGCTTGATTTTCCAAGGTGCTGAGCCTGTCTGAAAGACTAGTAGTTAATATGGCATGAGTCAACACGAAGCTTAGAAACATTCAGTCGCTTCCGCCTTTTGGCTCAATGTTGATGGGGTATGATGGGTTTAGGTCCAGAGACATCACACTACGCAGCAGTAGGTGGTCAGACCAACAGCTTGTACCGCGCATGGCTCGAGTTATATGGACCTCCCTGAGATGTTCCTGCCGGATGATGTAGTTCAGCACATGCCAGTGCTTTGAACAAGGATGTTGCCACGTGGTCTTGTTAGCATGCTGATAGAAGGAATTTGTGATCACCAGCTCATGTAGTGCACATATCTAGAGCAGCAGAGTGGCTTTTGCGTTCTCGTTTCCCACTAAGTGTTGCCCCTAAGACTTTCGGCCATGCAATGACGTTACGTCCCACAAGCGCATTAAAGTCTCCTACGAGGAAGAGCCGGTGTTTATGAGGCACTGAATGTAAGGCAGTGTTAAAGTGTTCATAGAAAGACTCCTTCTGGTCATCACTGGCAGTCATTGTGGGTGCATAGGCACTAATCAAGACAGCACTGTTGCCATTCTTGAGCATCAGCTGGAAATTCATCAGCCTTGTTGACAGGCCACATGGTTGCACTTCTAGGAGTGGTAGCAATGATGTCTTCACACCAAATCCAACTCCAGCCTGCCTTGGCTGACCCTCGGGCGGCCCAATGATTGGAATGAGTGGATACGGATGGTACTGTTGTTCCAGGTCAGCATCCCAGGTCCGTGACTAAGTATTCCTAGTGGTATCCTCCACCTGCACCTTTCGCCACTGCCCCTTCATTGCAGGACTTAGCATCTGTGACATACCATCACAATTAATGGATTATAGTGGGAGAAGCTTGTGTAACCAATCCCAGTCTCTCTTCCAACAGTGATGATTGCCAGCAGGCTCAGATCCTGAGACGTGTAGGCTGCTGGCACGGCAAGTTGGCCGGAAGTGATCCCAAGATGGGAACCATTCCGGCCTTCAGAGTGACTTGGCACTGCTTCTCTGCTGTGCTGTCGCCGGAGCCCACTTGGCCAGTCATTTTCAGGGTTCCTGCAAGGCCTGCCCACCTCATGTAATGCCCGAGGTGATTCTTCTGTGATTCTTCACCACTGATGGCGTAGCCCGATCAGGCAATCCCCTACTTCCCCTTCTTTATCAATCCACTCCCTCACCACGTTTAGGTGTGGGTCGGACTTGGAGGGGGCAGGCAGACCGACAGAGAGATAGATAGATAGATAGATAGATAGATAGATAGATAGATAGATAGATAGATAGATAGATAGATAGATAGATAGATAGATAGATAGACAGACAGATAGATAGATAGATAGACAGACAGACAGACGGACAGACTAATAGATAGATAGACACATAAACGGATAGACGGATAGATAGATAGATAGATAGATAGATAGATAGATAGATAGATAGATAGACAGACAGATAGACATACGGAGAGAAAGAAGGACAGGCGGAGGGTCAGATAGATAGATGGATAGATGGATGGATGGATGGATGGATGGATGGATGGATGGATGGACAGATAGATAGATAGACAGACAGACAGACAGACAGACAGACGGACTAATAGATAGATAGACACATAAACGGATAGACGGATATATAGATAGATAGATAGATAGATAGATAGACAGACAGACAGACAGACATACGGACAGAAAGAAGGACGGACGGATGGGCAGATAGATAGATAGATAGATAGATAGATAGATAGATAGATAGATAGATAGATAGATAGATAGATTCTTGACGGATCACCATTTTAATCCTAGCCTTGTTTGGCTGGTCTGACTGGGGGTCAATGCCTTGCCCCAAGGCACACAACCCATCAGGGCAGAATACTGACCAACCCACTGGGTGGGTTTGTGTGTTCTTACTGCACCCCTTCCTTTGTCTTTTGTGGGGTCACAGTTAGTGACCTGGTGTTACCAGCAATCCCAACAATGCCTCTCACTGATAGAATGAGCACCCCCCCCCCCCCCCCCCCCCCCCCCTCGACCACCACTACAAGACCACTAGTGCTGAGGCATCACAACACAACATGACCAGCATCCCCCTTCGCCTCTGATACTGACCCCACATTGCCTCCCCATTATAGAGGACTCAGAAAGCTTTTAGGGGTCTGGTAACGCTGAGAGATTGATGGTGTAAAGCGCATGGTGGTGGGGGAAAGAGCAGGTGGTTAAGAAGAAAATGTCCCCCTTTTAATGGGAGCCGCAGAGCGTAATTTAATAATTATGAAAAGTGAGAGAGTGGGGAGAGGGGAGAGGGGAGCATGGCGGGATGGATGGATGACTCCGGGTCTGTCTGGAGACGAGAGGAGACCGAGACACTCTCTTCAGAACAGGTGTGGAGACAGTCCGAGACCACCAGTGGAAATGCTGCAGTTTAGCATTTTTCTAATGGAATGAACATTTAATCATGTGTGTGTTCAATGCGATTTGGGTGAAAAGTTTAAATGAAATATGAAATTAGCTTGAATTTCAGAATGTCTTATTACCAGCAGGCATTTTGCAGCATCTGAGAATATTCCAAAGAACATCTTGTGCTCAAATGTGCTTTGATTGATGATTAAGAAGTATTTTATATATTATACATTTTATTTCTTATTTTTATATTTTATTTTTCGTATTCATTTTACATGATATCTTTTGTTTAAAAAAAAAAAAAATCTGAAGTGTTCATCTCAGGTTGCAATTAGATTTTAAACTCCAGTAAAAGTAAATGTAATGTAAATATGCAGTATATTTTCAATTCAATTCACATTTTTTTGTACAGCGCTTTTCACAATACATATCGTTTCAAAGCAGCTTTGCAGAAAATGCACGTCTACATTTAGTGTGATCTGTTATGGAGGGGTGACTGTGTCTAAGTTATGTATTTCAGAAATGTACATGCACAAATCAAACAGTTTGCCAATAATGTATTCATTTAAACAATGTATTAATTTAAGGCTGAAACAATGAGTTCATTAAAGTAATGAATACATGTTTGTTTACAAATGATTAGGATATATAGAAATGTAGCATTGGTGCTCGCTTCATCTGAAGTATTCGCGAGGGTTGGCGCGTCAATTCATATATGTGATTATCATTTGAAGTCTTCTCGAGGGTTGGCGCGTCTCTTCATAGATGTGATGATCATCTGAAGTCTTCGCGAGGGTTGGCGCCGTCTCTTCATAGGTGTGATGATCATCTGAAGTCTTCTCGAGGGTTGGCGCGTCTCTTCATAGGTGTGATGATCATCTGAAGTCTTCTCGAGGGTTGGCGCGTCTCTTCATAGATGTGATGATCATCTGAAGTCTTCGCGAGGGTTGGCGCCGTCTCTTCATAGGTGTGATAATCATCTGAAGTCTTCTCGAGGGTTGGCGCGTCTCTTCATAGGTGTGATGATCACCTGAAGTCTTCTCGAGGGTTGGCGCGTCTCTTCATAGGTGTGATGATCATCTGAAGTCTTCGCGAGGGTTAGCGCCGTCTCTTCATAGGTGTGATGATCATCTGAAGTCTTCGCGAGGGTTGGCGCCGTCTCTTCATAGGTGTGATGATCATCTGAAGTCTTCTCGAGGGTTGGCGCGTCTCTTCATAGGTGTGATGATCATCTGAAGTCTTCTCGAGGGTTGGCGCGTCTCTTCATAGATGTGATGATCATCTGAAGTCTTCGCGAGGGTTGGCGCCGTCTCTTCATAGGTGTGATGATCATCTGAAGTCTTCTCGAGGGTTGGCGCGTCTCTTCATAGGTGTGATGATCACCTGAAGTCTTCTCGAGGGTTGGCGCGTCTCTTCATAGGTGTGATGATCATCTGAAGTCTTCGCGAGGGTTGGCGCCGTCTCTTCATAGGTGTGATGATCATCTGAAGTCTTCACGAGGGTTGGCGCCGTCTCTTCATTGATGTGATGATCATCTGAAGTCTTTGCGAGGGTTGGCGCGTCTCTTCATACTGTAGGTGTGATGATCTTCTGAAGTCTTCATAATAGGCTGGATCCAAACTGGAGCTTACAAACTCTAGTTACCTCAGGATGGGCATCCCAAAATAAAACAGAGAAGCAAATAGAAAATAACTGTTGAGCCCCGGACATTATCAGGAAGGCTATTCCAGAGTTTAGGAGCCAAATGTGAAAACGCTCTCTCCCTTCTTTAGTGGACTTAGATATTCTAGGTACTATCAGAAGCCCAGAGTTTTGTAAACCTTAAAGAGCGTGATGGATTGTAGGGCGATAAAAGGTCAGTTAAATACACAGGAGCTAAACCATTTAGGGCTTTATAGGTCAGTAGCAATACTTTGTAATTGATACAGAACTTAATAAGTAACCAGTGTAGAGATGATAAAATTGGTGCTATATGATCATATTTTCTTGACCTAGTAAGAACTGCAGCTGCATTTTGCACTAAGTGTAGCTTGTTTATCGAGGATGCAGGACAAGCTAGTAAAGCATCACAGTAATCTAGTCTAGGGGTCATGAAAGCATGAACTAGCTTCTCTGCATCAGAAACAGAGAGCATGTTCCACAGATTTGAATGATTCCTTTCATGCATGTAAACAGGCCTTTTCGTACTCAGAAGAAAATGCTACCGTGATTATGTTCGACTCCTAGATGCTTTCCAGAGGTGTGGAATGAAAATCACAATTGCAGTTTTTTCATGGGAAAGAAATTGTCCTTGCTTCTCTGTCTCTGTTTTGTCCTGCAGCGTTCGGCAAACGTCTCTCCTCAAACACCAGCTATTCCCATGCCTGTCCCTTTCCATCATCTCTTCGTCCTCCTCTCCACGAGCTTCGCTTTATCTGTGTGTCTCCTCGAGTTCCCTGGGAAAGATGTATTGATAATTTCCTGCAAAAATATGATTCCAGTTTATTCTACAGAGAAAAATTCAATAGCGCAGCCTCCAATTGGATTGTGTTTTTCAGTGGAGTGGAGAACAATAGAGAGAGAGAAGAGACCTGGCCCCAGACATTCTACATGAGATTATTGTTAAACAGAGACCTGATAGAATTACAGGGGTACAATAGATGATAATTGCATCACAACATGATTTCTCTTTGCCGTACAACAGCGCATATTCATCTACCTTATCCATCCGCTGATGTGGCGTGAGGGAGGCGAGGCTGGGCCAGGAGGAAGGTGAAGACAGCGAGGCCATGAGATGAAGTTATAGATAGACGGGTCCAGAGAAAGCAGGAATATAGCTCAGCCATACTAGTGCAGACGTGAAGCACTACGACAGGGGCCAGTTATTGCTATAGAATAAATAGATAAATAGATTTCTCAGACTTAAACTCATAGCCATGATTATTTGGGTCAACATTGAAATCATAATAATTTAATGTAATTGGTAAAGGGTGATATGCATAAATCTTATTTTACAATTTGAGTAATTTTAGATTAATTTTAGTTATAAAATAGCAATTTTTGCAATTTCACAATTATTGATACCAATTTCGATTAGTCAGCAAAAACGAATACTAGGTTAACTATAGAGTCCTCAAACTGTTAATAAAGACTATTAGAATACAATAAGAACAAATCATATGCATATTGCACATTGTATATTGAGACAATCAGTGATCTAGCTGATATGAGGGGCTTGAGCACCAGAAGAATGTTTTCATAGTATTTATTAGGGTTGCACGATATTACAAAAAACTGACTTTGCGATATTTTTTGTGCGATATATATTACAATATGAAAACAATTTCACCAGATGACTTGAATAGCTCTGTTTGAATAGAATGAATCATTCTAGAATGATTGGGGTGATTTTGTAGGGAAGTGAATCTGAACCTCTTAAGTGTCACACCCCCCCCCCCTTTTTTTGAATAGACATGAAAATGCACATTTCGAACTTAAATGGTTGTAATTCAAGAATGCTTTGGAATATAGACGTAAGATTGGTCTTGTTTTAAAGAAGATATTTGGCAGATTTTTGTAAAAGTGAAATAAATAAAGAAGGTTAACAGGGAAAAAAGTTATAGAAGTTTGAGTTTATGGAAATGTACAATGTAAAAAGAACAAATTATTCATATTTTATATAAAATATATATTTTCAAATCCTGGGCTACTCTAAAACTGCAGAAAAATCAAAGCCAAAAATCTGAACAAGTTGTGTTTAAAATGTTAGGTTGATATATCAAAAAATGAGCTTTCAAGTGAGATTTTGTTTGGGCGCAGTACCGAACGCAGAACCAGACTCCATTACTGCCCATATTAGGGCGCCTCCATTTCCATATGTGTTTTGAGTGATCTGATCCATTATTTCCAAAATTTTCATACAATTTATGAAGTAGACATCCTATTCAGAAGTAGTAAGGGAAGTTTGGCAGATTTTGATACGAATTCAACCTCTAAGAAACACATACAAAGAACACGCATGTGCGTTATAGCTCCCTGCCACATCACAAATGGTGAATTTATTATTTATTTTCTTTATATTTAAAACATTTTCAGACCTTTTTTTCTAAAATAATTGAATGGATGCTATCTTTTGAACTCTTGGCATGAAAACAAACTGAGGTTTCTACCATTTTTTTTTCATGATTTTTCATGTTCATTGCTATTTCAAAATAAAGGTCTGAACACGCCTTAGGAGTATGAAAATATTCTTGTTACCAATTGATAAATTACGGCTCCTCTGTAATTTATTTTGAAAATCAGTCTCCAAATATGGAAACTAGAGATTGTGAGCTTTCAAATGATATATAGTTTGCTAATATTACTTAAGGTTTTTACTATTGTTTTAAAAATATAATGGCAAACGTCGCACCTGTGGGACGGTGACAGTAAAGTAAGCTGGACGATGACACGATTCTCTTCTCGATCTGCTGTACAGCAGAAACAACCTGTGTTGCATTATTTTCCTGTTATCACTGAAAGCTGCTTTGATACAATCTGTATTGTAAAAAGCGCTGTATAAATAAATGTGACTTGTCTTAGTTCTACACTAAATGTAAGCATTTACTCACTGGCACAAAAGAGATTCATATTTCTCAAAATGAGTAAACCAGAGAAATGCAAACTCAAAATATTATGCAAACCTGCAAGAATTAAATGTTAAATAACACAAATATATCTCACTTTATTAACCAATTTCTTTGTTGCTGACCTTCAGTAAATTAATCAACCACAAATTACTTTAGATTAACATCACATTTGTGTTTGATTTATTTGTGTTTATTGCTGCAGTAAGAGTGTTGATCTTTCTTCTTCTGCGGTCCAGAATGGCAGCACAGCTGAAAGGTTTGTTTGAGCGGCGCCCTCTACATGTCCTTCAGCCTCGGGCTTATTCATTTCACTTCTGAAAGGGCCTTTACTTTTGCCAAAAATATAACTTTTTCATTTTTAGAAGAAACAAGTACGTCCAGACCAGGTGAGAAAGTGTAAAGCCAAAGTAACTTAACACATTACTTTACATAAAAAAGTAACTAAGTAATGCATTAGTAGTAGTAGTTTAGTTACTTTTAACAGTAACTTTGGTTACACTTTATTTTAAGGTGTCCTTTTTACAGTGTAAGTATATATTTAAGTACTGAGTAATATTAAGCAACTACATGTACTTGTAATAGGGTTAGGGTTTGGTTGAGGGTTAGTTGCATGTAATTATGCATAATTTACTGTTATTACTATTGTTACTACTGTAAAAATGAAGTGTTACCGTAACTTTCCTCAACACTGAATAAAATTATCGCCCAGCTGTAATCTGCTAATACGACAATCAGGCATTGAGATATTTTATAAAAATAAGTTATAAACATTAACATCATGGTAAAACAATGTGTATAGTGTAAAGCGCTACACAAATAAATCTGACTTGATTACTTGATTTACCATAGTCTATTTTTATTCGGTATATGTTGACTGTACAGTCACTTACTAAATGTGATGCAGTTACACACAAACACACACACTCCTAACTGAACAACAAACACAGGAACAGTAGCCGGAGTAACTGGATTGTCCAGCAGTCGTCACTGGGGGAGGAGGGTTCCAGTAGAAGGACCTGCGGTGAAAGATCGACTCTTTTACAAGGAGCGACAAAGAGAAAGAAAAATCACAAAAGCGCCCAACTCGGATCCTCTAAAAGTATGGGGCACTCCGCCTGGCTGGCTGCTCGGCACGGTGCGGGTGTGTGTGTGTGTGTGTGTAGTGGGCCAGAGGGGTTAAGTAGGATGGAAGGCACCCATACTTCAGATTGGCAGCAAGCTGCCGCAAGGCTAATCTAATCAAGGGCCTCGCAATTCAATTAGAGGATCTCAGGGGCCCCAGCGCCAGCTTGCCAAACGCTCAGCTCTCCTCTCTGACTCTCTGACTCTCTGACGCCCTCCTCCTCCTCCATCAGCCCTGCCCAGTGCCACCCAGCTGTGCTAGATGAATCTAGATGAAATATGAAATATGAAAATCTCCAATAATGTATGTGCGCTGTGAGGGATGGGGGAAGCGTTGGCTGGTGGAGAGGGTAATTCTCCCCTCAGGAGAGGAAGAGTCATCTCACCGGCAGAGAGACTGAGTGCGCCTGCTTATGTTGCAGAAATATATACGCTCGTACACACACACACACACACACACACACACACACACACACACACACACACACACACACACACACACACACACACACACACACATGTTGACTGTATCATCATTCCCGCCAGCAGCGCAACTCAATCTTCACCAGACAACTCCTTCTATTGCTCTCTGTTGCAACATCCACCTGAATGGATGAGCCTAGGTTTAAAGCACACACACACACACACACACACTGAAAGAACTCGTAGTTTGAGGCGAGTCGAAGTCGTTGGCGGAGACAGACTGGGAGAGAGTGAATGATGGGCAGTTCATGAAACGAACTGTGATTCTTCAGTAGAATACGGTGGCTGGGAGGAGGCGAGCGGGGGGGCGGATGCTCTTAGACAAATTACACCTCATTATATCCTGGCTCTCACCGGCACATCATGTCAGGAGGAATCTTTTTTTATTTGCACAAATTTGCCTGGAATTCCTCTTCGTTTTCCCGCCGTCCATTATCAAACAGGGCAATTTGATTACACTGTGATTATTCTCTTGCTTGTGGACACTCCCACAGGCCGAGGCCTCTCTCTCTCTGTCTCTCTCTCTCTCTCTCTCTCTCTCTCTCTTTCCCGTCTGTCTTGCTTTTCATATCCCAGAAGTGATATATCTGGCAAAGATGCTCGACCAGTATAGCCTATGCATTCTTTCTGAATTTATTCTGCTATGAAAATATAAGGAGAATCAGAATTTTAGCATCATTTTTTTTTGCTATGGTACGATTGATAAGTTATTAATATGATTATTGTACATAAGTTACAATAGACAACCATACTACTCTTTAAAATTAGATTTAATCGGAGTCCTAATTACAGTTTTTTATCTTGAGTATATGCAATCCACACACAGGTTCTTTATTGCCATTGATGGTTCCATGAAGAGCCTTTAACATCTAAATAACCTTTTCATTGCACAAAAGGTGCTTTAGATTGTTAAAATATTCCCTTTCAAGGGAACTCGCGCTGCGTCTATGATGCTTTGGGAACGCCCCTGCGTGATTGCGTCTGAAGCACACGTGTCAACTAGTCCAAAGGCGAGAGTGAACATCCGGGCGGGTGACGTCACGTCCAGGAAACGATCTGACCGGCGTTAGCATCTGTGCCTCAGCAAGCGCTCTATGTCGAAACAGTTTGTCTTATTTACTGTTGTATTGTCTGTTACATAAGCATACCAGTATGTCGAAAGAAACTTACAAGTTGTATGCTTTTCCCTGCCCGCACTATTTAACGGCTTGTGTGTGATGGGAGCATGCTCTGTCAGCCTTCGCATTGTGCCAGCATTGTGGGAGGCTGCCGCTTTGCACGCTCTGTTAGACGAAAATAAGGGAGAAGAGGATTCGCCACTCCTTTCCCCAGAGTATGAGGAGCTGGTGGAGGTGATCACTCGTGCCGTGGCTAAACTTAATATTGACTGGCCAGCTGAGACTCAGGGCGCTCGTCTTAAAAGCAAGCTAGATGAGCGCTTCCTTTCACCTAATGTTTCACCTCCATCATGGGGCCTTCCATTTTTTCCTGATCTGCACAGTGAGATGTCCAGAACATGGAACAAGCCATATTCGTCCCGTTTACTCAGCCCCCAAGTACATGTAGATTCTGAGATAAGTGGGTTGAAAGAATATGGCTATGGGACGATGCCCAGGGCAGAACAAACATTAGCCACTATGCAAACTGTCGCACCAGATCCCCCTGTGGTCCCTAGGGAAGATGGTCTCCCTGAGGGCAGTGTATATCCCAGGGTGCCAGAATATAGGAGCAGACCTCCTGTCGAGGCAGGGGCTGAGGCCCGGGGATTGGAGAGTTGTGGAGCATATATGGGAAGTTTACGGCCAAGCGGAAGTGGATCTGTTTGCGTCTCAGGACACGACGCACTGTCCACTTTGGTTCTCCCTCACACATCCAGCCCCCCTGAATTTGGTTCGCGGACCTGATATCTCTCCTTGACGGCTCTCGCTTGGAGATTCCGGTCAGGAGAGACCTTCTGGCTCAGGCGGGGGGGGCAAAATCTTTCACCCCGTCCAGAAATATGGAACTTGTGGGTTTGGCCTGTGAGGGGGCTCAACTCATAGATGATGATCCTTCAACTGAGGTTGTAGAGACCATACTTCACTCCAAAGCTCTAGCCACGAGGAAACTATATGCTTTGAAGTGGAGGGTTTTCACTTCGTGGTGCAATCAGCATCAGTGGGATCCAGGTAACTGCCAAGTTGGTTCAGTGCTTGGATTCTTGCGAGATCGCTTTTCAGCAGGGCTATCTCCCTCTACCCTTAAGGTTTACGTGGTGGCCATTGCGGCCTTCCACGTCCCGGTGGGTCATGCATCTCTTGGGAGGGACCCTCTGATAATTTGTTTCTTTCCTGGTACACTGAGGCTGAGGCCTGCAACTCGAACCAGGGTTCCTGCCTGGGAGCTGGCTATAGTCCTAGAGGGCCTGTCTTTGACTCCCTTTGAGCCCCTCCATATGGTTTCAGAAAGGTTTCTGACTTATAAGTCCATCTTCCTTCTGGCTATTTCGTCTCTAAAAAGAGTTGGAGACCTTCAGGCCCTTTCGGTCTCTCCCACCTGCCTTGAGTTCGCACCGGGGATGGTCAAGGCATTCCTATATCCTAAACCGGGCTACGTCCCTAAAGTGCCGACCAACATTCCAAGGCCTATTGCAAGCTTTGTGTCCTCCTCCTTTTACGACTCCGGACCAGGAAAAGCTGTATCTCCTCTGTCCAGTGCGAGCATGTCCACAGAGCTGCACTGTGAAGAAAATCGGATCAGCTATTCATCTGTTTTGGATCACCTAAGAAAGGTCTTCCAGCTTCTAAACAGACAATCAGCAAGTGGATAATTGATATTGGAAGTGGCTATTTCTCTTGCCTATGAGGTCTCTGGCCAGCCGTCATCCTTGGCTGTCAGAGATCACTCTACTAGGAGTATGGCGGCCTCTAAAGCCTTAATTCCGGGAGTTTCGTGATGCGGTCGTCCCCGCTCACATTTGTGAGGTTCTACAGCCTGGAGACTCAGGTGCTTAAGACTTAGTTGCCCCAGTTTCTCATACAGGCAATTGTATGTACGGCGTTTGGGTATTGTCGTTCACAAAGCGTCATTGACGCATAGCGAGTTCCCTCGAAAGGGAACGTCTCAGGTTACGACTGTCCCTCTGAGAAGGGAACGAGACGCTGCGTCGCCCTGCCATACTTCCGGCATCCCTGTGATCAACTTGCTTCCGCTATATCGAAGCTAACGCCGTACAGACCGGATGTGCTTTTATCCTTTCCTGGTCGTGACTTCACCCGCCGTGACGTTCACTCTCGCCATTGGACTAGTTGACACATGTGCCTCAGACCAAATAACGCAGGGGCATAACCAAAGAGTCATCGACCCAGCGTCTCGTTCCCTTCTCAGGGAACTAGGATTACAGTCGTAACCTGAGATGTTCTTCATACTATGAGAAAAATTTTCTTAAAAAACTGATAGGTTCTTTGGGAAACTCAATGGCATCGCTGCATTTTGGAATTTTTATTTTATGGGCACATTCATTTATTTACATGTCTTTTTTTAAAGTGTGTGTGTGTGTGTGTTCAAGAATTAGCTGAAAAAGGTTGGCTCTATAGTGTATGTAAACATTGCATCAAGCTGGAGATGGATGCCATAGCAACAGTGCAATTTTTTTTGCATCAATCCCATATGAATCGAATGGACAGCTTAAGAAATCCTAACCATGACAGAATCAAATCCTGGAGAACAGGTGAAAGGGATTCCTATGGCTAAATTATGACTTCAATTGAGCAATTAAAACCCAAGTTGGAATTGAATTAACAAGATCCTGTGGCTCTAAATATGGCTTCCCACCCTTGCTCTAATCACAAATACATGGAGACGTCCTCACCCAGCCTCACTCCAGCCTGTTAACTGCCCTGCCTTTCTGATTTGAACAGTATTGGGGCAAAAAAGTCTTTGTGAGATAGAATTTTGAATATTGAACTTTATTATAAAATAATTTCCGCCAACAGGGATGTAACAGATGTTAAAATAACGTAGTAAAATTATGTAGTAAAATAAAACAAACTCCAGCAAGATATTTTCCCAACATATGCGTTGACTTCATCAACAACCAACCAATGTAACAATACAAAAAACAAGACATTTCCTAAAAAATAAAAATCACTGCGCTAGAATACAAGTGGCCCATAATGCAAGAGTATATCCCGTGATAAATATTCTCCACACACTGTTCTGATGTAAACATGCATACAGTCAAACCAACATGTATTCAGACATCTTCATCATTTATCACATTATCACAGTTTATATGAGCAGAACTCAGTTCTCAGATCAGTGGATATTTGACTGGTTTTGTCCGTCCTTCTGTTAGACTCTCACACATGAATTATGTTGATTATCTGTCAGCTGTTCAATTTAACTACACAATTAGATAATACCAGTTTAGCTCAACCAGTGACCAAGCAATGCTTCATGTTGTTCAGTGTGTGTGTAAAAAGAGCATTAGCAGTTACAGAAAACACACTTCAGCAAAAACATCATCAGCTCAAAGTGTCCGAATCATTTTTTCTCCCAAATGTTTATAAATGTCACTGGTAGTCACTGTATGAAGAGTTTATGGGTATAATATCTCACACTTTACTTTATTCTGCTCTCCTCACTTACATAAATGAACTATAGTGTCCTGCACACACTAGTAGAAAAATATCTAATATTATATCTGGTGTCTGAATAACTTTTGGTTTGACTGTTTGTCTCTGTAAATAATTTTTGTAAATTTAAGTATTCAGGGATGTTCCTTGAGAATTATTTAACAAATACTGAAAAGCTTTAAATGAAAAGCAGGAGCAACAGCATCCCTCTCTTCATCCCTCTCTTCTCTCCGTCTCTCTTCATCCCTCTCTTCTCTCCGTCTCTCTTCATCCCTCTCTTCTCTTCATCCCTCCCTTCATCCCTCTCTTCTCTTCATCCCTCCCTTCATCCCTCTCTTCTCTCCGTCTCTCTCCATCCCTCTCTTCTCTTCATCCCTCTCTTCTCTTCATCCCTCCCTTCATCCCTCTCTTCTCTTCATCCCTCTCTTCTCTTCATCCCTCCCTTCTCTTCATCCCTCCCTTCATCCCTCTCTTCTCTCCGTCTCTCTTCATCCCTCTCTTCTCTCCATCCCTCTCTTCTCTCCATCCCTCCCTTCATCCCTCTCTTCTCTTCATCCCTCCCTTCTCTCCATCCCTCTCTTCATCCCTCTCTTCTCTTCATCCCTCTCTTCTCTCCATCCCTCCCTTCATCCCTCTCTTCTCTTCATCCCTCTCTTCTCTCCAGGAACAAGGCAGTTCTGCAGGATATCTTGTCTGTGGTCTCGGCTGGATGAAAGGCAGTGCTGGCAGGGGATTCGGGACGACTAATTGTGTGTGTGACTGGTGCTGTGTGTGTGTGTGTGTGTGTGTGTGTGTGTGTGTGTGTGTGTGTGTGTGTGTGTGTGTGTGTGTGTGTGTGTGTGACTGATGCTGTGTGTGTGAATGACGAGGTGCAGAAGAGCAGAGGACATGGAGAGCAGAGATGATGGATCCTGACGGATGAGTGTTCCTCTTCACATCCAGTGCCTGGCATACACACTTCTCCCTATCAACTGCACTGGACATTTATATTGATATTTTATTGTATAGCAAAACAAAGCTGAATTAAACAATGACGATGTCCCATTAGAAGTGTCCAATATTGTTCTCTGCTGTTTCATCATTCCACAGGTTGGTTTGCAGTTATTATGTGTGCAATCATGTGTGTTATATATAATAATGTGCTGGTGATGGTTTATACATTCATCTATAACCTTCAGCTGTGCGTTAGATCAGAGTCCATGTCTATATTTATAAGTCTCCTTTAGTTCACCCTTCTCTCGGCCGTGTGCTCCTGCTTTCTTCTCCTCTTTCAGTGTTTCTCAGCAGGGGTGAGCTGTGCTCTCTCTCTCTCTCTCTCTCTCTCCTGCTTCAGACGGCTGGTGGCTCAATGGAGAACTGGATAACTGGATTACGGGACAACAGAGCACCTTCCTCTCCGCGCGCACGCGCCTCTATTGAGCGCGCGCTCCCGCCATTGAGCCGTGTGTGTGTGTGTGTGTCTTCATGGCCTTGCCCTCATCCCTCATCAATCATCGCAGCTCAGCCTTCAGACCGCTCTAAAGGAGAAAGGAGAGACACAGAGAATGTTTACTATGAGACTGATCACTCAAATCAATCGCGCATTTGTTCTGAAACGTTGTCTCGCAATACAAACATTTAGAGAAATTAAGACCGTTCGCCATGATCCTCACAGTTTCTGTATTATTTGTTGCATACTAAACAGTTATTTTTAGCTCATGTTTTATAAAATTATTTATTTTTTAGATGTTCTTTTAAAACAAACTCTGATTTCCCAGGACTTTCAAAACAGAAGCAGAAAACATGTTTAATGCTAGCACAACACTAGTTAAAGCTTGCGTTCTGTAGTTGAACAACTGCCTAAAATATCACTTTTTAAGCAGCAACATGTTTAAAAAACGTTTGAATTATACACTATATATTTTTTTATGTTAGAACCCCAACATGACTTTGTAATGGGTGACGTTGTTACAATAATGGCGGGATATAATTTTAGCGCTATTAATGTTAACATAACCAGTTTTGGGCTGTTCAGATCGGAAGCCTATATGATGATACAGTGGAAGACCACACGATGACTCAGGGTTCATTATCATTAGCACAGTAATACACTCTTACTAATAACGGCTCTTTCTGTGGTTCGGGCAAAAATATTTAACGCTCATTTAACGAAATATTTCGTTCCCATGTTCTTTAGATTATAAAAAATGTTCAGACTAAGAAAGAAAATGCTGCTTTTAAGAACTGATCACTGAAAGGTTCATTGGAGAACCAGCATGTTCTTCTGTTGCATCACTGCTAAAGGGGAACTTTTGCGTGTATAATAATAATAATAATTATAATAATATACACTTAATAATGTTGGTTAACCCAACTATGGTGGGGTATAGCACCTTCCCAACTGTGGGTTATTTTAACCCAGTGCATTGGGTTAAAAGCCAGTTGGGTTAAAATTAACCCAACAGTTAAGTTACTTATTTATTTAAGACATTATTTTAATTAATAAAATACACTTTGTTTTTAAATAGAGATCTTTTATTTGTATAAAAGTAAAACCATAAATATGTCTCAACAAATATATTTTTAAATTACAAACTAAATATTGGGGAGTCTAGAATTTTATATAAATATACGTAGTTGTGTACAAAAGTTCAAAATACACAAATGTAAATGCAACACATTTAACCCAACAGCCGGGTCATTACTAGAAATTACCCAACGATTTAAAAAAAAAACATAGTGACCCAATATGGGTAACCCAACGGTTGAGTTAAAAAAAAAAAACATTTTTTTTTACTGTAATAGCCTAATAATAACAATTTCAAATATGAACCCACACGAACGCAAAACATCATCAGGGGAAAATAATTTCATGAAGTAAATATAAACCACTCCCAATGTTCCCTAACATTAACTACTAAGCGAACTCAATAAAATCTGAAAATATCACTCTAAAAAATGCTGGGTTGTTTCAACCCAAATTTGGGTCAAATATGGACAAACCCAAATGTTGGGTTAAAAATGTAATTTAAAATGTTAACCCAACTTCAACTTTCACTTTCAACTGTAAATTTTTTAATTACATTTTTAACCCAACATTTGGGTTTGTCCATATTTGACCCAAATTTGGGTTGAAACAGCCCAGCATTTTTTAGAGTGCATGGTTGCCCAAATTTTATTTTTTATAAATTATAAGGCCAGTTATTAAAAAAATATTTTAACGTAATGATACAAATACCTTGTTAAATGTGTACATAAAATTGTAGGCAATTCGTGAATTGTTTTATGAAATCTAATATCGTTTTTTTTTTACCGTGCATGAAAAGATGTTTTACAGTGAACCAATGAATAGCGCCTTTTCTCTATTCCTCCGTTAAAAGCACAAACTCATTATCTAGCGTACAGGAGAAGGATATGTCGTCAGCTGTGTCGATGACATCACTTCTCCATCAGGTCTCGGTGTCAGTGTGTGGAGCTCGATGACGTCACTCGGTATCAGTGTGTGGAACTTCTCTCTCGGCGCGGAACTTTTTTAATAACGCGTTTCCCCGCTGGCCGCGCGCGTCTCCTGCAGGAACAGCTCAATGCGATTACAGCTCTCTCTCTCTCTCTCTCTCTCTCTCTCTCTCTCTCTCTCTCTCTCTCTCTCTCTCTCTCTCCAGCAGAATCAGGGCGCAATAACAGCACAACGCCACTTCACCCATCAATTACATCTCTATCAGCATCAGTGCCCACCCGATCCAACCAACACACGAAATTACACTATTCTTCAAGCCGACAAGGTCAATTCCGGCCCTAGATGCCTTTCTTCCACAACAGACGATTTTACTCGGTTTATTGCTCAACAAGTAGGCTATATATTAATAATCAATATAGTAATAAGGACAGGATTACCACATCCATTGCATGCAAATGTAGTCCAACAATAAAAGCAAAAAAAAA
Source organism: Rhinichthys osculus (assembly GCA_029959095.1). Lineage (NCBI taxonomy): Eukaryota > Metazoa > Chordata > Actinopteri > Cypriniformes > Leuciscidae > Rhinichthys > Rhinichthys osculus. The sequence goes on along the minus strand of JARWKJ010000011.1, from coordinate 2,400,808 downwards.
AAAGAAAAGTTTTTGCTTTGTTTCTGAATAATGGGGACTTAGATCTATCTATCTATCTATCTATCTATCTATCTATCTATCTATCTATCTATCTATCTATCATCTCTTCACACCAAGTTTAATTTTAAGGTGACAGGCCTTATTAACATTAGATCTCTCTTAAATCAGTTTCCAGTCATTAAGCTCTTTCTCGGATTATTACACGCCGATTTAAAATGAGCAGGTAAATTAAGATAAAATGATAATTCACTGCTTTAATGAGCCAATCAAGCAACATGTCGTATTGCCTTCGGGAAGCACGACTACAGCCAATCATTCAGCGCGATATTATACACATCTAAAGGGAAAGGTGTTTGCTCATCGCTGTTCTCAGGCCTGTGGTTCCTGCACTGCGGGTAAACTAGCGACATGTTTCAACGAGCTAATAAAGTCTGGGGAAGTGTTATTTTCTCTTGAAATAAAGCAAAGCAAATATTTGACTTAATGCTTTGACTGAGAATTATACTATAATTTTGAAGTCTTAAAAACAATAATGTAATCCAAAATGAGCTCCTATGTCACTGTCAACCCTTTTTATTCATAAAAAAATAAAACCTGCAGGACAAGTGAGTCGAGCACGTATTTCTCTGTTTACGGACTCAAAGGACGGCCATTTATCATCGATCGAGACAGCGGCGCATTTTCTACCTAGCTCTCTCAGACCTTGCCCTAAATTCAGCATTTTTATGGAAAACTGCAGTCATTTTGATTGATGAAATCTAAAGATGTCTAAAACAATCGCAGAGATCCCCAACTGTGGCGCTCCGACGGGGTGCTTCACTCCGGGCATTGTTGCGCTGACATTAGGGGGGAGCTTCGTGAGAATACACGAAAAAATCGCGATTTCAGTGTAAAAGCGGACAGAAAGGGATTTCTTTACATTCATCCGGGCCGGCAGTGGGAAAGTTGGAGAAACTCTCTCCATTTTATAAGCAAACAATACCAGCTCAGTGTCTGTTGACTGCTCCAGCACACTATATGCGCAAACCCCAGAAAGGCCTTTTATCAGCGAGACTTCAGGCTGTTCCTTTTAAATCTGCGCTTAAAATTCATCTCACTGTCTATAGAGTGGGTTTATGGCGCCTTAATGCATTAATATCACGATAATATGATTAGATTTCATTGGGCATTAGGGTTGCTTTATGTGGATGAATTTGTTTTATAAATACGACCTCATCAAAAAATAAAGACCATTGCGGAATATGGGTCAGTTTGAACTTTATAACTCTCTGACACAAATGCCGCAATGGTCTTTATTATATTTGTTTATATATTAATTTTATAATTAAATATATAATATATTAAATACATATAATTATTATTTTTTATGATTATATGTTTTTTTTTTTTTTTGCCATCGGTTTACAACTCCCGCGCTTGTTTGCTCATCATGCAAGACAACATAAATGTCACCTACTAAATTAGCTACTGCCCTCCATTATTAACAAGGGTAGTAAGGCAGGGTAACATCTTACTTCGCGACACCCAAAGGGAGTTTTAATAAATCTCCCTCTATTTAACTGCGTTTTCCCTCAGACTCCTCCGGGCGAATATAGAGGCCGTGTCAAGATTGCGTTTGTGTGCCAGTGCTTAGGACCAGCTGCTCTCAAAAACAGACAAGCCCTTGTCAATTACCCGCTGACGAGCAGGTCTGGGATCGCCCGAGGCCAGCAGTGTTTCAGCCCCGCAATTAGTGTCCATTTCTGGCCAGACCTCCTCGAAGCGCGCAGACACATGGCAAACAGCGCAAAGAAAACTTAATGGAGCCCATGTTTCTGCCAAGCACTAAGGCGACGACAACTTATGGCTAAAAATGGCATGCATGATGCAACAACATGCAAGTTTTGTGAAACTAAAAAAGGCATGATGTAAAGTAATATAGGTGTGTTGTGGTGTGTGTCGCTGAACAGCTGGTGGCACCGAGCCTGTCTCGGCCTGTGGCCTTTGGCCTGGTGGGGGATGGCCCTTCGGACAGGGCGGTCAGCAGCTCTAACACCCCGCCGCTGGTGTGGGTCAGAGAGGCCACGGCTCTAACAGGACAGGCACAGAGCCGAGCCAGCGGAAGCCCAGCCGAACAAACGACTCCAGCCCGGCCGGCCCGGGGAATCATTAGCGGACGCGTTTGTTTAACTAATTAGCAAGCTGGGCAGCCAGGGGGAGACTTGTAGGACAAGCCATTTACTCAGGGGAAGATCTAGAGTTCAAAGTACAGGAGGGGGACACGGCCTGTGTAATGCACTGAAGTTCAAGAACAGAGCAAACAGCACACGGGCAACGCGTTCAACATGGAGGCGAAGAAGAAGAAGAGGAGGAGGAGGAGGGGGGGTCCCGCGTTAAATATGGGAAAGTTTGGGGAACGGGTCGACGGGTCAAGAAAAGTCAACAAGAGAGCAGTGTTAATGACAGACGGAATTTAATATCAAAAATACATAAATCTTCAACTGAGGTCAGCAGCACAATACACACAATGGGGCCGAGTGTTCAAGTCAACACTGATTTGTTGTTAGAGGAAGAATGGATTGATCCGAGCTGTTAACATTTAACACACACAAAAAAAGCTTGCGCTAGTATTTATAAGGTTGTTGGAGAAAAAACACTCTAAAAAAATGCCGGGTTGTTTTAACCCAATTTTGGGTGAAATATGTTTAAACGTGTGGTTAAAAATGTAATTTAACATTTAACCCAACGGCTGGGTTTGTCCATATTTGACCCAAATTTAGGTTGCAACAACCCAGCATTTTTTAGAGTGAAATGTTGTGAATTTGAGCACCGATGGTTTTATTCAATAACTTTCTAAACGTGCACGGACGTTATTACGATGTGACCGCAGCAGATGACGTCATTTTAACCGGCCACCGGATCATGTAAACAGGTGGTGCCGAAACGAATTTTAGAGGTGGCGAATTCGTTCGATTCTTGCTAAATCGTACATATTTTAAGTTGCCCAATTCGTATAAATTCCAACGAATGACCTATTCCTGACCCCGCCCCTAAACCTACCCATCACTGGAGTTTAGACAAATTGTACGGTATTCACTGCACTTGTACGAATTGGATTCCTCACCTGAGCCTGATGGGCTCGGCTAGAGTTACTTTGTGCTGGGACTAACTTCTCTGACCACACAGTGAGGTTAAAGCACAATCACTGATGGAAACTCTGCGTGACCTTGGGCTCTGCCCCCCCCCCCCCCCCCCCCCCCTAACCCTTGTTAGTCCCCAGAAACGCCACATTCCATAACTCTTCATAAAAACCATTATTAGGGAAATCCGTTCTTTTTGACAATTTAATAGTGCAAACCAATCATGTTGGTGACACCAGGCATTCATCTGGCACCAGAGACAAAGAGCTCCAGGCCTGATCGCCATGCCGTCGGGAGTCTGCGCTATTTCCAGAACGCTTCCACAATGCACGCATTGTAGCTGCATAATCGTTATGTTTAGGAAACCAATCATAAGTATATGAGAGTTTTTTTTTTTTTTTTTTTTTTTTTTATTTCGGATTGCGGCCCAGGCCAAGTAAACATGACTACCAGTCCTGGTGTTTATTATTTTAAGGTCTCGAACAAAAGCAAAAGTAGCCCAGTTGTAATGCACTTGTCAGCTCATTAAGAAGGGCGAGGTTTTGTTCTTCGCACACTGGTTGTGATTTTTTTTTTTTTACTGAATCAATTTAGCAGATTCAAGGCAATTTTGCAACATTCTCCAGTGGGACTAACGAGACAGAAAAAAATGTTTCCTCGGAGGATTCACCTTTAGGAGCGCCTCAATAAAAGAGACACGAGCTCCAAGCACCAGCCTATAATTTTTAATATATATGCAATAAATGTTCAATTTGTTTTTTGCAATGACGGGAAATAATTTCGTCATATTTTAAAGCCATTATTACATCCGTACTCCCACTCGAGCTCCTTGTGTTTGATTAAGTCACGGCGAGATTGTAGCTGATAGTTAATAACGACAGTGTTCTGGTCCCCCTGACACTAGAGCCTCCACGGGGCAGTTATAGCGGCTATAGCAGTGCCCTCTGCGAGCACACCTCGGCCTCGGATTATTTGCCTCAACCTGTCAATAACTCATTTTTAATTTGATGTCTCTATTTAGCTTTGGAAAACGCCTCATAAAATGCGAAGTTCATCTAAAACAGTGAACGCATTAAACGGTTCATATTCGCATGCATGGAGAATCATTACCAATATCTGAATAATTAACACACACTAGATCTCCAGTGAAACTGGCGTCTTGGTCATGTTTTAATGTCTGCTTGTTTATTGCACTGCTGTTGAAGTGTTCGTTTCCAGACTTGTTTTCACATGCAGGGCTTATTTCAGCATGACATTTACTGTAACGATTTGCCACTGGTGCTATCTGTTTATTTGTGTGATTTATATGTGCTTTGGTGTACCTTCTGAATTTATTGTTATAGTCCGATAATTTCGATTATATATTAGTGTGTATCTCAGTGAGATGTCCATGACAAAAACGTACGAAATTATACCATTTCACTTGATTAAAGTGTACGATGTCATAACACACATTTATGTAGGAGGACAAGGATTATAAGGAAAATGAAACACAAAACCGTGAGAATGTCTATATGCAACACGATGTCCTCGCATGTCTATAGCACGAGTTTATGCTTTTATTTGGCTCTATACGCAAAAGTAAACGTAAACGCAAAATGTAGCCTACCTGTAGAATTGGTTGGGTGTGTATAGTATTTCGTATAAAAAAGGCCGTATCGGATTTTAAATTCATGCAAAATTAAACCATGAACTCGTGTCATATATGCAATATGGCAGCTGTTCGGCAAAAAAAAAAAAAAAACGTTTTAACTTCTCATTCATTTTCGCACAAAACCCTTATCTCATTAATAAATATTGTTTTGGAAATTATAACATTATTTGTCCCATTATTCCACAGCCGTTTGAGCGCAACTTTAGAGACAATAGATCAGGTCATCCTGAAATATGCGACCCGCCTCGGCGATCTCCAACTCAACGGGTCAGATCGGGATAAAGAAGACTCTTCCAGTGGGTCTATTTACCCGCATTTCCATTCAAATGGTCAAAGATCAAAGAAGAGCTTCCCTCCTAATTTAATGTAAAAAATAAATAAAAAGAGCCTGTATTACAGCCGTGCAGAGACCGTGAATGTTTTATGAAGTTTAAAAACGCCTGAATAACCTTTATAAATTTCAAAACACAGCCGATGATTTTTTGTTTTATTGTAATTAATTTGTATTACGAATGGTAATAAATTCGTAAATTCGTAATAAATTAAAGACATTCCAATATTCCAACTACTACATTTGAATATAATCGCTCATATTTGTGGTAGTTTTGCGATGTTTCTTTTGATCAATAATTTCAATAGACGTCGATTTTCTGCTTCCTTTTTGTCCTTTCTCCACGCTTGTCCAGAATCGGGTTTGTTTGGCTCTATTTCTGATGCTGTTTGTTTAATTGCTGTATCTGGTGTTCGATACACAGCTGCGGGAGAATGCAGTGCTGTCGCCCGATAACAGCGCGATACTCTGCCGAGACTCTCCTCGGCTCTACAGGCTTTGACTCGGAGCTGTCAGTCCGGCGCTTTTGTTCAGCTCGGGTTTCTATGCAGCCCATCGTTCGGTGTGATGGATCCGTTTCCAAACAGGGAGAGGTTAAGGGTGGAAAAGTGAAAGGGTTTCCCTGGTAATTTCTTCGGTTTTACGAAAATGCTTTATTTGGTCGCTGTTCTCTTTTTTTTTTTTTTCAAAGGCAAAGCTGCGAAATTTAATGCATGCACTTATTTCTTCATTAAAACCGCATGGACTTGAAATAAACTGGAAATATATTGTCCAAGTTCAAATGTTCTCAAAATGGGTCACTTAAAGAAATCTATATTTAATTTAAAACGATATAATATTGCCTAGCCACTTGGTTAATATGTCGGCTAATAAACAGCTTTTCTAAAAGCGCGTTCACGTGTTGCGCTGCAGAATAAACCCAAATGTTCTGCGCAATGCATTCAAAGGCAAAGTAAAGCATCACACTGTAGTCTGACTGATTTGTTTTTGCGTTTTTAGTTATTGTTCTGTTATTCCATTTTGCGCCAGTCATCGCAAGATATCTATAGAAATCCCGTGTTTATGAAAACGAGCCGCCGTTAAAGCCTGATTCCTCAGAGAATAAGCGCTGTTTGCAGATGCTCCGACACGTAGGATGATCTCAGAGGACAAAACACTGCAAAACCCACTAACATTCAGCATTGCACAAAATATCCCACATATTGCACTTCACATAAAAGAGCATGTAAGAGTCTGAGAGCTGGAGAAGGTATAATCCTGAATCGTTACTCACAGTGCCGTTATGCGCTTTCCGTTCGGGATCCTGTCATATCCTAACAGTGGAGTTTGTCTTGTCTTTTTCTGGGAGATTCACTTTAACAAGTGGAAAGTTTGTGTCCTTCTGCGCCATTTTATACATGATGAGCCGTCAGTAATGGGATTATTAAACAAAAACGGTTTCAGGCGCTGGCGTTAACCTTTTTTAATGCCTAATTAGGTTTTGCAAAGAAATAATTAGATTTTGCATCGCTTACATTGCCTATATTTTCAACTGACGTAGAAACAATTTCATCATTATTCGACCCTCTTGTCGATCAGCTTAACAATATACATTTAGGGTGACTGTATACAAGATGATTTAAAAATATGCTGTGATCAAATATTGTACATAAATTAATTATGTTGCACATTTGTCCGCGTGTCTGCGCGCTGTGATGGAGAGAGCGCCCTCTGTGTGTCGAGGACTCGCATCGCACAGTTACTCGTTCTCTTCCTCAACCGTGGAAACTACACAGAAACAAACAACAGCCGATAGTTGACGACACTGTTGCCTGTGGACAGTTTACCTGCTTTTTATTTAAAAATCTGGTCATGATAAACTTTAGTCAGGAAATAAAGGCATGTTTGCATTAGTTCAGGCCCGTTAACTGATCAACAGGACCACACACACACACACACACACACACACACACACACACACACCTGACCTTCTCCAGTTTCACATTCAGCCCGTAATGTTCATTAAAGTGCAAGTGGAGCTGTGGGATGATGAAGACTTTTATCTTCACCCGAGAACATTGCGTTTGTGTGTGTGGTGTCAACTATCCTCCAGAAATCCTCCTCCGCCATTGAAGCTGTTGGTGTTTATTATCTTCATGCATTCATAACATAAGCATAAGCACAGAAGCAAACATGGGCGTGTCGAAAAATGAAAAGACGACGAGAAGGAATAGAGACAGCAATACATATAATTTATTATATCATTTATTCTCCGTTATTTCTATGTTTTTGTGTGTACACATGATGACTGCAGTTCTACATGATAAAACACGGGTTTTGCAGTAAGGGCTAGCGCAAAATGCGGCATCGGCATCTCGAAGCGGCACTTCCGGTGGCATCTCCAGCGGCCATCAGTGCAGCGGTATCTCCAGTGGGCATCAGTGCATCGGCATCTCCAGCGGCCACCAGTGAGCGGCATCTCCAGCGGCCATCAGTGCATCGGCATCTCCAGCGGCCACCAGTGAGCGGCATCTCCAGCGGCCAGGACTTTCCGGTGCAGCGGGATCTCCAGTAATCAATATTTTTTATTTTATTAACTGCATTTTAACTAAATAACATTATGTAGCTACCACAGAGTAGCATATATATCATGTGTAACTTAGCATATCCTTTGTAAATAAAGTTTTGAGTTTCTGATTCTCCATTACATCAGAGAGCTGCAACTGTTCTGAGTAGCCTATTGATACAGGCTAGGTAACGTTATAGGTTTCCAGGAAGAAGTGTCAATCAATATCACTTAATGTTTCAGAAAATGCTGTTTATTAAATTAATTTGAAATGTAATTAAATATGAATATAAACGGTTATTCCGTATACAGAAATGAGTTCCGTTAATACAGAGAAATGAGTTTCTGATGTGCTGCACAATTCTGAAATTAATTCAAATAAGCTGTAGGCCTACAAAGCTGAAATTGCGGCGGCATCTCCATCTCCAATTCCAGCGGCCATCAGTGCAGCGGCATCTCCAGCGGCCATCAGCGGCATCTCCAGCGGCCATCAGTGCAACGGCATCTCCGCTGCAGCGGCCACCAGTGAGCGGCATCTCCAGCGGCCATCAGCGGCATCTCAGCCAGGGACTTTTCTCCGGCAGCAGAAGCCGCTGCATATATTTTGTTTTAATAGCCTATTTATTTTTTTACAATACATTCTTAAATGATTATCAAGTGATGCTAACATTTGTATGTATGTTTTGTGAATTCCGTTTGAGAACAAGTAATTTACAAGCGATTAGTAATTGATTTAGTTGATTAATTAGTTATGAAACATGACTATAAACAACAGGACAAATGTGAGACCGAGAATAAAACACAAGGACAAACAGTAGATAAGTAGCCTATATGCTACATTTTAATGAGCAATTACATGATGGGGCCTTTGGGAACAGAAGAATGAACAGGACGCCATATGGGTGACGTTATATAGGCTACATGAATTGTTCCTCGTCTCGTCTGCCTGGTTCCTCGTCCTCCCTGTTCCCAGTCTCTCTAGTTCGTCGTCATCGTCTTCATTCAGATAAGACAACTCTCCATGTGATCTTCAACCAGTTACCGTTTATATTCATTTATCATTCACCCTGCTTAATCCGTACTGTGCTCGTTCAATAAACCTATTTGTGAATTACCTGTTTGTGTCCTGACATTCTATGATAATGGCTTCCGTGCATTGGATGACATGCTGTGTAAGATTAATTACACAATCTATGATCCCAGTTAGGACGACCCTTTCAGGTAGATAAAACTGGCTGCTTGAGAATCAGCCAATCAGGAGCGTCAATGTGCTAGTGCCAATTTCGGCGCGCGGAAGGAGACCGTTTAAGTTCCGGTTTCGGCTCGCGGAAGAAGTTTCCATAGACAGTAAAAGAAGTTTCAGTTTCGAGAAAGTTTGGAAGAGAGCGCTGGCATCGAAAGACTATATATCTTTATTTATATAGATTATTTAAGAGAGTGTTGCTGACTGTACTGATTCACAAGTTCCTAGAATTGTGTGCGTGCAACTATCAAAACACACACACTAGCCTATACATGTAAAGTTTTTCAATAAAACACCTAACGGAACATCTTGTCTGCATTCTAATCGATGCCCCCTGGTGGCCACAACCATTTAAAGACAACTTATAGTCAAAGTCAAACGTATACAGTCCTTTCCAATCACCAAAACAGTTATTTGTAAAAAAAAATGTATATACATCCACATAATTTGTTTGAATGTATGGATTCAATGCATGTGAAATAATCTGCTAACAACTTTCAGTGTGAAGCTTAATTCAGATTTCAAATTTGTATTATTTATGAGCTGTATAGTTTCCAACATCAGGTGGTCAAATGGTCTTTAAACAGAAAAAGAATTGTGTTGGGTAAGAGCAACTATACCAGCCTGTGTCATGTGCCTCTGGCATCAATACCACATGCAAAGCAGTCTTCTATTTTTACTTAAATTGTTGCTTGTAAAGAAGTAATGCAGTTTGGATTCAAATTCAAATGATTAAAATACTATTAGAGATACAATTGTGTTATATTTTCACTGATGGCCGCTGGAGATGCCGCTCACTGGTGGCCGCTGGAGATGCCGATGCACTGATGGCCGCTGGAGATGCCGCTCACTGGTGGCCGCTGGAGATGCCGATGCACTGATGGCCGCTGGAGATGCCGATGCACTGATGGCCGCTGGAGATGCCGCTCACTGGTGGCCGCTGGAGATGCCGATGCACTGATGGCCGCTGGAGATGCCGCTCACTGGTGGCCGCTGGAGATGCCGATGCACTGATGGCCGCTGGAGATGCCGATGCACTGATGGCCGCTGGAGATGCCACCGGAAGTGCCGCTTCGAGATGCCGATGCCGCATTTTGCGCTTGCTCTCTCTCGGGTTTTGACTGCAGTGTCACGGCTATGAGGAATTGCGCGTGCCTGTGTCACACACGGGTGAGTGTCGTTTAATGGAAAAAAGTATCGCCATTTTGAATTGTGAAGGGCAATGATATTGTTAACTAATTTGTCTTAATGAGGTGGTCGGCAACTTTATTTTATTATGACATCTTTCTCAAATTTACGCGCGCGCGTCACGTAAAACAATAGGCTAAATAACTCTCAGAGTCAGACTAATACAGACGTCCAATATAGGCTAAAATACTGTACTGTACTGTAGGCTCTATTATATAGGCTACCGGCACTTAAATACACACACACACACACTCTGATATTTGTATTGCTTATTTAAGTAACATAAACGTGAAAACAGCCTAAAATAAACCAGTCAGTGTGAATATTTCATTGTTTTTCCACAAACCTAATAAAAAAATAAAGATATCAATTCTTTGATGATAAATAAAATATATGTACGGTGGCCGAGAGAGCTCAACACGCTGAAACTGAAGAAAACACATGAAAATAGAAAAAACACCTGCAACTGAAGAAAACATCTTCATCAGTTTCACAACACACGTGAGCTCCAAATACTCACAACACAACACAAATACATAAACGCGCAGCAAATAACACAGAGCACAACGGAAATGTTTCCAGGGGAACCAAATAAGTGACGAACCCGGCTGGGACGTGCTGGTGCTTACAGCTTAAAATTCTACTTTATTAGGTGTTCAAGCACGAAGTGCTGAAAACCTATTGTAATTGCTATTTGAAAAAAAAACAAAACTAAAACGCATCGTGCAGCCCAAACCGTAAGGCCTAGAGATCTGGCCAGGTGGTAGGGCCTCATTGGGGAGAACCTATCAGAGTATGACCCCGATTGGCCCATAGGTGGCGCTACAGCAACCAAAAGTACTAAATTGCCCATAACTCATCGACCGTTTGACCTAGAATCAAGCTTTTTACACCACTGTGTTCAGTGCCGCTGCTAGCCATTTTGGTGCCCTAAGCATAATTCCTTTATGATGCCCCCGTCCCCCCGTCCCCCCTAAAAAAAACATTTTCATTTAGGATTTTCATTTAGGGGGGCTAAGCCCCCAATGAGGGTATGATTTATAAAAAAATTAAAAAGCTAAAAAGTAACACTTTAGATTAGGGTCTAATGCTTACTATTAACTAGTTTCATTATCATGCAATGGCATGGTTTTATAATCACTGGGATCCCGAATTTGAGGCAGGCTAGTTAGGGGTGTTCGGGGGAAATTTGGGATTTTTCTGAACTACAGATGTGCATTTTAAAGATGTTGTGAAGGCAAAAAAAAAAAAAAAAATTGATAACAACAGCTTTAAAACCATGTCAGTGGGCAGCTGATTATTTTTCTCTCCTCATCAGCATCACACTCTTTTTCTCTTTGTTTTTATCTTGCCCTGTCTCTTCCCCTCCTAAAGTTGGCTTTTTTTTAATTTACTAAAGGTTACAATTTGTATTCAGGGCTGGACTGGGACAAAAAATCGGCCCGGGCATTTTGGCCCAGACTGGCCCACTATATAACACAACCGAACTTTGCACGCCCTTGAATATGTATACGAACTCCTATTAAAACCACTAATGCCATAAGTGAATAGGAGTGAGTAAGAGTTAACCGATGAAATAACTACTAAGTTGAACAATACTCCACAGTGATGAATCCTAAAGAAAGCTATAAGCTGGGAGAGCAATACCGGTTTTTCCCACAGGTTTTTGTGAAATCTGTGGTGAGTGCACCTCTGTCCCTCTAGGGGGGTTCGGGGGCATGCTCCCCCGTAAGAAAATGTTGTGCTTTTTAATGTTAAATTCATCAATCTGGTGCACTTTGAGAGTTGAAAATAAAGAGCTCCAACCCATATTCAGTGTGCAAATTGAACAAAGAAAAACTCAAAACTCTTTTAGTTGTGATATAGTGTCTGTCTACATTACACTACTACATAATAATAGTTATAATATTAATCCCATGGCAGTAATAGCCATATGTTGTAAAACAAATGCACTGAAAAATAAAAGCAACTTTCATAATTAGTTTCGTACTAATTTCTATACAGAGATAAGCACATGATCTTTTATTTTGACGGAAACGGCATTGAGCTTTTATTTTTGAAGAAAAACATGGTTTACAAACTCATTACTCATTATTGTCTCATTACAATTCTAATAAAATGCGTAATCGTCAAATATGCAGATGTGTAAATAATGCGTAACTGGGTAGTGGGTTCCTAGCCTAAGTGTTGTGACAGTAGCCTAGTTCTGCTTACCACAGTTCTCTGCACTCACTCATCTCTCTCCTTATCCTCCTCACTATCCTCCTCATCAGACACTTGAAGCGCCTTTGAAGTTTCTTTTTTCGCGCTATTTCTCTGCACATTCCTTGCGTTTCTTCTCCATCGCTCTGACTATTTTGACAGATACACACTGACACTGCTCGCTCACTCAGAGCTCAAAGGGGGAGGAGTTTAAAGATGTGATTGGACCAGCCCAGTGTCAATCAAGAAAATAACCAATGGGCCGCTGATTTATGCGTTTCATCATGCGCCGGTCTGTGAGAAAAAGAAAAACCTACGCTGACTTTTTTGTCCAATGCATTACACCGGCACAAAGATCCCAGAGCCGCCAATTAAACAAAACTAAACGCAATGGGCCGCCGATGTACGAGTTTTATGGGCCGTTCAAAAAAAAAAAAAAAAAAAATGAAGTATGAGATGTATCGGCCCACAAAGCACGTCGGCCCACCGGGCAAATGCCCGGTATACCCGATGGCCAGTCCAGCCCTGTTTGTATTTTATTCTCAATATGTACACATTCATTATAAATTCTGTGCCTAACATGATGAAAAAGGCTTTGTTCATGTTTCTTGTCCCCTCACAATGACAGTAGCCTAAACTATTACACTAGGCTACATGTTACATTGGCCTATTTTCAGTTCAAAATGGCGAAATTAGACAAAACTATATTAGTTTGCCTAATTATTTTTTGTCCTTCGTTTAACATTTATGACCTAAAAAAACTGTCAAATAAAGTTAAGTTTAGCTACATACATCTTATCTCGCACTTGCCCGTACACTGAAGCGTCGAGTTGCACTGTTAAAATTCGCGCTCAGCGTCTGTGAACATAAAGCCCGCCTACTTTGGTTTGATTGGTCATCTCAAATATTCTGACATTGACGAGCAGTGACAGACCAATGAGGCTCAGATGAACACACACATGAACACATCACACACACACACACACACCCTGTCCTGTGTTTCTGACGTGCTCTCTGTCTCTGCTCGGCGCCGCTGCGGAATGAAGAGGAAGAACGCGCTGAATCTGATTATAACAAGAAGTTTGATGATTGGTTTTTCATTAGGCTATTTTTGGTGCCCTACGCACAGCGCGTGATGCGCGTGGTGGGAGCGGCGGCGCTGACTGTGTTCCTTGGCTCAAGACGGACAAGATGTATATCTCGGATATACATTTTTTTATATCTAAAAGCTTTAAAACCATACATTTCCTATGGTAAATTGCCTGTATTGGCTGTAAATGGTCTTTTCCATCTATTATGTCAGTGTTTAAATATATGCTAAATAAAACTTAATGTCTTTTGACGCTTTTGTGCTTAACGGCCTTAAAGGCCTTAACTGCTTGAACACCGCTAAATGCTGCTTGCAGCTTTAATGTATTTTTTTTTTTTTTGCAAAACATACAGAGATTACATTTTTATTACATGCACCTTGTATACAATATACAAAATCTTTCATCAGTTACACTTTACAAATTGTTTCGTTATGTTTAAATTTTCATAAAGAAAAGTTTCATAAGAAATGTTAGGTAATGTAGGGTCCAAAGTTTTAAAGTTGAGACACACATACACGCATATTTTTAAAGCTTTTTTGTAAAGTAAAAATAAAAAATGTATTTGCAACCGTTATGTTAACAGCATTATATTTCTGTGGTAAGAACAGCTCTTCATCTGATGGACACCGTGCTGCGTTCAGGGAACATCCCAGGTGAAAATAATGAGTCTTTCGTTGCTCCTTCATCGAGTGCGATCCACACGGCTATAATGGCACACTAGAGCCCTGCTCACTCCACAGTCACACTTTAAGGGCTCTGCCGTCTGCCCTTCGAAGGGAGTAGGGCATAGGGAAGCTCACGAGCAATAACCACGTCCCAGCCGGGTTCGTCACTTATTTGGTTCCCTTGGAAACATTTCCGTTGTGGTCTGTGTTATTTGCAGTGCGTTTCTGTATTTGGAGCTCACATGTGTTGTGAAACTGATGATGATGTTGTTGTTTTTTTATTTGCAGGTGTTTTTTCTATTTGCATGTGTTTGCTTCAGTTGCATCGCGTTGAGCCTCTCGGCCACCGTACATATGGCCTAACAAAAGAAATCTGAGTGAGCCCTTATAGTGTGTTTTGCTTTTCCCCTTTTTCTTCTGTCATCTTTCTTCATAAATGGTTGAGCTCCTGGAGTTTATCAGTGTAGTTGAGCTGAACACTGGAGAGTAAAGCTGTCCTCGTCCACTCTTCACCACAGGTGTGCTGTCCTCGTCCACTCTTCACCAGGTGTGCTGTCCTCGTCCACTCTTCACCACAGGTGTGCTGTCCTCGTCCACTCTTCACCACAGGTGTGCTGTCCTCGTCCACTCTTCACCACAGGTGTGCTGTCCTCGTCCACTCTTCACCAGGTGTGCTGTCCTCGTCCACTCTTCACCAGGTGTGCTGTCCTCGTCCACTCTTCACCACAGGTGTGCTGTCCTCGTCCACTCTTCACCACAGGTGTGCTGTCCTCGTCCACTCTTCACCACAGGTGTGCTGTCCTCGTCCACTCTTCACTACAGGTGTGCTGTCCTCGTCCACTCTTCACCAGGTGTGCTGTCCTCGTCCACTCTTCACCACAGGTGTGCTGTCCTCGTCCACTCTTCACTACAGGTGTGCTGTCCTCGTCCACTCTTCACCAGGTGTGCTGTCCTCGTCCACTCTTCACTACAGGTGTGCTGTCCTCGTCCACTCTTCACCAGGTGTGCTGTCCTCGTCCACTCTTCACCACAGGTGTGCTGTCCTCGTCCACTCTTCACCAGGTGTGCTGTCCTCGTCCACTCTTCACCACAGGTGTGCTGTCCTCGTCCACTCTTCACCAGGTGTGCTGTCCTCGTCCACTCTTCACCAGGTGTGCTGTCCTCGTCCACTCTTCACCAGAGGTGTGCTGTCCTCGTCCACTCTTCACCAGAGGTGTGCTGTCCTCGTCCACTCTTCACCACAGGTGTGCTGTCCTCGTCCACTCTTCACCAGGTGTGCTGTCCTCGTCCACTCTTCACCAGGTGTGCTGTCCTCGTCCACTCTTCACCACAGGTGTGCTGTCCTCGTCCACTCTTCACCAGGTGTGCTGTCCTCGTCCACTCTTCACCAGGTGTGCTGTCCTCGTCCACTCTTCACCACAGGTGTGCTGTCCTCGTCCACTCTTCACCAGGTGTGCTGTCCTCGTCCACTCTTCACCACAGGTGTGCTGTCCTCGTCCACTCTTCACCACAGGTGTGCTGTCCTCGTCCACTCTTCACCAGGTGTTCTGTCCTCGTCCACTCTTCACCACAGGTGTGCTGTCCTCGTCCACTCTTCACCAGGTGTGCTGTCCTCGTCCACTCTTCACCACAGGTGTGCTGTCCTCGTCCACTCTTCACCAGGTGTGCTGTCCTCGTCCACTCTTCACCAGGTGTGCTGTCCTCGTCCACTCTTCACCAGGTGTTCTGTCCTCGTCCACTCTTCACCACAGGTGTGCTGTCCTCGTCCACTCTTCACCAGGTGTGCTGTCCTCGTCCACTCTTCACCAGGTGTGGTGTCCTCGTCCACTCTTCACCAGGTGTGCTGTCCTCGTCCACTCTTCACCAGGTGTGCTGTCCTCGTCCACTCTTCACCACAGGTGTGCTGTCCTCGTCCACTCTTCACCAGGTGTGCTGTCCTCGTCCACTCTTCACCAGGTGTGCTGTCCTCGTCCACTCTTCACCAGGTTTGCTGTCCTCGTCCACTCTTCACCAGGTGTGCTGTCCTCGTCCACTCTTCACCAGGTGTGCTGTCCTCGTCCACTCTTCACCAGGTTTGCTGTCCTCGTCCACTCTTCACCACAGGTGTGCTGTCCTCGTCCACTCTTCACCAGGTGTGCTGTCCTCGTCCACTCTTCACCAGGTGTGCTGTCCTCGTCCACTCTTCACCAGGTGTGCTGTCCTCGTCCACTCTTCACTACAGATGTGCTGTCCTCGTCCACTCTTCACCAGGTGTGCTGTCCTCATCCACTCTTCACCACAGGTGTGCTGTCCTCGTCCACTCTTCACCACAGGTGTGCTGTCCTCGTCCACTCTTCACCAGGTGTGCTGTCCTCGTCCACTCTTCACCAGGTGTGCTGTCCTCGTCCACTCTTCACCAGGTGTGCTGTCCTCGTCCACTCTTCACTACAGGTGTGCTGTCCTCGTCCACTCTTCACCAGGTGTGCTGTCCTCGTCCACTCTTCACCACAGGTGTGCTGTCCTCGTCCACTCTTCACCAGGTGTGCTGTCCTCGTCCACTCTTCACCACAGGTGTGCTGTCCTCGTCCACTCTTCACCAGGTGTGCTGTCCTCGTCCACTCTTCACCACGGGTGTGCTGTCCTCGTCCACTCTTTACCACAGGTGTGCTGTCCTCGTCCACTCTTCACCAGGTGTGCTGTCCTCGTCCACTCTTCACCACAGGTGTGCTGTCATCGTCCACTCTCACCACAGGTGTGCTGTCCTCGTGCACTCTTCACCAGGTGTGCTGTCCTCGTCCACTCTTCACCAGGTGTGCTGTCCTCGTCCACTCTTCACCAGGTGTGCTGTCCTCGTCCACTCTTCACCACAGGTGTGCTGTCCTCGTCCACTCTTCACCACAGGTGTGCTGTCCTCGTCCACTCTTCACCAGGTGTGCTGTCCTCGTCCACTCTTCACCACAGGTGTGCTGTCCTCGTCCACTCTTCACCAGGTGTGCTGTCCTCGTCCACTCTTCACCACAGGTGTGCTGTCCTCGTCCACTCTTCACCACAGGTGTGCTGTCCTCGTCCACTCTTCACCAGGTGTGCTGTCCTCATCCACTCTTCACCACAGGTGTGCTGTCCTCGTCCACTCTTCACCAGGTGTGCTGTCCTCGTCCACTCTTCACCACAGGTGTGCTGTCATCGTCCACTCTCACCACAGGTGTGCTGTCCTCGTGCACTCTTCACCAGGTGTGCTGTCCTCGTCCACTCTTCACCAGGTGTGCTGTCCTCGTCCACTCTTCACCAGGTGTGCTGTCCTTGTCCACTCTTCACCACAGGTGTGCTGTCCTCGTCCACTCTTCACCACAGGTGTGCTGTCCTCGTCCACTCTTCACCACAGGTGTGCTGTCCTCGTCCACTCTTCACCAGATGTGCTGTCCTCGTCCACTCTTCACCAGGTTTGCTGTCCTCGTCCACTCTTCACCAGGTGTTCTGTCCTTTTCCATTCTTCACCAGGTGTGCTGTCCTCGTCCACTCTTCACCAGGTGTGCTGTCCTCGTCCACTCTTCACCACAGGTGTGCTGTCCTCGTCCACTCTTCACCAGGTGTGCTGTCCTCGTCCACTCTTCACCAGGTGTTCTGTCCTCGTCCACTCTTCACCAGGTGTGCTGTCTTCGTCCACTCTTCACCAGGTTTGCTGTCCTCGTCCACTTTTCACCACAGGTGTGCTGTCCTCGTCCACTCTTCACCGGATGTGCTGTCCTCGTCCACTCTTCACCAGGTTTGCTGTCCTCGTCCACTCTTCACCACAGGTGTGCTGTCCTCGTCCACTCTTCACCAGGTGTGCTGTCCTCGTCCACTCTTCACCAGGTGTGCTGTCCTCGTCCACTCTTCACCAGGTGTGCTGTCCTCGTCCACTCTTCACCACAGGTGTGCTGTCCTCGTCCACTCTTCACCACAGGTGTTCTGTCCTCGTCCACTCTTCACCAGGTGTGCTGTCCTCGTCCACTCTTTACCACAGGTGTGCTGTCCTCGTCCACTCTTCACTACAGGTGTGCTGTCCTCGTCCACTCTTCACCACAGGTGTGCTGTCCTCGTCCACTCTTCACCAGGTGTGCTGTCTTCGTCCACTCTTCACCAGATGTGCTGTCCTCGTCCACTCTTCACCACAGGTGTGCTGTCCTCGTCCACTCTTCACCACAGGTGTGCTGTCCTCGTCCACTCTTCACCACAGGTGTGCTGTCCTCGTCCACTCTTCACCAGGTGTGCTGTCCTCGTCCACTCTTCACCACAGGTGTGCTGTCCTCGTTCACTCTTCACCAGGTGTGCTGTCCTCGTCCACTCTTCACCAGGTGTTCTGTCCTCGTCCACTCTTCACCAGGTGTGCTGTCCTCGTCCACTCTTCACCAGGTGTGCTGTCCTCGTCCACTTCTCACCAGGTGTGCTGTCCTCATCCACTCTTCACCACAGGTGTGCTGTACTTGTCCACTCTTCACCACAGGTGTGCTGTCCTCGTCCACTCTTCACCACAGGTGTGCTGTCCTCGTCCACTCTTCACTACAGGTGGTCTGTCACGATCTGCTGTCAGGACCTACAAGCGCTTTAAATGCACATCAAGTGCTTTTCTTATTAATAAGTTAATAACCTGCATCTTCAAAAAGTGCATTAGCATTAATGCGTAAGTCTCTTTATTCTCTTCTGTTATGGCAGTTTTTTCTTGTCATTATCACATGTCTTAATATATTGAATAAAATATTAAACTCATAATTTTTAAAGACGAAAATTATAGCTGTTGTCTCATTATTATAATTGAATCGGTTCATTTCTTAAGTAGGGGTGAATTTTCCATAATCTGATTTGGTTTAAGCTCAGTTTGTAATTTTTACTCTTCTAACATGAAAAACAGGAAATTCATTAAAATCATCCCCTTTCTTTAATTTACACGGTTCAAACAGAATATGGCTCGATTATTTTGCTGTAAAGTATCAATCTAAATTGCATGATTCCACAGGAGAACCAACCGTACTAAAATACAGTATTGTCGATGTATCTCATGTTGTTTACAGAGAGTTAGTATTAGGACTGAGAGGAAGCGGACATGACGTGCACAGAGAGCTCAGGGGAAACTGGTGGATCAAATGAAGTCCATCTTTTACCAGCGCAGAGACTGTCAGAGCAAGTGAATAACCCCACTCTCCACACCCGTACGAAGAAGACGTTTATTCAAGTGTGCCATTAGTATACTTCTTTTAAACTGAAAATAAGAAAGTATACTTTCAGTCTACATTTTATGTACTTCTCAGAAATATACTTCAAATTCCAGTGAAGTATACTTGACTTATACTGACAGAAAAGTCCAAGTATATTTGGCCTATACTTATTGAACGAGATATACTTAAAAGTATAAAGTATTCTAAGTATTCTTGGCTTGTACTTGTGTTTACTATGTTGATTGAGTAGCTTATTAAATACTTTTTTAAAAACATAATATTACACACTGTCTTATAAACTAACATGTTCAAGTTTATATAGTAACAAGATTTCAGGTGGAATAGCTTATAGAGTAAATAAAATTAGCATGGAACTGAACCTGATCTTGTACAGCGATAATAATATCCCTTACGAAAAATATGTTTATTCAAGTGTTCTATTAGTATACTTATTTTCAAATAAAAATAAGAAAGCATACTTTCAGTCTACATTTTATATACCTCTCAAAAATATAATTTATGTACTTCTCAGAAATATACTTCAAATTACACTTAAGTGTACTTGACTTATACTGAGAGAAAAGTCCAAGTATATTTGGCCTGTACTTGTACTCAATATTTTGATCGATATATACTTAAAAGTGTAATTAAGTATTCAAAGTATACTTGGCTTACAGTGGGTTAACTCTTTTGACCGAGTAGCCTATTAAATATACTCTTTTTTTACATAGTTTTTCATGTACAGTGTTATGAAACTTATAATGTTTGAAAATATTGATTAAAATATTGATATAAAACAGATATGTTTCTAATTCTGCGTATCTGAATTTTTGTGTAGACTAGTCTACTGGTAGTGTACATTGGAATTTACTTTACTCTTTCCGACTGAAAAACACAGGAGAAGAAGAAGCTGAAACAAGTGATAGAAGATTGCTCACTCAAAAGTCAAATAATGTGATCATCAAACATTAAACTGCGTGTAAATCAAAACTGCTTAATGTTTCCAAATGAAATGAAGCGTAACCCATGAAGAGAAAGCGACTGTGAAGCTTTGGGGGTGTTGGACTCGATCTACTCCATCTGTGTTTTCATCATCGTTCTGAATCTGATCAAGGCGTAGTCTTTGACACAAATGAGATTTTCTCAATTTTTTTGTTTAAAATGTTGCCTTTCTTTATTAAACTTAACAAAATTCAAGTGTTGATAAAAAAGGATGAATGAAGCTAATACATTTTTAAAATTAAAGTAAAAGGTATTTTTTCCAAGAATAAAAATAACATTTGAACATAGTAGTATAGGCCTCCTGCAAGTGCAAAAATAATATATAAACAGTAAACTATACACTCACCTAAAGGATTATTAGGAACACCTGTTCAATTTCTCATTAATGCAATTATCTAATCAACCAATCACATGGCAGTTGCTTCAATGCATTTAGGGGTGTGGTCCTGGTCAAGACAATCTCCTGAACTCCAAACTGAATGTCAGAATGGGAAAGAAAGGTGATTTTAAGCAACTTTGAGCGTGGCATGGTTGTTGGTACCAGACGGGCCGGTCTGAGTATTTCACAATCTGCTCAGTTACTGGGATTTTCACGCACAACCATTTCTAGGGTTTACAAAGAATGGTGTGAAAAGGGAAAAACATCCAGTATGCGGCAGTCCTGTGGGCGAAAATGCCTTGTTGATGCTAGAGGTCAGAGGAGAATGGGCCGACTGATTCAAGCTGATAGAAGAGCAACTTTGACTGAAATAACCACTCGTTACAACCGAGGTATGCAGCAAAGCATTTGTGAAGCCACAACACGCACAACCTTGAGGCGGATGGGCTACAACAGCAGAAGACCCCACCGGGTACCACTCATCTCCACTACAAATAGGAAAAAGAGGCTACAATTTGCAAGAGCTCACCAAAATTGGACAGTTGTTGCCTGGTCTGATGAGTCTTGATTTCTGTTGAGACATTCAGATGGTAGAGTCAGAATTTGGCGTAAACAGAATGAGAACATGGATCCATCATGCCTTGTTACCACTGTGCATGCTGGTGGTGGTGGTGTAATGGTGTGGGGGATGTTTTCTTGGCACACTTTAGGCCCCTTAGTGCCAATTGGGCATCGTTTAAACGCCACGGCCTACCTGAGCATTGTTTCTGACCATGTCCATCCCTTTATGGCCACCATGTACCCATCCTCTGATGGCTACTTCCAGCAGGATAATGCACCATGTGACAAAGCTCCAGTCATTTCAAATTAGTTTCTTGAACATGACAATGAGTTCACTGTACTAAAATGGCCCCCACAGTCACCAGATCTCAACCCAATAGAGCATCTTTGGGATGTGGTGGAACGGGAGCTTCGTGCCCTGGATGTGCATCCCACAAATCTCCATCAACTGCAAGATGCTATCCTATCAATATGGGCCAACATTTCCAAAGAATGCTTTCAGCACCTTGTTGAATCAATGCCACGTAGAATTAAGGCAGTTCTGAAGGCGAAAGGGGGTCAAACACATATTAGTATGGTGTTCCTAATAATCCTTTAGGTGAGTGTAAGTATAATGTTAAATTCACTTAAAGAAAACTTGTAGTATACTGAGAGTACACTAAAAGAGCAAAAATAATATATAAATACTAAACTATAAGTATGATGTGAAGGTCACTTAAAGAAAACTTGTAGTAAAAAACTATTAAACTTGTAGTATACTGAGAATACACTAAAAGAAAACTTGAAAGTATACTTGCAGTATAGATCTACTAAACTAGTAGTTTACTGAGAGTATACTTCAAAGTGTACTTTCATATGCTAAAAATTTGCTACAAGTATTACAATAGTAAACTACTAGTATACCCATAAGTTCACTTGCAGTACAAATGAGAAACGTATTTATGAACTAGTTGTGTAGTACACTTAAACATATACACTACAAGTGGGCCAATTTAGTCCCAAGCGGTATTAAAATAGTACACTTACAAGTTTACTACTAGTACATATTGACATTAGTATACTTAGTACATAAAGTATATACTTGAACATTACTTAAGTATACTTCATAAAATGAACTTGAAGTATACTTCTTTGTCGTAAGGGCAGCTCACACACATACTGGAAGAACATGTTTATTCTGAGAAGCGGTAAGTCTGAAAGCGGGAGAAACTGTAATGGTTTTATACATCAGTGCAAGTTCTCACAGTAAAATAATGGGTTCGATTTCCAGGGAATGCATGAACTCGTAAAATGTATACAATGCAATGAAATGTAAGTTGCTTAGGATAAAAGCATCTGCAGAATGCATAAATGTAATGTAATGCTGAATACATATAGGCTTTATATATTCCATGTCAGTGTGGTTGTAATGTCAGAGCGTTTGTAACGTAAGTGTGTGGCCTACACTTCTGTAATGTTCATCTCTCTGCTCCTCCAGGGCCTTAAACGCGTTTCTTGGGTGCTTTCTGAGAATATTTCTACACCTTTTATAGAAATATTCCCTTAAATTGAACATATTCATATATTTATTTAGTTTTTAAGTTACAGAGCTTAAAGATAGACTGCAAGCACAGACACACTGTGGGCTACACACTGGTTGCAGAGCCTTATAGTGATGTCACACTCATAATGATGCCCATTTTGTGTAATAACATTACAAATATAGTAGGCTAATAGAACATACAGTTACAGAATAAAAACCATTACGTCTGGAGAGTCCCCATAAAACATGAAAACTCAACATGTTCAAGTGCAAAGTGGAAGTGATGAAAAATATGAAACATTTTTGTTCATTGAACTGTATGTTTGACGATACACACCGTTTCACGCCCATACTGTTAACAGGCTCATTTCGATCGCTAAAAAATCACATCGGCACTTCCTGTTCCTCAATTAACATAAAATCATAAAATCACATAAAAACATAAAATCACATTTGAGTTCAGTATGATGACTTAAGGAACCTTTAATTAAGGGAAAATACTTAATGACAGCCTTAATGTTCATAAATCAACCAGTACGCTGCCATCGGATGGGACATTTGTATTATATATTTCATTAACACTTTGTGACTCCAAGGCCTAAGACGATGTTTGAAGGCGTTATCTAACATCGTTCTGCCAATGGTTTATCAAAGTTATGAACAAACGTCCTTCCAGTAACTTTAATAGAAAGTCCGTTCAAAGTTATCTGGTCTTTAATTATGTTCTCAATAACATTGGCACAAAAACATTACAATATTTATATATAGTTAAACTAAAATATTTTGTTAGACAATTGTCCAACATTTTTTAAATGTTACTATTTAATTTCTCTTTCAAAACATTCAAAAAACATAAAAAAATAACATTCCAATAATGTTTCCAGATTGATAAAATGAAATGTTCCCTTAATGTTCTCATAAGCAAAAAACTTAAAAATATGGACATTTTGAATATTTAGAGAACATTGAGAAATACACTTTTTATAACGTAATGGGAACGTTAGCAAAACATTCTTAGTGAACCCAAGTCCTCTTGCATAGTGAGGATTACAGCACTGTCTGTCAGCAGAGGTCCACTGGAAGGTTCAGAACGAGATGTAAAACTCAAATAAACGGGGATATCTGTGTGAGGTGACAGAGGAAAAGCAGACATTGTTCGTTTACATACAAAGGGCTGTTTATAGGGCAAGTTAATCGGTTTATGAGCAGTTGCGATTGAGTGTTTCTGATGTCTATTGTGGACATAAACACAATCTACATCGACACAAAATGTCTTGAGTTTATTGAAGTTTATTGTTGATTCGTTTCTACTGTAAATTTAAAGATGTGACCCAAAACAAAAAAAAAGACAAGAATTGATGAGAATACACAAACCAGGAGCCATAAATATTCTTACACATTAAACAGAGGAAAGGAAACCCTTAACCCTTAATTTGATGATTTTGTTGGTTGTGTCTGAGAAACACTGGAGGGTTTCTTCAAAGGTCTAGGACACAGGTCTGATCTTCATGCTGATGGATTTCACCAGTTCCAGGTCTGCCAAATATCTCCAATAGCATAATGGGAGTCATCTTCTCCCCAGAAAAACCCAAATCCTCGTTATATGGATTTATATGGCCGATAGAAATTCACACTGGCGTCCATTCTCCTCTGAATCTCCTGTGTCATCCTCTGTTAATGGTCTTCATCTTGCCCATCTGAGATCACGTGGCAGTAAACCCAGACAGGAGCGTCCCCTGCTGGAGAGATGGAGTATATCCCACTGACCTGCTTTATTAAGGTCAGAACAGTCAGCCATGTCTTCTTCTTCATGACTGCAGCTGCTCGACATAACAACACAGAGAAGGACCAGCAAAAACAGCACGACACGAGACAGAAGGAGAAGGAGATGAACATCACACTGAAAACCCTCTCTAGAAATGTAGAGTTGTTGATGAACTTACTGCCAGATTTTCTCCTCAGTAATAATTAGATCAACCGGAACCGGGAACTCTTCCCATAACACCTGATTTAATCGTTACATCGCAAGAAGAATGGTGTCTACGCTACTATTAGTCTATTAGTCCCAGGGCCGGTTCTAGACATTTGGAGGCCCTAGGCAATATTCATGTTGGAGGCCCCCCACCCCCAATAAAAAAACTCTTGAAACAAATATGATTCCTAACCTTTTAATTTATACAACATTTAATTTTAAATGCTCATCAAGCCTGGATTTATTTGATCAAAAATACAGAAAAATAATATATAGTGAAATATTATTAAAATTTTAAATAATGGTTTTCCTATTTTACTATACTTTAAAATATATTTCTGTGATGCAAAGCTGAATTTAGTGTCACGTGATCCTTCAGAAAACTTTATAATATTCTGATTTATTATCAAATGTTAGAAATGGTGCTTAATATTTATTTTATAACCTGTGATACTTTTTTCAGGATTTTTATTATTATTAAAAAGTTGTTTTAAAAAAGTCTTCACTACCACTTTTTATATATTTAACACATCCTTACTGAATATTCCTGTTTTTTTCTGTATTTTTGATCAAATAAATGCAGGCTTGTAGAGCATAATAAAAAACTTATTTCAAAAACATTAAAATAGTAATTGGTCCAGACTTTTTACCATAGGCATATGGTATGCACATATTAATCAAACTTCATCTAAGGTAATCTCTTTTTTGTTTAATGAAGATGTTATTGTTATTTTGCTGTTTTATTCAATTTATTCACAGTTCCAGAAAACCACTTCAGTGATATAATATGCTTTTATCTTTTTTTTTTTTTCATAGCTGCGGTATGGGCAGGATTTTCCCCTCCCATTTAATCAATATTGACTGCAGATATTGTCATTTTATTAATATGTAATATTATATTATGCATTGCATTGTTAGCTTAAATATGCTATACACAAATCAAGTGGAAGAGAAAGACACGATCGCTACTGATTAGAAAATAACTTCTAAACTGATATTATTGGCGTAAGTAGGCTGATGTCAGGGTATAATCTAATCATCAGCAGAATTTAGAAGATAGACCCGAGATCCTTTATTTGAAACATTTAAAAATGTTGTAGTGTGTTGGCTTTTTAACTTTGAATACAAACATCTTATCTTTTACTTTTGTAGCGGTATTAGTCAGCTCCCGACGCGATGTTATTCATTGTACACGCAAATTCAAAGCGTCGCGTCTGGGCACGTTAATGACGCTCGCGCTCTTTTAAACACGTAATAAAGCAGTGAATCATTTTCCCAGAAATGACGCTGATCTACAGTACAAGTTTATATTTAGAATATATTGCAATCACTACAAAATAGATGGCGACAACTCACACACCTGCATTACGAGCTGTGCTTCTTTGCGTGCCTATTTAGGCTTTTGCTTCGCAGCACCTGATGGATGCGTCCGTAACACACACTTTTCAGAAGCCGGCACCCGCTTTGAAACGGAAACATTAATTGGTTTAACTGCAGATGAGTGACAATTCAACAATATCCAATGAACAATAATGCTAGTTTTTCTGCCCATCTGGTGGACTATATAGGGGATGTTACGGTTATGGAGGCCCCTCCTCAAAGCCCGAGGCCCTAGGCAATCGCCTGCTCTGCCTATAGCTAGCGCCGGCCCTGATTAGTCCCCTAGATCAACACATGATGTAGTCAGCCGGATCCGGATCCAGATCAGATGGAGGACCTGCACCTAGACACGACCACAACACATGATGTAGTCAGCCAGATCCGGGCCGTATCCAGATCAGATGGAGGACCTGCGCCTAGACACGACCACAACGCATGATGTAGTCAGCCGGATCCGGGCCGTATCCAGATCAGATGGAGGACCTGCACCTAGACACGACCACAACACATGATGTAGTCAGCCAGATCCGGGCCGTATCCAGATCAGATGGAGGACCTGCGCCTAGACACGACCACAACACATGATGTAGTCAGCCGGATCCGGGCCGTATCCAGATCAGATGGTGGACCTGGGTCTAGACACGACCACAACACATGATGTAGTCAGCCGGATCCGGGCCGTATCCAGATCAGATGGAGGACCTGCGTCTAGACACGACCACAACGCATGATGTAGTCAGCCAGATCCGGGCCGTATCCAGATCAGATGGAGGACCTGCGCCTAGACACGACCACAACACATGATGTAGTCAGCCGGATCCGGGCCGTATCCAGATCAGATGGAGGACCTGCGTCTAGACACGACCACAACACATGATGTAGTCAGCCGGATCCGGGCCGTATCCAGATCAGATGGAGGACCTGCGTCTAGACACGACCACAACACATGATGTAGTCAGCCGGATCAGGGCCGTATCCAGATCAGATGGAGGACCTGCGCCTAGACACGACCACAACGCATGGTGTAGTCAGCCGGATCCGGGCCGTATCCAGATCAGATGGAGGACATGCGCCTAGACACGACCACAACACATGATGTAGTCAGCCGGATCCGGGCCGTATCCAGATCAGATGGTGGACCTGCGCCTAGACACGACCACAACACATGATGTAGTCAGCCGGATCCGGGCCGTATCCAGATCAGATGGTGGACCTGCGCCTAGACACGACCACAACGCATGGTGTAGTCAGCCGGATCCGGGCCGTATCCAGATCAGATGGAGGACCTCCGTCTAGACACGACCACAACACATGATGTAGTCAGACGGATCCAGGCCGTATCCAGATCAGATGAAGGACCTGCGCCTAGACACGACCACAACACATGATGTAGTCAGCCGGATCCGGGCCGTATCCAGATCAGATGGAGGACCTGCGCCTAGACACGACCACAACACATGATGTAGTCAGCCGGATCCGGGCCGTATCCAGATCAGATGGTGGACCTGCGCCTAGACACGACCACAACACATGATGTAGTCAGCCGGATCCGGGCCGGATCCAGATCAGATGGAGGACTTGCGTCTAGACATGACCACAACGCATGATGTAGTCAGCCGGATCCGGGCCGTATCCAGATCAGATGGAGGACCTGCGCCTAGACACGACCACAACACATGATGTAGTCAGCCGGATCCGGGCCGGATCCAGATCAGATGGTGGACCTGCGCCTAGACACGACCACAACACATGATATAGTCAGCCGGATCCGGGCCGCATCCAGATCAGATGGAGGACCTGCCCCTAGACATGACCACAACACATGATGTAGTCAGCCGGATCCGGGCCGCATCCAGATCAGATGAAGGACCTGCGCCTAGACACGACAACAACACATGATGTAGTCAGCCGGATCCGGGCCGGATCCAGATCAGATGGTGGACCTGCGCCTAGACACGACCACAACGCATGATGTAGTCGGCCGGATCCGGGCCGGATCCAGATCAGATGGTGGACCTGCGCCTAGACACGACCACAACACATGATGTAGTCAGCCGGATCTGGGCCGTATCCAGATCAGATGGAGAACCTGCGCCTAGACACGACCACAACACATGATGTAGTCAGCCGGATCCGGGCCGTATCCAGATCAGATGGAGGACCTGCGCCTAGACACGACCACAACACATGATGTAGTCAGCCGGATCCGGGCCGTATCCAGATCAGATGGTGGACCTGCGCCTAGACACGACCACAACACATGATGTAGTCAGCCGGATCTGGGCCGTATCCAGATTAGATGGTGGACCTGCGCCTAGACATGACCACAACACATGATGTAGTCAGCCGGATCCGGGCCGCATCCAGATCAGATGGTGGACCTGCGCCTAGACACGACCACAACACATGATGTAGTCAGCCGGATCTGGGCCGTATCCAGATCAGATGGAGAACCTGCGCCTAGACACGACCACAACGCATGATGTAGTCGGCCGGATCCGGGCCGGATCCAGATCAGATGGTGGACCTGCGCCTAGACACGACCACAACACATGATGTAGTCAGCCGGATCTGGGCCGTATCCAGATCAGATGGAGAACCTGCGCCTAGACACGACCACAACACATGATGTAGTCAGCCGGATCCGGGCCGTATCCAGATCAGATGGAGGACCTGCGCCTAGACACGACCACAACACATGATGTAGTCAGCCGGATCCGGGCCGTATCCAGATCAGATGGTGGACCTGCGCCTAGACACGACCACAACACATGATGTAGTCAGCCGGATCTGGGCCGTATCCAGATTAGATGGTGGACCTGCGCCTAGACATGACCACAACACATGATGTAGTCAGCCGGATCCGGGCCGCATCCAGATCAGATGGTGGACCTGCGCCTAGACACGACCACAACACATGATGTAGTCAGCCGGATCTGGGCCGCATCCAGATCAGATGGTGGACCTGCGCCTAGACACGACCACAACACATGATGTAGTCAGCCGGATCTGGGCCGTATCCAGATTAGATGGTGGACCTGCGCCTAGACACGACCACAACACATGATGTAGTCAGCCGGATCCGGGCCGCATCCAGATCAGATGGTAGACCTGCGCCTAGACACGACCACAACACATGATGTAGTCAGCCGGATCTGGGCCGTATCCAGATCAGATGGAGAACCTGCGCCTAGACACGACCACAACACATGATGTAGTCAGTCGGATCCGGGCCGTATCCAGATCAGATGGAGGACCTGCGCCTAGACACGACCACAACACATGATGTAGTCAGCCGGATCCGGGCCGTATCCAGATCAGATGGTGGACCTGCGCCATCCATGAAGTGTCAGCAGAGATTGTGTCTACTGGACTCTCCCCTGTGAAGGCCTCATCGACACGGCAAAAGTGTCTTTATTTTTTTTTATGACATTTTTTTTCTCTGTACAGATGAAAAACATTCACATGATGTAGTCAGCCGGATCTGGGCCGTATCCAGATCAGATGGTGGACCTGCGCCTAGATCACGACCACAACACATGATGTAGTCAGCCGGATCTGGGCCGTATCCAGATCAGATGGAGGACCTGCGCCTAGACACGACCACAACACATGATGTAGTCAGCCGGATCTGGGCCGTATCCAGATCAGATGGTGGACCTGCGCCATCCATGAAGTGTCAGCAGAGATTGTGTCTACTGGACTCTCCCCTGTGAAGGCCTCATCGACACGGCAAAAGTGTCTTTATTTTTTTTTATGACGTTTTTTTTCTCTGTACAGATGAAAAACATTCACATGATGTAGTCAGCCGGATCTGGGCCGTATCCAGATCAGATGGTGGACCTGCGCCTAGATCACGACCACAACACATGATGTAGTCAGCCGGATCTGGGCCGTATCCAGATCAGATGGAGGACCTGCGCCTAGACATGACCACAACACATGATGTAGTCAGCCGGATCCGGGCCGCATCCAGATCAGATGGTGGACCTGCGCCTAGACACGACCACAACACATGATGTAGTCAGCCGGATCCGGGCCGTATCCAGATCAGATGGAGGACCTGCGCCTAGACACGACCACAACACATGATGTAGTCAGCCGGATCCGGGCTGTATCCAGATCAGATGGAGGACCTGCGCCTAGACACGACCACAACACATGATGTAGTCAGCCGGATCCGGGCCGTATCCAGATCAGATGGTGGACCTGCGCCTAGACATGACCACAACACATGATGTAGTCAGCCGGATCCGGGCCGGATCCAGATCAGATGGTGGACCTGCGCCTAGACACTACCACAACACATGATGTAGTCAGCCGGATCCGGGCCGGATCCAGATCAGATGGTGGACCTGCGCCATCCCTGAAGTGTCAGCAGAGATTGTGTCTACTGGACTCTCCCCTGTGAAGGCCTCATCGACACGGCAAAAGTTTCTTTATTTTTTTTATGACGTTTTTTTTCTCTGTACAGATGAAAACATTCACAAAATGATTACTGTTCACATGGATTCACTGAAATGACTAAAAACGCTGTATTATGCAGGTCAGACAAGTAATTTGGCGATGTCACTTTGTAAAGAAAGACTACGCCCCCGCACACATACGCATTCAAACACACATATCTATAGACTAAACACGTAATACGCATGTGCATGCCGTCACCGTCTTCACAGATTCACACTTTTGATGTTTACACAGAGATGATAACGGTATCGTTTTCAAATACCTATTTCAAAGTTTGTCTCAGGCCACCAGAACGCAGCTGTTGTGTAAATGAACGGCCAGAACGCATTCAAAGTTTTGGGTTTTGAACGGTGTCGTGTAAGTGGCCCCTAAGTTGATTACTAATGATTTTTACAACGGAATTGAATCAATCAAAAACATACTTGAGGTGGACGATGACTTTCTTCTAGAGCTGCTGTACAGTAAAACCAATCTCTGTTGCATTATTTTCCTATTATCACTGTAAAGCTGCTTTAAAACAATCTGTATTGTAAAAGTGTTATATTAATGAAGGTGAATTGCCTTGACTTGATCACAGCAGAGATCTGTTTTATGTAGACGAAAATAGTAAAAACATTTTCATGCTATATCTATTTTGACATTTTGTTTATTTTCTGAAAGTGAACTAAATGATGAAGAATAAAACAGTATGTCAGCGTTTATGTATTTAAGTTTGACGCAAACACTTATATCGGTCAGATTCTCAGGCTCCTCCTCTGTGTTACAGTAGACATTTACATTACGAAGACCTACATTCCTGATGCAAGTTAAACGTGCAGGGACAGACACAATTATTAGTATTTTTATAGTCAGTAAATCTGACTGAATCCGGGTTTGTAGTTTGGATTAGTTCCATCATAGTTAGGCTAATTATCATTTTGGATGTAAATATGTTCTCTCTCGTCAGATTTCATGAATGTTCCCTGTGTTTTCTGTTGTGCTTGCTGTATTTGCTATGCTTTGGCCCAAAAGTGCTGTTTGCAAATCTATTCTTATTATTATTCATTTTCTTGAATCTGTGGCAGCTCATAGAACCATTTGATCAAAAGTTATGAAAATTGGCACATTGATAGAGGAGAGTCTGAAAAATAGCAAATTGTGTCAAAAACAACAACAATGTGTCAATAATGCACTGATGTTTACATTAGATGTAGAAACAAAATGCCAGAGCTCATGCAGAGTCGATTGCATACCAAGAGAAATAAACCGTCTGACCAAATATTACAAATTGGACTATTTAGATTCTGTGTGACATAATGAATTGAGTAATACCAAATTTTCACCTCAGTCATTTTGGGAATTTGGCTCTTTTTAATGTAAAATGCTATATTTTATGAAAGCTTTGGTTTTGTGTCATCTGGACAGTGCCATCACAGTGCCTGAGAAGTTTGTGGCTGGCTCCACCTAGTGGAAAATATGTGAAAGTGAGAGTGATGTGACGATTAGCTGTGTATGGTGTTCCATACTGAGAGTTTGTGCTCTGCATTTCACCCATCACAGTGCACACACACAGCAGTGAGCATTGAGCGCGCACACACACACACACACACACACACACACACACCTTTGTGGGGACTCTCCATAGGCGTAATGGTTTTTATACTGTATAAACTGTATATTCTGTCCCCTTACACTAACCCTACCCCTAAACCTACCCATCTCACACAACTTTCTGCATTTTTACATTTTCAAAAAACATTTTCTGTTTGTTTTCCTCATGGGGACCGCTGGCTGATCCCCACAATGTAGGTGATTTCAGGTTTTACTATACTTGTGGGGTCATTTGGTCCCCACAATGTAATATAAACATGAACACACACACACACTTTATTTCTCAACTGTTTACATTCTATGGGTGATGGATGATTTTTACATTCTGTTTACATTCTATGGATGATGACTATGGGTGACGTAATCACACTTACTAACTATTCACACAGTGATTGGCTGTAGGGGGAGGGGTCTCTGTCAGTGATTTAATCATAGAACGATTGTAGAGCGATATTGTACTGCAAGCATTCATGAAACTTCTGACATGAAGGACAAATGTATTTGCAATGTTCCCTATAACGCATTCAGTTCAGACAGCAATCTTACCAATCTGCCGCAGCACATGTAGACACAGAGTTTTAAAGACAAGAAAATATGAGGAGGCATATCGGCCTCGGATTCACCAGTACAACGGTGGTTAATGAAGAGAGACCACAGTGTGTGTGCCCCAAAATATTAGCTTCAGACGACAGTATGAAGCCAAATAAATTAAGATGCTGTCATGATTCCCCTGTATTCAATATTTATGGACTTTTATTTTTATATTATTATTTTTTTCCTGTGTATTTAGTGTTCTTACTATCCCAAGCAGAAGGGATATAGGAACTGTTTATATGTCTTTAGCTTTAGATATGCCATCTAATGTGTACTAAGAATTAGAATTTTATTAAATTGTTTTATGGAGGAATAGAGAAGATGAGAAAGGACATTTTATGTAAACAAAACAACAAAGGTGGATTATCTATGCTTAATTTTAAAACTTTAAACAATATATTCAAGGTTAATTGGTTGATTAAATTAATGAAAGAAAATGATGGTTTTTGGTATATACTATACATACGTTCGGTGGTGTAGATTTTCTGTTGAGATATGATTTTAAAATTGATAAACTACCTGTGAGATTAGCCAAATTTCACAAACAAGCTTTATTGGCCTGGATGCTGGTGTTTAAGCAAATTTTTTCCCCAAATAAATATATTATTTTGTATAATAGAGGCATTCAATATAAAAATAGATCTATCTTCTATAATAGTTGATATGAAAATAATATTGTCTTAGACAACTTTTAAATTCAAACGGTAATTTATTATCTTATAGTGAATTCTTGGATAAATTTGGGTTTCCAGGTACACCAAATTAGTATGCAGTTTATTTGCCACCATAGCTCAACAAGTTATACATTTTGTTACAAATTAGGAATATTATAACTGGTGAAACAGCTACTCATAAAAGCTTATTGTGGACCAGTGTATTTAGACATATAAACTGGAATAAAGCTTGGTGTATTTCTGTATACTTTTTAAATAATAAAGTAAAAGAGGTTACATTTGAATTTTACATGGTATATATCCAGCTAAAGTGTGTTAGAGAGGTTTAATTTAGATATTGATATGGATAGGGATAGGGTTGTGGGTGTGGTTGGATATTCTAGCTCCACCTCTCTGGACGTCTAAAGGGGCGGAGGGATAGGGTTGTGGGTGTGGTTGAATATTCTAGCTCCACCTCTCTGGACGTCTAATGGGGCGGAGGGATAGGGTTGTGGGTGTGGTTGAATATTCTAGCTCCACCTCTCTGGACGTCTAATGGGGCGGAGGGATAGGGTTGTGGGTGTGGTTGGATATTCTAGCTCCACCTCTCTGGACGTCTAATGGGGCGGAGGGATAGGGTTGTGGGTGTGGTTGGATATTCTAGCTCCACCTCTCTGGACGTCTAATGGGGCGGAGGTATAGGGTTGTGGGTGTGGTTGAATATTCTAGCTCCACCTCTCTGGACGTCTAATGGGGCGGAGGGATAGGGTTGTGGGTGTGGTTGGATATTCTAGCTCCACCTCTCTGGACGTCTAAAGGGGCAGTGGGATAGGGTTGTGGGTGTGGTTGGATATTCTAGCTCCACCTCTCTGGACGTCTAAAGGGGCAGTGGGATAGGGTTGTGGGTGTGGTTGGATATTCTAGCTCCACCTCTATGGACGTCTAATGGGGTGGAGGGATAGGGTTGTGGGTGTGGTTGAATATTCTAGCTCCACCTCTCTGAACGTCTAATGGGGCGGAGGGATAGGGTTGTGGGTGTGGTTGGATATTCTAGCTCCACCTCTCTGGACGTCTAATGGGGCGGAGGGATAGGGTTGTGGGTGTGGTTGGATATTCTAGCTCCACCTCTCTGGACGTCTAATGGGGCGGAGGGATAGGGTTGTGGGTGTGGTTGGATATTCTAGCTCCACCTCTCTGGACGTCTAATGGGGCGGAGGGATAGGGTTGTGGGTGTGGTTGGATATTCTAGCTCCACCTCTCTGGACGTCTAATGGGGCGGAGGGATAGTGTTGTGGGTGTGGTTGGATATTCTAGCTCCACCTCTCTGGACGTCTAATGGGGCGGAGGGATAGGGTTGTGGGTGTGGTTGGATATTCTAGCTCCACCTCTCTGGACGTCTAATGGGGTGGAGGGATAGGGTTGTGGGTGTGGTTGGATATTCTAGCTCCACCTCTCTGGACGTCTAATGGGGTGGAGGGATAGGGTTGTGGGTGTGGTTGGATATTCTAGCTCCACCTCTCTGGACGTCTAATGGGGTGGAGGGATAGGGTTGTGGGTGTGGTTGGATATTCTAGCTCCACCCATTCGGCCCAGATTACATTCGCTCCTCCTTGCTTGACGTGAGCTCTACCCATTTGTTCTGCAGAGCAGCCTCTCTTAAAACCACAGATAGGAACAACATTCAAGTAGAACCAAGCACAGGTATTGGCTTACAAATTATACCAGTTACCAGTGGTACATAAATATATATTTTTAATTAATTTTGAATTGAAATAAGTTTACTGTGACATAAAATGTACTATATGAGTGCCGAATTGACCTTCCATTTGAAAAGAGGAAGTTTATCTGTCAGTGTAGGACAAATGAGAACATATCAACACATCATCTCATGTTCTGTAGAGAGTTTCTGATTGACTTCATAAATAACTATCAAACTCAAAACTTGACTAAAACAAAAAACAACCCTGCCAAGCTTGTATTGTGCACTATACAATACAATAAAACCCATTATTATTATGGACACAGGCACATATTAAATAATACCAGTGCTTTTTAACAGTTTGTAACACCATTTGTTTTTAAATAGTAAGTCCGACCAGCCGTTTTGGAGGAAGCGTCTGCGAGTATCACAGTAACACAGGGGCTTATTTAGATTGACTAGACTTTAACCAGCCGTATACAGGCTGTAAAGCTGAGTCCAGTCCAGTCAAATTAAATCATCAGTCCTCAGCTATTTATTTCATTGGAGCCTCTTGATCCTTTGCATACATTTCCCCCCTTCATTCCAAAATAAAGCACCGCAAAACCCTAATTTACTCATTGAGGTCAATCTCATGAATCTTTGTCTATATCCTCAGTCTCATCACTGTAATTCTCAGGGTTTTGTTGGTAGGCCGTAGCTGTTTAAAAGCTCTCTTCCTTAAAGGATCCCGGATGATCCGAGTTCTGGCTCCTGGTCGGGCGGGGGCCAGCGCTTCTCAAACTTGCTGAAGAACAGCGGGTCGGTGAAGGGCCCTCCGTACACGATGCTCTGCAGCAGGTACACCAGCACCACCACCAGGCTGGAGATCAGGAAGAAGGGAATGAAGGGACGGAGATGCGTCCACACAACTCCCACTCCGTAACTCAGCCCTCCGTGGTCCCGGTAGTGCGTGGTCTTACGGGACGTCGACGACGCTGGCATGGACGAGGCGTAGTTGTCTGAATCCGTGTAATTGGAGGATTCTGGATCGATGGAATCCATGGCGAAATGATATTGATGGTTGAGTGTTCCCAATCCTCCAAGGAAATCCAAATGATCAATGATTAAAGCATCCAGCAAAGGCAGATTTCCGGCTTGCCAGCATATCCTGATTGCATGATCCTTTGAGTCTTGAGGTGATCAATCGATATTTCCAGACGAACACAAAACACTCCAGAACTTTAACCTCATGCGCTGGAGACTCTCTGTGTGTGCTCTGATAGAGCCGGCGTCTGCTGGGACCTCGTCAGATCACCAGCGCTTTCATGCCAGAGAAATACGATACTCTGAGAGAGATACTCGGAGTGCAAACGATATATATAGCACCAAATGACTGGAACATGTGGACGAAACAGAGACACTGAGTCATTTACTGTGTCAACAGGCTTAAATTCATTAGGGTTGAGCAGCACGTGCACCATGCGTAATCATTATCCTCTCTTCATTCTTCACCTTCCTCTCGCTCACTCCAGCCGAAGAACACATCGAGTAGCTTTACCGCTGGGGTTCGTGATCTAAAGTTCAGGAAGTCACTGTGTGACCTGAGAGATTAAACTCTGTTCTGTAGGGTTATTGTGGACGATTTGATCAATTAGACTCTTTCAACCTTTCCGAATCAGTTCACACATGCCACATATTATTTACTGTTTTCATTCCATGTCTTTATTACTAAATAATCTAGCAGCCTGTTTGTAAATGGACTTTATATCAAGTGGTAGGGCTATCTTATAACATGTCAAGTTATGAAACACTGCTGTAAAAAGCATAGAGTGATACTGGTCAAACTATTTCTGCAGTACGCAGTGTGTGGATTGTGAAATGCTCGGTATACAACCCTTACCATAAGATGTTTATTCAAGTGTGCTACTACTATACTTCATTTAAACTAAAAACGGGTAAGTATACGAGTATCAGTCTACTGTTTTTGTACACAGACATGTTCTCTACTGCTATAATGATCGAACATAACCTCGTCTGAATGAATTAATGACTCATCAACTCATGTTTAATTATGAAAAAGAGCAGCCTGGACATTCTGCTAAAGATTAGAGAAGTCATATCCAGGTTTAGAGATACAGTAAATGATGACAGAAATGTCCTTCTTGTTCATTAAAAGCATTCTTCAAAAATATATATTTGTACATTTATAATGTATCTCCATGTTTCTCGCACAGAACAAACTCCTGGACAACCACCAATCTGGCTTCAAAAGCGAACACTCAACGGAGACTGAAATAAATATGTTTATTTTGTTAATAACAACAGTGAATTTAACAAAGCAGTGTTATTATTTTAAGGAATACATATGGTGGCTGATGTCTGTTCACTTGAAGAAATGTTGGAAACCGAATGCATGTAGTTTTTTAAGCCTCCATAGCTTAAAATGAAATATTAAATCCATGTTGAGAATCATAGTATTTAAGATTAAGTGAAATTGAAGTATTAAACTTACTAAATTAATTTACTCAGGAGGAGTTAGCTTACTTTACTCTTAGCTGATTGCTTGTTTAACTTTAATTCTCCCTTTAAGTTTACTTAAAGTATAAGGCATTTTAAGTAACTGAACTTAAAGAATTTACAGTGTTTGCCATAAAAACATAAAGCATGTAATATTTCTGAATTCAGAAATGCAGAGATGAGTTAGAATTTAAAGACAGAAGTCAAACCAAACAAAATGTACATTTTTAAAACAGCCCAAAAAGTAAAAGCCAAGGGTTCAAAATGAAACCCATACAAACAAAGAATAATCATCCACATTAGACACTATTCATTCTCAAAAGCAGATTACGACAACAATACATTATTCTTACGCTCTCCTTTCTTTTTTCATACATTGAGTTTCTCATCCACAACATTTATAACATTTTCATTGGGATCTGTCTCTTGTTCTGTCTTCATGCCGGAATCTGCTGCGTTTTCCTCCGTCTCCTCGTTCTGTCCACTCTCATCCCTCTCTCCGTCTCCTCTTCCGTTGGCTTCAGAAACCCCTCGATCTTCTTCTGTGTTTGTGTCCTTCTCCATCTCTTTCTCCCTCCTCTCCTTCTCTATCTTCGAGAGGTGATGGCAGAGAGCCTGCACATATGTGAAGACACACAGCGGGTCTGGCCTGTTGCCCATCAGTAACATATCCGACACTTCCAGAAGGGGGCAGCAGTCAGCAAGAGATCTGCAGATATGAGAGAGAGAACGAGTTTGGCATTTACAGACTAAAAACGTCCCTGTTTCTTCCTCACACACCCATGCGTCTCTGTTTAATAGCGCGCGCACATGTCTGTCCACACAGTGAAGCGTCTACTTACT
This sequence comes from Rhinichthys osculus, assembly GCA_029959095.1. Taxonomy (NCBI): domain Eukaryota; kingdom Metazoa; phylum Chordata; class Actinopteri; order Cypriniformes; family Leuciscidae; genus Rhinichthys; species Rhinichthys osculus. Next base: position 2,362,438 of record JARWKJ010000011.1, on the reverse strand, counting down.
CTGCGGTACTGAAGGCCAGACTGAAGTTCTTCTCTCGTTCACTGGCTTTGAGGGAGGAGAAGTCGAAAGCAGAGGGAAAGAAGCGATGAACGAGTGCACAGAAAGCCAGGCCGTCACTCCACGAGGAAGAGAAGTTTTCTATGCAGACACCCTGAGATATGATATAGGAGACATTGTATTATTGAAACGTGCATTTTCTGGAAAGCTGATTCGAAACGATCTGTATGGTGAAAAGCACTGTACAAACAAACATGAACTGAAGTTAAACAGCACAAGAGAAATACACTATGTCATATTGTTTTCAAGATTATGAAAATAACCCAATCTCACCGGATAATGTAGCTATTTCATATGTGAATCACACAAAAACATGTGATTTTTTAGAAAGAAAATAAGGATGAAGGCCCATCTCTAAAAATAACCATCACTGGAGACTAAGCGGATTGTACGACAAATAGTTGTAAATGTAAAATTGTTAAGGATTTCCATTAGATTGTGTTGAAATGATGGTGGTTCCCAAATAAGTGCCTGAAGATGTAAAGTAATTTGAGCGAGTTATGACCACATAGGTCGTACTAGCCTAGCAGTGTACTCTAAAACATAAATGTTCTTGGGAGCAAGAACTTTTGTCAAGAACTGTATAGATCTTCGTCAGGTTAGCGCCATATTAAACTTCTGACAGGAATGAAAATGCAGTGAGGGATATTTGGATTGCACTGTTGTTTGTTCATAGCCTGGCACGCCAGACCTACATCAAGATGTTAGGTCTGGGAACTCATCATTGACAGGGCTCAATCTGATGGGCGGGATAAACGGTTGTCTTTCAAATTCTCTCTGCACGCAATTGGATAGCGCTACAACCAATCAGAGCAACGAAGAAGGGGACGTAGTCAGCGGAGCAAGTTGATATATTAAACTTTTACCGTATCCAGTCCATAGCTGTCAACATTGAACATTGAAAATAAGGGAGATTTCCAGGAATCCATCCCCAAAATAAGGGATTTTTTTTGTTTTTTACACGACCCACAAACTTTAAAAATAAAACACTAATCATTAAAAGTCTAAAGAGTTTATAACTAGCCTATGTGTGAGAGAGAAAGAGACAGTGTGTGTGTGTGTGTGTGTGTGTGTGAGAGAGAGAGAGAAAGAGTCATTAAACATTTTTTTGTCATTAAAAAAATAATATCATAGAGAATGTTTAAATACTAATATCAGCTTACGAGGGAAACGGAGGCGGAGTAGTGGTGCTTCGGAGTGCTGGAGATGATTCGGAGGTCATTTACCGATCAGAGCGCGTGCTGACATGGAGTAAATAAAGCCTTTACTCGACGCGTCCGCACGAGTGCGGCAAAAATGACAAGTTGATCGTTTCGCCACAGCTTTTTTGTAACAGCGCGCGCGGCGCCGCATCCGAGGATGAATGACTTCAAACCGAATATGTCCGAGCTTGCTCTGACCGTCGCAACTCTGTCGTCATTATGTTAAGCCCGCCCGCCAACTCTATACACGATGTGATTGGCCCGGCAAGGTTTGGGGTTTTCCAACTAAACCGTCTATGGAGAGTTGCTAGACAACACTTTGCGGCGAAATGATTTTTGCTGCCGCTAGGGTGCGTCTAGATTTCTAGGCTAGTTTGTTCAGCTAATGAAACATCTATCCAAAAACTGAAAGTTGTGAGTTGTGAAAATTACAAGTGGTCCAGGACCTTTATACAGTGTGTGCCATTGGATAGACTATAAGTCTCCTTTTTCTATCCATGTAAAATTCAATGTAGCGTCTACCCTGGCTATTAGATCTACAGGGTCCTGGAGTTGCTATGCTATGTTTCCATCCACCTATTTTTATTCTCAATTTGCCATATCGCATAGAGAAGATGGATGGAAATGGCAAGATGCACATCAATTCTAAAAATGTGCATTACAAAACGCTACATTTTGGTGGATAATTGTTTTGTTTTTTCAATAAGAGGTCATGCACATAAACTATGATGGAAACACATTTATATTTACACATGTGACTTTGCCTCAGCGTCAGCTTTGATTTGCTAACTGGAGTGACCAGCAGACCAATGGCATCGCAGCATCTGTAATGTTGGTTTGGTGTTTCTGAAACGCTGGAGTCGAAGTGTGTGTTCAGAGTGATTGGGTGTAATTCCCTCCAGAAGCGTCTCACACACTCGAGTGTGTTCCCAAACACCAGCATTCGAACGTGTTTCGTCTGACGCTCGACACACACTCGTTATGATGACGCTCGACACACACTCGTTATGATGACGCTCGACACACACTCGTTATGATGACGCTCGACACACACTCGTTATGATGACGCTCGACACACACTCGTTATGATGACGCTTGACACACACTCGTTATGATGACGCTCGACACACACTCGTTTATGATGGAGGGAAAACAGCCGATTGCAGAAACTCACAGTTTATTTCTGATATTCTGCACCAGGAAGTAATGATGTTGTTCTCTTGAACACATGCGATGGAAACGCTGCTTTAAGTGTTTTATGGCTTATTCCATTGTCATATAATGCATTTTGCACATAAGCTAAATTCACAACTTTGGATGGAAACATAGCTATTGTTCTTTGGTTTCTTTATACGACAGACTGTAAAAGCTGTGATGGTTCTGATTGGCTGTTTTTAAGAGTGAATGTTTACAAAGACGTTTGAGCTTTAGCTTACCTCATATTTCTGTGTTTTGTTCCTGCACCAATTGAGTATTTTCTGTTTGATTGATGCTCCACCCGCCATGCCTATAGATGTCCGTTGAACTTTAAAGTTTCGGACACCCTGAGTCCTACAACAAGCCAACATATACTATTCAGATTAAAGACAGAGAGATATACTGAACAACACTGACAACGCTGAGCTGACTTCAGCTGAGCAATGACACTTCTTTCTAGAGCTGCTTTCAGACAAACTGAACTCTGTTTGCATCATTGATTCAGTTATTTTCCTGTTTATCCCTGTAAAGCTGCTTTGAAATAATCTGTATTGTATAAAGCGTTATAAAAATAAAAGTGACTGACTGACTGACTGACTGACTGAACAAATGCACCTGTTCGACAAACCCAATTCATTGCTAATAATGGAAGTTCCCTTTCGAGGGAACATAGACGCCATGTCATGCTGTTGACGCAAATGTGAACGCTTCAGTGTGAGCCGGTGTCCGACTCACGTGGAGAACACGCCAAGCTATTGGCTTATGCTGAAGTCAGGTGACGTGCGTAATCACATCTGCAAATAGCATCTGCGCAAGAGCGTCACCAGCTTGTCTTCAGAAGCGTTGGTTTGTCACTGTGTGTACATTTGTTGTCTATTTTAGAACAGGAGTGGAAAAAAAAGTCTAAGTTTAGGAGATGTGTTTTGCCGTGCCCCGTTGTATCACTGGACACACTGGAGTTGTGTGTTCTCGGTCTCGGAGCACAGCACACTCGATCAGCTTCGCTCCCGCCTCGCCCTCTTTGCAGATGAAGGGGATTTTATATCTGCACCTCGTGCTTCTGGACCCTCGTATTGCGGCTCGCAGATGGAGCTGTCAGAGGAGCATGAGACGGGTGCCGCTCTATCTCTCGCTTTTATCTACAGACTCCGAGGGTCCCGTTCAGGAGTTGGAAGCTCGCTCTGGGATTTCTTCCGCTCTGGACGAGAATCTGCTCTCAGGGGGATCTAGTTAAGTAACTACACATTGAGGGATGATACGAATCGAGTGGGACCAGCGGGCAGTCACCATCTTCCTCTAAGTCACATGAGGAGCTCCCAGAGGTCGACACTCGTGGGGTGGCTACCTTAAACACCGTCTGGCCCGATCAGAGGAGGGAAGCGTCTCGTAGTAAATTGGAGGAGTGCTTCCTTACTAGTGATCGGCCACCCAAACATAACCTCCCCAGTGAGATCTTGAAGTCATGAAAAGCCACTCATTCCTCCCGTGTTCATAACCCAAATGACGTCGGATTATTCGAGTATTGTTGGGCTCAATGACCATGGGTCGATGCCTTGGGTGGAAGAGACGCCTGAATAAATAAAGTAGTAACGAGAGAGAACCCACACCTGATGAAAGCTCATTAGCCGCAACGCGTCTGTGTGCGGTTAATAGAAAATGTTTTTTAATTGCCTAAGCCATGATCAAATAAAGGCTTTTTATATACAGTACATTTACTTAAAACTCTCGAGTGCCTTGGCTTGATACGTTTTTTTATGAGTCGAATTATCTCTACATCCAAAGGATACGGATTTTACACCCCGTGCAGCGCTTTTTTGCATTCCTTGTCCTGTAGAATTACATCTTCGTCAGTGGGCCTTCGTTATGAGGCAGCGGGTCAGGCTAGTGGGGCTCCGGCGGGGGCCTTGACCTCGAGGCAGTTAAAGACCTCCATAAGGCATCTCTCCGCGTCACTAAGCAGACAAACCCATGCTATCGGCCGATCTATGGCTGCTACGGACAGGCATCTGTGGCTCAACCTCTCGGGAATTATCAATCGGGAATTAAGGACAAAGTAAGATTGTTTCTGCTGGACGCCCGGTCTCGCCATCTGGCCTGTTTGACAACGCTGTCAGTATAGTCGATGACAGGTTTCAGGCGGCGAAGAAACAATCTGAGGCGTTCCGGCAGTTTTTCCCGCGTCCCAACTCGTAGAGTCCCAGCCTGCAGGGGGCAGACCTGACCTCACGATTGACTCAAGAAGAAGAGGTCCTGACGTCAGACGCCCCCTACAGGGGGGAGAGTGGTTCCTATACATCTAACAGCCACTTCTCTCCCTCATTCCCTTCCTGGAACTGTTCAGTAGAGGGCTGCATTGGGATTGAGTCCCGCCGGGCCCCGCAGGACCCAACGCAAATCTCGCGGGAGCGGGTGGTTTGAACTTTGCTGCGGGCGGGAATGGGCGGCTAAAAAAAAACAAGCGGTAGCCTAAGCGTTTTAGATGTCCCCGATAGCCTAGCCAGGCTAATATTCATCTTCCTGATCAGTGCGTCAGAATACATGCCGGCCACGGAAACGATACAAACAACCCCATGAATCTCTTTAATAATAGCAATACAAATACGTGTTTTTTTTCCTGTGGGATGGGAGAAGACACAAAATCAATGCATCTCTATTATTGAGCGGGAATAAATTCTCAGAGCTTTGCGGGAGCGGGCGGAAGTGTAACACATACGCGGGCGGTAATGGTCAGAAATTCGGCGGGCGCGGGCGGGAGCGGGATGAAGAAAACAGTCCCGCGCAGGGCTCTACTGTTCAGCCTCCAGTGATCACTGGAGTAGCGTTTGCTGGGTTTCTGCCCCGACTCAATACCTGTACCACAGTGCGTTTGCCACTTTCCACAGCCTGTGTGAGGGCATCCTCTCAGTATGGCAGCGTAGGTATTGTCATGCCCATGTGCCTCAACACCATGACGCGGTGCTGATGTTCCTCGTAAAGGAACGCCTCAGGGGTGTGTATATAACCTGGTTCCCTGAGAATGGGAATGAGGCACCGCGTCGCCATACTTCGATCATGCCTGCACGGTTTCTTCAGACAATTTGCTGTTGCCGATCTCGCACAGATATTATTTATAGATGTGATAGCACTCGTCATGGCGTCACCTGCTTCGTCATAAGCCAAGGCATGTACTACACATGACACAGCGTGATGAGGCGTCTCGTTTACATTCTCATGGAACCGGGTTTTAAACACAGCCCTGAGATGTTTACATACAATAAATATAACTATTGTGTGGATGATCAACACTTTTAGGCACATGGTATTTGTGACGGGGGACTTTATGAGGTTTATCAGAATGATGAAGAAAGATATGATCATGAGGAGGATGATAATAAGGTGACTCACTGGTCCTTCTGAAACTTGGCCATGGCGTCTCTTCGGGTCGAGGGTCGGGCCGATCGGGAACAGACGGAGGATTTCGTGCTTTTTTTCCCTAGATTTTCTGGTTTGATTTTGACATCATCTTTAGTCTCTTTTTTCTCTTTTGTATCTCGTTCATCTTCCTTCGTTTTAGTTTTGCCTTCAGTTTCTTTTGTCCTCTTCTCCTCTTCTTTGTGCTTTTCCTCAAGCTGTCCTTCTTTATCGCAGGAATCATTATCTTTCTTGTGAGGGTCATTATTGCTCTCCTTTCCTTCTTCTTCTGCCTCACTTTCTTTATTTTTATTTACCTCTGTGTCTTTTTCTTGTTCTCCAGCTTTATGTGGTGTGATGTCCGTCTCTTTATTCTCTTCCTCCTCCACTGTGTTGGCCTGCTCTGTGACTCCGCCCTCGCGCTCACATGCCTCACTCTCATTGGCTCCAGCTCCTGTGTTCTCCTGGTTTTCTGCGTTGTCCTCATTAGCTCCGCCCTCGCGCTCACATGCCTCACTCTCATTGGCTCCAGCTCCTGTGTTCTCCTGGTTTTCTGTGTTGTCCTCATTAGCTCCGCCCTCGCGCTCACATGCCTCACTCTCATTGGCTCCAGCTCCTGTGTTCTCCTGGTTTTCTGCGTTGTCCTCATTAGCTCCGCCCTCGCGCTCACATGCCTCACTCTTATTGGCTCCAGCTCCTGTGTTCTCCTGGTTTTCTGTGTTGTCCTCATTAGCTCCGCCCTCTGTCGTCTCAGCCCCGCCTCCTGGCTCGGAGTCAGCTTTAACACACTGAATGACAGCAAAGCACAAAATTACCACTCAGTGTATCTCTACTGTGTGTACACCAGCCAATTATATCATGTGAAAATTCATTGCATTTATATTTTATATCTGAGTACCCCAAACTCAAGTAATGCAACATTTATCAAGGTGAATTTGAGAATTTGTATAAGTTTGGAAGTAAAAAAGTGTACAACCTAAACCTAACTATTAAATCCTATCCCTTAACCATAAGTTTAATAGGACAAACCTGCCTGTTTGTGAAAGTGAGTCAACTGGCAGAGAGAAGCGTTCACCGGTGATTATTGACTGGATTACTGATTAGAAATCCTACATGATTAATGTATGCGCGGTTTGTAAATTGTTAGCCTACTAGCAACATATAGCATATATTATAGCATAATTTGCGTACTTATGCACTATTCTGTGCTGTTTTGTATTATAAATAGTGCAAGTTTATTTATTTCATCTGTCCTCTTGTGACGTGTGTGTGCCTGCATGTGTGAATGTGTGTGTGTGTGTGTGTGTGTGTGTGTGTTTGTGTGTGTGTGTTTAGCTTAGCTGTCCCAGGTGTCACATGAGGTCATGACTCACCAGTTGTATAAAGAGCATTCCACTGAATGAGCAGGTGTGTGTGTGTGTGTGTGTGTGTGTGTGTGTGTGTGAGCATGAATACATGTGTTCATATCGTATTACAACATGATAATAATTACATAATATTGCCATTAATAATCATATGTGGAAACACTGAACATACACCTTCAGACTGCGAGAGAGAGCCTGTGTGTGTGTGTGTGTGTGTGTGTGTGTGTGTGTGTGTGTGTGAGTGACACACTGTATTGTGAGTTTGTATGTATTTTATTGTAACTTTGACTGACTTTATCGGTTTTATGTTTGGGGTCCCAGAGAAAAATCTATTGTAGTACATCCAAAATAACCTCTTGTTATCTTTCAAATTTGTTTAATATGTTCCACTGAATTATTCCAAATTCATTTGACAGATATTATATAAGTTTGAACCCTTTGTTGCATATTCCAGAAATCTGTTGTCTCAGACACAGACCTGCTATCGTGGTCAGTTCGACCCCAGCGTAACACATTAAACACTTATAGTGTAAGAAATAAAAATGAAATAGACACCTGGAATGCATCTGGACCTATAGCTAACAAACATATATTCTAAGAAAGTTTTGTTAAAGTTCCTATTAAGTTATGAGAATGTTATTTCTGAATGTTCTCAGAATGTTCAAAACATCCAGTTTATTAAATGCTTTTCTTGGTTTTGCAAACATTAAGGCAACATTCCATTTTTTAAATTAATCTTGAAACATTATGGAAACGTTACTTTTGTACGTTCTGAAACACGTCGGTACATTACAAAACATCAGACAAACCTCAAACTAAAACATTTCAGGTAAAAACATGAATGATGTACTGATAATGTTTTAGTGCTAATGATTTGAGAACATTATTAAAGACCAGATAACTTTGAGTGAATGTTATATTAACATTACTGGAAGAATGTTTGTTCATAACTTTGAGAGCCTGGCAGAGCGTAAGCTAAAGTCCTGAGAATGTCCTGGGTAACATCACATCTTTGCCTGTGGAAATCATTGCATTTATCAATGTTTTATATCTGGGGTCTCTGATAATAACCCAAACTAAATTAACATACCGTATTATTTGTGATTGTGTGAACCTGATGCGGCGTTAAGGCAGTTTTTGAGATGTTAAAGGGCGTTGGGGTCTCAGGACTCGAGGGTTAACGTGAGCAGACAGTGAGAGAGAACACACACTGGAATAGAGAGAGAAACACACGTTACCTGCTCAGTCATCGCCTCTGTCTCACTGCTCACGGCCACATGCTCTGAATCCTCCATTCCTCCAGAGTCTTCACTGATCTACAGGAATCGCAACACGGTCTTCTCCCTCCTTCACCTCTCTGTCTTTCTTCTGCTGTCCTTGGTCTCCTCCCTTCTTCCTTTTCTCTCTATCCCCCACCTCTCTCTCTCCTTCTGTCTCTATCTGACCTTTTAAACAAGTTGCGCTCCAGAAATAGTGTAACACTGGCTCAAACACAACCATTGAGCAGCTGTTAGTGCTGGTGAGGAGAACACATTACACACACACACACACACTCATAAACACTCACGCACACACACATTCTCACACACACACACACACACACACACACACACACACACACACATTACACACACACACACACACACACACTCATAAACACTCACGCACACACACATTCTCTCACACACACACACACACACACACACACACACACACACACACACACACACGCACACTCACGCACACACACACACTGATAAACACTCACGCACACACACATTCTCTCACACACACACACACACACACACACACACACACACACACACACACACACACACACTCACGCACACACACACACTCACGCACACACACACACTCATAAACACTCACGCACACACACATTCTCTCACACACACACACACACACACACACACACACACGCACACACACACACACTCATAAACACTCAAGCACACACATTCTCACACACACACACACACAAACTCACTCAAACAAACACACACTTTCTCTCTCTCTCTCTCTCTCTCTCTCTCTCTCTCTCTCTCTCTCTCTCTCACACACACAGTAGGAATAAACAGTATTCACATCTAAGAATACTGAATGGTCTAAAGCTTTGGTGACAGAAATAGTCTTTGAAGAGATGAATGTCTTGTGAGAGAGTTGGATGTGAACTGGCTTGCCCTTTTGAACCTCACTTGCTCACACTCATACATGTTGTGCATGGGTACACAGCCCTCTTTAGACACAACTAAATGTTGGGATTTTATGTGAATGTGAGCCAATGTGTGGAAATGAGTGTTTTGTACTTTATCTCCTCGTTCACTTTGTCCACTTCTTTATCAAAGCAGACTGCAGTTCATTATCGGCCCGGTCCAGCTCTCCTTATCCTGCAGAGGAGCATCTCTTCCCTCAACACACAGCAGATGCTTTTAAATATAGCCTGCTATCTTTGCTCTCGTTCACTCGCTGCCCAAGATTATCTGTTCTCTCCAGTCCTCTGTGCTCTCCTGTCTGCCTCAGCTCAGGCCACTTCATGTGCAGAAATGTACATGTCAACCTTTACGTAATGTCAATGCTTTACGTTCCCTCACAAAGAATGCGGGAGATAGGGAGCGAATGCAAAGTTCCTCAGTTCCTCTTTATCCAAAGCGACTTACATTGCATTTCAAGGTACACATTTTTTTTACAATCTTATCAGTTCTTGCGTTCCCTGGGAATCGAACCCACGACCTTGGCGTTGCAAGCGCCTACACTCTACACTTTGAGCTACTGGAAAGTGTATTTTTCCACCACCATGTGATGCCATTACAAAAACAAGGCTTGTGTAGTCAAAACAAAACACAATCCACACATCCACACAGTAGCAGATCACCTCAGATCCAAAACTAAACACATCATTAAAAACGTTACAATAATTTAACAAAAGCCAGTTTTGACACCGTATGGCACGCACATGGGTCATAAGATCTGATTCTGTTCGAGCCACTTACACACTGCTGCGTTCAATCTTAAACATCTGTAACATTTCTACTTTTCTCATGGTACTGTCATGCCTCCGCCTTCAGTTTTCATCCAACCGTCCACTTCTCCAGCAGCCTCAAGTTTTTTTCTTTCTGGCCAAAAACGGGGGGATTACGTCCATGTATTGATTAGCAAACGCTTAACGACACCACGATAAAGCAGCGCTATCCCCTTCCTCTGGCTCCTGCTGCCCTTGAGATGTTGCGGGGACGAATGGAAAACACCGCTGATAACGCCATCAGGGCACTACGCATATCGGGTGATGCCGTATGGCCCGGAGAACACGCATCCGGTGTTCCAGGGTTTAATGAATGAAATTTGTCAATTTGTCTAAATTTGTGCTGATTAATATTGATGACATTCTGCTCTATTCTTCTTCTCTCTCTGAGCATGTGTCACGAGGTGACGAAGTGAAGCGGAACTAAGTCCCGCTGAAATTGTGTTCCCCCCTGAACGGCCTTACTGAAACACCGAGCCGGTTCCGGTTGTGTATCTGTCGCCATGGCAGCGGCGGCTGATGACAGATCAGCATCAGGTGTGGAGGATTTACGCGGGGATCTGCGATAGGGCTATGCAGACAAATGGAGTGTATAAAAGGAGAGGGAAGAGGCAGTCGAGCATGGTGCTCCCCCGGGAGAAATCGTTTCTTTTGCAGTGACGCTGATTCGCGGAGATATCGGGGGAATATCGTGAGGATTCGGCTGAATTGAGGGTGTAACGGTGATTGTGTGAACACGAGTTGAAAACGTCAAAGGATGGGAAGTCAGTGAATTGTGGAGATCGAGTCAAGACCGGAAAACGCCATCATCATTGAAAGGGAGATAAGTAGTATGACATCGGATCTATGTGAAGGTATGCTCTGCCCCGAGCTGGATATAAAGTTGTGAAGTGTATTGATCGCGATTGTAACTGTCACTGGAGAGTGTTTGGATCGAGTCATCCTTGTCGCTTGTCGCGACAAGGATGACTCGATGGCCAAGATGGCCAAGACGCTTGTCCCCCGTGCCCGTGAGAAGTCATCTACATCTCTTCGCCCTCTGATGAGAACTGATTCAGCGCAACAGTGGAAGGATTGATCATTGGGTGAGTGCTGGCCTTATTGCACTGAGAGTGAGAGTGGATATGCAGTGCCTGAATTGTGGTGTGTGGGATTTATATACATATTAACTGCCGAGTATTCCCCAGTTCATATTCTTGTCCGCTGTTACTGAAGAAGACTCCAAGTGTGGAATGTGCGTGTTTCATCTCTGCATGTGAGAAGAATGTGGGCACTTGTATAACTTGTTCTGTCTATTTAATAGAAGATCTCGCCGCTAATGTTCCCTTGTGTGATGCCTGCCTGAAGGAGAGACACACACTGGCCACATCTCTGTCTGCTTTGCAGCAATGCACTCTAGCCGTAAGCCCTCGTCTCCGTATTGAAGAAAAAGCGTACATGCACTTGTATAACTGACCTTGTCTCTTTAATAGAGGATTCCTTTGCTAACGTGTGATGCCTGCCTGGAGGAGAGACACACACTGGATGGATCCCTGTCTGCTGCAGGAAGACACCCTCCAGCCAAGAATCCCACATCTGTCTGGTGGAAGAGTTCCCTCCTGGCCATCAGTTTCTGTACCGGCCATACGTACCTGGCTATTCACCTGTCTGGTGGAAGAGTTCCCCCTTAGCCTCAGCTTCTGTACCGGTCTTGTCCTGACTGTTTGACGGTCCGAGAAGGTCGGCTCACCTGGATACTCACCTGGCTGCTCAGTGGAAAGTCATCCTCGATCACGAGACTCTGTCCCGTTCCAAGAAGGTATACGTACCTGGCTATTCACCTGTCTGGTGGAAGAGTTCCCCCTTAGCCTCAGCTTCTGTACCGGTCTTGTCCTGACTGTTCGACGGTCCGAGAAGGTCGGCTCACCTGGATACTCACCTGGCTGCTCAGTGGAAAGTCATCCTCGATCACGAGACTCTGTCCCGTTCCAAGAAGGTATACGTACCTGGTTATTCACCTGTCTGGTGGAAGAGTTCCCTCCTAGCCTCAGCTTCTGTACCGGTCCCGTCCTGACTGTTCGACGGTCCGAGAAGGTCGGCCCACCTGGATACTCACCTGGCTGCTCAGTGGAAAGTCATCCTCGATCACGAGACTCTGTCCCGTTCCAAGAAGGTCTACGTACCTGGATACTCACCCGCCTGTTCAAGGAAAGATTCTCAGAACTTCGAGTCCTGTCCCGTTCTACGCCCTGAGAGGTTCTATCAGAATACTCACCTGCCTGTCGGACCGGCGGCTGGCCCCCTCCTCTTAGTCGTGACGTCTGGCACGAGTTGCCTTGAAGAGTTTGACGCCTCGGCCGGGGTCAGAGGTCTGACTCTCGCACCTGCTGCGGGACACAGGAGCTTGATTAAGACTTTTAAATTCATTGTATTCAATAAAACTCGTTAACTTTTATCTACTTGTCTGTCTGGTCTTTGGCACGTTCCTCGAGGTGGTCCTAGTTGTAGGGGTGGGTGCAGTCTGGCTTTGACCCCCCCGACCTGTGACACGTTCGTCAGGTTATGCAGCGGCTGTGTGAACACCGGAGAAAATTATCCTTCCACCAGTCTTTGGTGCATTTTCTGGGTTACATCGTTGGCCCTCGGGGTGAGCAGATGGACCCGGGAATAGTGGTTGCAGTACTATCATGGCCTCTTCCACAAACCATTAAGGAACTTTAGAGGTTCCTAGGGTATGCACATTTTTATCGTAGATTCATTAAGAATTTCAGTGCCATTGCCAATCCCCTAACCAATCTCCTCAAGGGTAAGCCCAAAAGCTTGAATTGGACAGAAGAGGCCAGCCAAGCTTTCGAGTCACTCAAATTAGCCTTCACTTCAGGCCCCATGCTTCAACATCCTGATCAGGAAATCCTTTTTGTTGTAGATGTGGAGTGGGGCGGTGTTATCTCAGTGGAGTAAAGCCTCCACTAATCTCCATCCATGTCCCTTCTGTTACAGGTAGCTGTCACCGGTCGAGTTAAATTATGACATACGGAACAGAGAACTACTAGCTATTCAAGTTAGCCCTGGAGGATTGGCGACACTGGCTAGAGGGGGCCCGTTATCCATTTACTGTGATCACAGACTATAAAATCTTGGAATGCCTTAGAACTGCTAAACGGTTGATTCCATGTCAAGCCAGGTGGGCCCTCTTTTATTACCCATTTTTTATTTTTCTGTCTCCTATCGCCCAGGTTCCTGTAATACCAAGGCATATGCCCTCTCTCGGTTCAACGCTCCAGAGCAATGTGAGGGAACGTCTCCACCCATCTTACCTTCTTCAGTGTTTGAAGAAGGTTGTTACCTTCTTCCATCTTACCTTCTTCTGTCCTATCCAATGGACCCTGGATGAGAGGATTGCCCAGACCACGCTACAGGAACCTGCCCCGCCATGTTGTCCAGCTGGGCAAACATACGTCCCCAAGTCTTTGCGGAAGGACCTCTTAGATTCCATTCATTCTTCACCTGGTTCTGGCCACCTGGGAGTCTCCCAAACCCTTTCACTTCTTCACAACCGTTACTGGCAGCCACAAGATTACCCAGAAGTGGTCCTGTTCGTCAGGTTCTGTCCTGCCTACACCATGGTCAAGAGTCCTCGTCACTTACCATCTCGCAAGCTCCCACCTCTTCCAATGCGCCCTTGGTCACACCTAAGATCTACCTCCACAGACAGCTGCACGATGATCTTGGTTGTAGTGGACAGATTTTCTAAGGCCTGCAAACTGATTCCACTAAAGGGCTTACTTACGGCTTTGCAAACTGCAGAGCTTCTCTTCCAACACGTATTTAGAAACTTTGGCATTCCTGAAGACATTGTGTCTGACCGTGGGCCGCAGTTCATCTCTCGAGTCTGGAGAGCCTTCTTCTGACTCCTAGGTGTGACCGTCAGTCTATCATCTGGTTACCATCTTCAGTCAAACGGGCAAACCAAGCACACTACTTGTGCTACTTGCACACTTACTGCCATGACCAGCAGGACCAGTAGAGTTGCTTTATCCCCTGGGCCGAGTATAAATTAAGAAGTAAGACGATGGTCACCCGACTGGCCAATAGGAATGTTCCAATAGGAAAAAAAAAGAACGTGGCCCATGACACAATTTTCACAGCGAAAGAAAAATCATGACACGAGAGCAAAAAATTGCATTGAGAGCAAAGAAAAGCGGTTTGAGAGAAACACTTTTTTTTTAGAGAAAATGTTTTCACACTGATAGCAAAAAATATATATTTAAGATTTTTTCAAAGTATTTTGAGAGAGATTTATTTTTCTCAGAAATAATTTTCAAAATTTCAAATTTATATTTTTTTATGTTCTATGAGAAAATACTTTCTCTCAAAACTTTTTTTAGTCTCAAATATTATTTTTTGCTATTGATATGAAAACTTTTTCTCTCAAATATTATTTTTTTCTCTCATGAAATGCTTTTTTGCTATCAGTGTGATAACTTTTTCTCTCAAACTTTTTTTTCTTCTCTCAGATCATTTATTTTCTCGCATATAATAAAGACACATTTCTAGCTCCATAGAGTGGAAACATACAATGTGACAGAGTGACCACTGACAATGCAAGAAACATTGTTAATGCTGTCAATGAAGCAGGATTGGGTCCACATATTGGATGCTTTGCCCATACCTTGAACTTAGCATCACAGAAAGGTATGGCAGTCAATCAGGTATCTCGACTGCTGGGAAAAATCAGAAGAACTGTTGGCGTTTTTTTCACCGCAGCTCAGCAACTGCCCATAGTTTGAAGATAAAGCAGGAAATGCTTCACTTGCCAAAACATTGTTTAATACACAACGTGCCCACACGCTGGAACTCCAGCTGTGAAATGGTTGAGCGGTATCTTGAACATAAATCGGCTGTTTACTCTGCACTAACAGAAAAGGCCCTTAAAAATATCATCAATCTGACTGACCATGAGGTGAGCGTCGCAGAGATTAAGATTATGAAGCCTCTTAAGATGGTCACTACAATACTGCACAAGTAACACCATCAGTTTTCATGATTTCACCATTTAAAAAAATTATCTTGGAATCAATTAAACAAAATGACGACACTCCCACTGCCAGGGAAATCAAGCAATGTGAGAATCTATGAATATATCCTCATCACAGAAGTTCTGATCACCGCAGAACAGGTATGTATTATATAATAAATGTATCCTAAGATTGATATTTACTCTCATGTAAACTGAACATATTAACATTGTTACAATATTCACTTAACTCTCTTAGTAATTAGCTAAACAGTCCTTTTATTTTTGTCATTTTACTGCAGGGTGAGACCAGAGAGACTACAGAGGCTAGTGCATCATCTGTCCGACAGCAGAGTCAGCATCTTCTCCTCTGCCAAAGAGGTCAGCCTTGGCAGAACGTTTTGGCCTATTTTTTAAAACTGTAAAAAAGAGCCAGGATGATTTGCAGCAGCAGTTAAAGGATGAAGTGTACACCTACATAGCAAAGAAGTGCACTTTGATTTAATCAAACCCGCTTGCCTGGTGGAAGGCTCAAGAATCTGTTTATCCTAAACTAGCCGATCTGGCAAATCATTAACTGGCAAGACCTCGCTCTCGCTCTGTCCCCAGCGAGAGGGTTTTCTCGACGGCGGGTGATATAGTTACTGCCACAAGATCTTCACTCACTACTGATAATAATAAATCATTTTGAAGAAAAACTTGAAAATAGAATAAATCTAAGCTTTTAAGAGGTGCATAATGACCTTTTAAGTTAATCTCAAAATGTTATACATTGCTCCAAATGCACAGATTTTATATATAACATTTTATTTTGTATTTTCACATCGGGAGATGTCATTCATTTCTGTATTGCCTTTTATTTTGCATCAGGTGTAGGACAAAATAACTCAAACATTCCTTAGTATTCATTTCACAAAAAGAGATTTGTTTATTGAATCTTTTGGTTTGACATCAGCCATTGCCATGCCAACATAAATCTGGCCTATGAAGCTGTAACGTCACACCAGCAGAGGGAGCCCTCACCCAAGTATTGACTGATACCACTCCTTCTGCTACCTCTGCAGTGTCCAGTCTCGCCGCCATAAAGCCTCACCACGCCAAACAGAAGTTGCAAAGTATTGCCAGTTTCACCTGACTTATTGAGCGTTTCTATTTAGGACTCTGTATTCTCCGTGTATGACCTTTTGTCTGCCTATCTCGTTTTGCTCTTGGATTATCGCCTGGCTTTTCCGTTTGTACTGGACTGTTTCTGTTGTGTTTACCTTTGCCTGTTTCCTCGTTGATGATATCCTGCCTGCCGATTTGGTCTCTGGTTGTGTAAATAAACTTCTGCTTATCGATTCTCACATGGCGTCAGCCTCTGCTTCATCACAGAATACTTGGCCTACGCTGAATCCAGCGGAAGTTTCCAAGCTTCAAGCGCCATTCGCTTATCAAAGCGATGTCCTCCAAGTTACCAAGAGCAACTGAATAAACTCCAGTCTGCTAACGAGTAGGGATGTAACGATATCAAAATATCATTGCAAGGGAGAAGAAGAGACCTCTGGGCATTAACAATATGCCCTGCTGTTGAAAATACCCTTTCACTGGGCACCGAGGTAGCGGGTATACACAGGTAGGTCTATAGGATAGGATAGCGCCCTGCATTGTCTCTCCACCACTTAAGAGGGCAAGGAGACAGAGAAACTAATGCTTCTTTGCAGTAAGAGTCAATTTCTGCCTCAATTCCACCTGTGACTTGATTACTGCTAAAAGAAGAGCCAAGGAGGTCCTCAAGGGCATGCTTCTTAAGAAGCTCGCGCTGCTGTCGTCCAGATCTGCTGGATGTGGGCTCCTGGGCAGCACATATTGGTCCTGGTTCATAAATTATAAAAAGACATTATATAAGCATTTTGTTACATTTTATTGTATTTCTCTCAATTTTCTCTATGGCACAGCGTTAACATTTTTTTACCTGTTGTTGCATCCGTGATGCTTTGAACTTTATTCTTTCAAAGACGTCCTCTCTCTCTCCACTGCCTAGATGTTGCAAGGTCCGGAAGCGTGGATCCAAAGCACTGCTCTCCTGCATGAACTTTTCATCCTCTCCTTGGTATCTGTCAGTAAGATCCTTCAGAATGGCTGCCTTCATCTGAGCAATGGCATTTGAGTGGTGATTATCTGTGGCCATGCTGTCTTGAATCATTTGTTTTAGTGGTGAAATGAGAGATATTGTTGGTTGAGACTCATCACAGAGAACAGTTGTGGCCTTTTTTATTGGTAAAATAATCTTCACAAGATCATCTGCATTTGCAATGTCAGATGTGTCCAAAGTGTCAATTTCACGTGACTTGTGTCTCAGTTCATCACCCAGTAGGGCTGCAGCAACAGCTTGTTGTTGTTCAAGGTAGCGCTCCACCATGTCCAGAGAGCTATTCCATCAATACATTAATAATGAGTTTATATACAGGGAGATTGAGTAGTTTTTGTTTGGTGGTCAGCACGGCTGTGGCTGTAGAACTGCGGTGAAAATAACTTGCTACACGTCTGACTCTACCGAGGAGGCGGCTCACTCACTCCTTTAAACCTGCTTGGGAGGCCAGGTTTAGTGTGTGCGCAAAGCACCGTATGTGAGGGGACAGTTCGGCTTCCTTTACTCCTACTCGCATGTTGCTTGCGTTGTCAGTAACAGCAGCGATCCTTGTTCCAATATTGTCCAGCCCCCACTCTTTGACTGCAGGTTTAAGGACTTTGGCTATGTTTACCATCAGTGGTAATAGCAATGCAGTCAGACTGTTTAAGGTTCAACACGACACGTTCTTTTGTCTCACGGTAAAGAGCAGGGAACACAGTTTGACTAAAATGAGCCCGCGACGGCATTTGATACTTCGGCTCAAGCTTGGCCACTAACCTTTTAAATCCTTTGCCATCTACTGCAGAAAAGGGACGTAAATCACACGCTATGTATTCTGCGATGTACCTCGTGATTTCTTGAGCCCTTGCGCTGTTGTGTGGCATAGTTGTTGAAAATGCCTCCTTTGGGTTTTTTGACCGGACAGGACTTTCTTTGTGAGAGAATCTGCAAACTTTTCGGGATGATGGGTCGTCAGATGACTTTGCATGTTGCTTGTGTTTCCCGTGTTGTATCGCAGTTTACTGTGGCAGTGCTTGCACATAGTCCATTGTCTGTCCACCACCTTCTCTCCTTTTGCGTTTTTTGACACGGCAAAACCAAAATGTTTCCAGACATCTGATTTAAAAGCTGCAGGGGCTGGCACAATCTCAACTTCGGGTTGTTGTTTTCATCCTTACAAGTATCGCTGTCGGCCATGCTGGCTCACTGTGAGCTTGTGTGGGCAGCGTGCAGCGTGCAATCCTATTGGCTTAACAACGGTTGTTGTGACGACGCAGCGCAAAGGATCATGGTCTATGTAGTTAACAATGATTTGTTCCACGGGACTGTGATTATTCCTCTTGCTTTTTGATGGACACCTGTCCTTTTAATACTGTAACCCAACCACGACGATATCGAGACACGTTTACCACCGCGATAGCGCGATATCGTCAATATCGTCAATATCGTTACATCCCTACTAACGAGTACCTCACACATTATATTTGTTTGCTGTCCACCACCACGCTGAAGACGGTAAGCTTTGCTTTACCTCATAAGTTCGATGGTTCCGCGGAACAGTGTAGAGGTTTTATTCGTCAAGTTGAATTTTTTTTGATAACCAAGACGGGCAATTTGACTTGACTTGACGAGAAGTATGCTTTCCTTATGTCCGTGCTCACGGGCAAAGCATTCGATTGGGCTGCAGCAGTGTGGAAATCTGATACTTTATTTTGGACTTCTTATGACTGTTTTATTAAGCACATCCAGGAGGTGTTTGAATATCCTGCGGGGGGCAAAGACATTTCCTCACAGCCAGGGCCGTACGCAGGGTTTTATAAATGCCGAGGTCCCAAAAGTGATCTTGCTTGGGGGGTTCGGGGGGTATTTGATTTTGCCGTACCCACCATTGTGGTCCCCGAGGTACGGACCTCTGTAATTTTTTTGAGTGTATATAATGAACATTGTGAATCCCAACGCGTCACTTCACGCTTCAGTTAACGGTCATACAGTGCGAGATTAGATGCAAGCAGCTAAACTAAACAGCTACTTGCATCTAATCTCGCACTGTATGACCGTTAAAGGGATAGTTCACCCAAAAATGAAAATTAAGTCATTAATTACTCACCCTCATGCTGTACCAACCCCGTAAGACCTTCGTTCATCTTCGGAACACAAATTAAGATATTTTTGATTAAATCTGAGAGGTGGATCACTCCCCCATAGGCTTCATAAGGGAATGAAACTTGACGTCCCAGAAAGTCATTGAAGAAAATGTTTAAATATTTCATGTGCCTACAGTGGCTCCACTATAAGTTTATCAAGCGACTAGAATATCAAAGCGAATTCGACTATTCCATTGCTTCCTTGTGGGCCTGAGACGAGAGTTCAAGAGAATTCCAGGACGCATGCGCGAGAACTGACGTTCTTCTTCTACTACTATGTACAGCGCGCGTCTTCCTCTGCTTGTAAGACACAGCGTAGTAGAAGAAGAACGTCAGTCTTTTCCCTCCCCGCCATCCTCTTGAGCGGGAGCAGGAGCCTTGAAGGTTTGAGGTGGAGGGCCAGGATGCATTACTTTTTCGTGGCTTGTACTTTCACAGTCGGAGCACTTTACTGTGGATTTGCAGTCCTTAGCGAGATGAGTGTCCGAGGCACAGCACTTAAAACAAATTCCTTTCTCTTTGAGGAAGGCCTTTCTTTTATCGAGGAGTTTGTTCCTGAATGTCCTGCATTTATTGAGTGGATGGGGCTTATTGTGCAGCGGGCAGTTGCTTTTAAAGTCCTTGTTGGGGGGTGTAATATTAGTTTTATTTACGGAGATGGGTTTGGCGGAGCTAAAGTTTCTCAGGTTGGGTCTTTCTAAATGTAATTGGGTTTGGCTGTACTGTTGGTTAAAGCTTGGATCGTTACGTCTCTTAGCTTCTTTGCATATGAACTAGCAAAAGTAACTGAAAGGTGGAAAGCAGTCATGATGATCCTCTTTATGTTGTGAACCTAGTGACATCCACTTCTCCTGAATTCCATATGGGAGTTTGTCCACAGTTGGCCTGATTCCGCGTGACGTGTCAAGATAGAGAAGACCGGGCAGAGACCCATCCTCTTTTGCTCCTTGAATCTCCTGTAACAGATCCCCAAGTTCCCTCAGTTTCACATTATCCTTTGCTGTCATTTTAGGAAAACTGTCCAATCTCTGGAAGAGCGATTTTTCGATGATTTCAGGAGCTGGATAACACTCTTGGAGTCTGACCCATGCTTTCTGTAAAGCTACTGCAGGGTTATTGACATACACAGAGCGAATGCGTCTAATTTGACTACTTGACTCCTTTCCTAACCATTTTGTCATCAAGTCGAGCTCTTGTGTTGGCGTGAGGTGAACGTCTGCTGTAGCCCCGGTAAATGAGGAAAGCCACGCTCTAAAATTCTCTGGTTTGTCATCATATTGGTATAGACCTGAAGTGATGACGTCATGACGTGCCATATATTGTGCAAGTGGCTCTGCTTGGTGTGACGTACTTGCAGGTGAGTTGTAGGGAGGCACGAAAGGGCTAGAGAATGGGTTGAGTGCGTTCTTTGTTTGTTTACTTTTTGGTTTAGTCTCACCTATAGGAGAGGAAGATGTGGTTTGGAAAGCCACGGATGTGTGTTGGTTGTGGCATTGGGGCCTAGTGTTAACAGGTGAAGGTTCTGCGTCTGAAACGTCATTTTCAGTAGGATTCCATGTGATGAATGTGCCCTCTATTTCAACACTCTGGTTGCAGGTGGCTGGAGCGGGGCCATTATGTTTATTCAAATCCATTTGAGATTTCACATATTCACATGTTCTTTCTCTTTTAACTCTATCTGATTCTGATCTTCGGCTCTCATGCCCATCTCGTATTGCCTCTGCTTCTTCTAGCACCTCTGCCTCAGCTACTGCGGCATCTGCTTCTCTTTGTAATTCTAGCACCTGTAGCTCTGTGTCGATTTTCACTTTTTCCACTTTTAACTGCGCTTCCTTGCTTGCATATGAGGCTCTTACCCTAGCCGCTTCTGCTTTGGCTCGAGCACGAGCGGCACTGCTTGCAGATGAGGATGAAAGACCTGAAGCGTTTGTAGCAGATCTGTTGCTAGCTGCCATTTTGACCACGATGAAGCTCTGATTGCTGCCTTTTCACTGTTATGTTGCCAAATGAACACGTAGATAAACCACTGAAGAAGACCAGGACCACAAGGGACGTTTTTGCATTTTAATTTCTTCTCCAGATGGTGAAAACTGAAAGCATACACAACATGCTCTTAGAAAAGCTGAGCTCTAGACAGACGAGAATAAAGTCATTCATCGGCGCTTTAAAATGCATTTCCCAACTAGACAATACAAAAATACATTACTTAAGATCCTTATAAACACATAAAAAAACTTACGGCATTGCCTTGACAGTGCTTTAAAGGGAATGGCAACAGGTCGCTGACCATACGACTCTGGATTTCGTCTGCTCTGTTTACCATGAAACCGAAACCGGAAGTTAGCGCGGCCGCACAGGAAATAAAATTGTCCGCTAATATTTTTTAAATAAAACTTACAAATAAACATGAAATACTTATAAGAAACTCTTAGAAATGCTTTTTAAACATTTAACTTATTTCTTAAATTATTAACTGGCTTAAGAACAACACAATGTCTTTACAGCGATCGTATAATAGGATAAGCTAATGAGTAGCTCACAGACAGGTGTGCTCCGCCAGACGATAAGCACGTCTTTAAAGGGGTCATATAATGGTACATGCACTTTTTCAAGTTGATTGGTACATGTATTCGTATTGAACCGTTTCGGTTCGAGGCTTCCGGTTCGGTACGCATACGAACCGAACGATTCCTTGGACCATTTTTCCTGCCGACAAAATTCGCGTTGGCGCGATCACCACAACGTTGCGCAACATCAAATGGCAAGCGTAATGAAAGCGGAACGAAACTCATTATGTGCTTCACGGATCGCAGTTCGGACCAGCAACATCTGTGCAGCGCGAGCCGATCTCGATCAAGCGACACTGTTACAACACAGCGCTAAGATCCAGTAAAGAAAACATTTGAATTCGCCACTGAAGTAATAACATCGCTGCGAGATCTAGAGAGAAGCATTCACATTTCTCCGTTATTAACCGTAGATCTCTATTAGATCAAACAGCGCTGACGTGGACACCAGGAGAAATATTGTGCCGTGAATGAACTAGTAATACTTTACGTCCACAGACCAGCAACATTCACCATGGATTTAATATAGTAACACTAACTGTAACCAGTTTGGCTGGAATAGTGAAATGCTTTCAAGTAGCCTACTTCACACATCTTTTTCCAGCATTTAAAAACTCAAATATTGTATAAATAAATATATGAAGAGTTCAGATGCAAAAGCCTCTAAGTGCCATTTGAAATTTTTCTTCTAGAATGATCATTTTTATGAAGCTTGTATATTAAGTTCAGTAATTTCACTCAAATGACAATTAATAGGTAATCTTCATTGCCATTTAAGTGAAATTACTGAACTTAAATATACAAGCTTGATAAAAATGATCATTCTAGAAGAAAATTTCAAATGGCTTTTACATCTGAACTCTTCATATAGGCTATTTAAATGATATTTTTAATGTGATGACCAAAACATTATTTGTTCATCCTTCAAAGATGACACCCATTTATAAACCTGAAAGTTTCAAGATGTAGGAAAACTCACACTTATTTAAAAAATATTTTTTCTTTTAACAAATAGGAAATTTCTCTGGCATTTCTTACTTTTTGCTGTATCGAAAACGTACCGAACCGTGACTTTAAAACCGAGGTACGTACCGAACCGTGATTTTTGTGTACCGTTACACCCCTAGTTTCAACACATCCCCGCTGTGAGTGAGCTGTCATTTTGATGTTCCTCAACCCGAACCGCTGAAGACGCGGTGGCTGAGTTTGTTTTCGAAGGGAATATTCCCCAAGAGCAACGTCAATGCTTTGTTCAAATCATTTCTCACCAGACTGCTTTATAAACGAGGGTCAGTATAAAGCTGGTTTTGCTAAGAAGCTGCTCCTGAAAAAAGAATCGGTAGCAACTATTTATGTTCCCTCTGCACCTCCAGAAGAAGTGAGTGTAAAATTGTATTAACCTTTATATTAATCTTTGCAAATCGCTTGCACGCCTCAACTGTTGTCAAGGCAACACTCCACGTGCTTGTGTCAAAACGCCCCCAGAACAGAGAGGCGGAGTGAGCCAAGCTCATTATCATTTAAAGGCATATGCACTGAAACGGCGTGCTAAAAACAGAGCTGTTTTTGACCAGGTAAAATTAGTGTTTTCTTACAGTTCTAATGACAGCCTTCCCTGTTGAGCATCTATGTTTTCTTTTTCCTCCGTCCAGCGAGTATTGGTTTCCCAGCAGACACAACGAGAGTTTTCCAGGTCAAATATCTTCGTCTCCTCCTCCCTATCCTTGTCTATTCTGTCACGCATTGCTAAGTCTTGTGTTACTGTTAGTACTGCACTGCTGAGCATTAGTGTCCTGGTTCTCCTGTGTCCGGGTTTCTGATTCTCTGCCTGATCTTCTGGGTTTCTGATTCTCTGCCTGATGTTCTGGGTTTCTGATTCGCTGCCTGATCTTCTGGGTTTCTGATTCTCTGCCTGATCTTCTGGGTTTCTGATTCGCTGCGTGATCTTCTGGGTTTCTGATTCGCTGCCTGATCTTCTGGGTTTCTGATTCGCTGCCTGATCTTCTGGGTTTCTGATTCGCTGCCTGATCTTCTGGGTTTCTGATTCGCTGCCTGATCTTCTGTGTTTCTGATTCTCTGCCTGATCTTCTGTGTTTCTGATTCTCTGCCTGATCTCTGTGTTTCTGATTCTCTGCCTGATCTTCTGGGTTTCTGATTCTCTGCCTGATCTTCTGTGTTTCTGATTCTCTGCCTGATCTCTGTGTTTCTGATTCTCTGCCTGATCTTCTGGGTTTCTGATTCTCTGCCTGATCTTCTGGGTTTCTGATTCTCTGCCTGATCTTCTGTGTTTCTGATTCTCTGCCTGATCTTCTGGGTTTCTGATTCGCTGCCTGTTCTTCTGGGTTTCTGATTCGCTGCCTGTTCTTCTGGGTTTCTGATTCTCTGCCTGATCTTCTGGGTTTCTGATTCTCTGCCTGATCTTCTGGGTTTCTGATTCTCTGCCTGATCTTCTGGGTTTCTGATTCTCTGCCTGATCTTCTGGGTTTCTGATTCTCTGCCTGATCTTCCGGGTTTCTGATTCTCTGCCTGATCTGGGTTTCTGATTCTCTGCCTGATCTGGGTTTCTGATTCTCTGGCTGATCTTCTGGGTTTCTGATTCTCTGCCTGTTGTTCTGGGTTTCTGATTCGCTGCCTGTTCTTCTGGGTTTCTGATTCTCTGCCTGATCTTCTGTGTTTCTGATTCTCTGCCTGATCTTCTGGGTTTCTGATTCGCTGCCTGTTCTTCTGGGTTTCTGATTCGCTGCCTGTTCTTCTGGGTTTCTGATTCTCTGCCTGATCTTCTGGGTTTCTGATTCTCTGCCTGATCTTCTGGGTTTCTGATTCTCTGCCTGGTCTTCTGGGTTTCTGATTCTCTGCCTGTTCTTCTGGGTTTCTGATTCTCTGCCTGATCTTCTGGGTTTCCGATTCTCTGCCTGATCTTCTGTTTTTTTCTGATTCTCTGCCTGATCTTCTGGGTTTCTGATTCTCTGCCTGGTCTTCTGGGTTTCTGATTCTCTGCCTGTTCTTCTGGGTTTCTGATTCTCTGCCTGATCTTCTGGGTTTCCGATTCTCTGCCTGAACTTCTGGTTTTTCTGATTCTCTGCCTGATCTTCTGGGTTTCTGATTCTCTGCCTGTTCTTCTGGGTTTCTGATTCTCTGCCTGATCTTCTGGTTTTCTGATTCTCTGCCTGATCTTCTGTTTTTTCTGATTCTCTGCCTGATCTTCTGGGTTTCTGATTCTCTGCCTGATCTTCTGTGTTTCTGATCTTCTGGGTTTCTGATTCTCTGCCTGATCTTCTGGGTTTCTGATTCTCTGCCTGATCTTCTGGGTTTCTGATTCTCTGCCTGATCTTCTGGGTTTCTGATTCTCTGCCTGATCTTCTGGGTTTCTGATTCTCTGCCTGTTCTTCTGGGTTTCTGATTCTCTGCCTGATCTTCTGGGTTTCTGATTCTCTGCCTGATCTTCTGGGTTTCTGATTCTCTGCCTGATCTTCTGGGTTTCTGATTCTCTGCCTGATCTTCTGGGTTTCTGATTCTCT
Source organism: Rhinichthys osculus (assembly GCA_029959095.1). Taxonomy (NCBI): domain Eukaryota; kingdom Metazoa; phylum Chordata; class Actinopteri; order Cypriniformes; family Leuciscidae; genus Rhinichthys; species Rhinichthys osculus. Next base: position 2,336,850 of record JARWKJ010000011.1, on the reverse strand, counting down.
GCCTGTTCTTCTGGGTTTCTGATTCTCTGCCTGATCTTCTGGGTTTCTGATTCTCTGCCTGATCTTCTGGGTTTCTGATTCTCTGCCTGATCTTCTGTTTTTCTGATTCTCTGCCTGATCTTCTGTTTTTTCTGATTCTCTGCCTGATCTTCTGGGTTTCTGATTCTCTGCCTGATCTTCTGGGTTTCTGATTCTCCGCCTGGTCTTCTGGGTTTCTGATTCTCTGCCTGACCTTCTGGGTTTCTGATTCTCTGCCTGATCTGGCTTTCTGATTCTCTGCCTGATCTTCTGGGTTTCTGATTCTCTGCCTGATCTTCTGGGTTTCTGATTCTCTGCCTGATCTTTCGGATTTCTGATTCTCTGCCTGATCTTCTGGGTTTCTGACTCTCTGCCTGATCTTCTGGGTTTCTGATTCTCTGCCTGATCTTCTGGGTTTCTGATTCTCTGCCTGATCTTCCGGATTTCTGGTTCTCTGCCTGATCTTCCGGGTTTCTGGTTCTCTGCCTGATCTTCCGGGTTTCTGATTCTCTGCCTGATCTTCCGGGTTTCTGATTCTCTGCCTGATCTTCCGGGTTTCTGATTCTCTGCCTGTTCTTCTGGGTTTCTGATTCTCTGCCTGGTCTTCTGGGTTTCTGATTCTCTGCCTGATCTCTGTGTTTCTGATTCTCTGCCTGATCTTCTGGGTTTCTGATTCTCTGCCTGATCTTCTGGGTTTCTGATTCTCTGCCTGATCTTCTGGGTTTCTGATTCTCTGCCTGATCTTCTGGGTTTCTGATTCGCTGCCTGTTCTTCTGGGTTTCTGATTCGCTGCCTGTTCTTCTGGGTTTCTGATTCTCTGCCTGGTCTTCTGGGTTTCTGATTCTCTGCCTGATCTTCTGGGTTTCTGATTCTCTGCCTGATCTTCTGGGTTTCTGATTCTCTGCCTGATCTTCTGGGTTTCTGATTCTCTGCCTGATCTTCCGGGTTTCTGATTCTCTGCCTGATCTGGGTTTCTGATTCTCTGCCTGATCTGGGTTTCTGATTCTCTGGCTGATCTTCTGGGTTTCTGATTCTCTGCCTGTTGTTCTGGGTTTCTGATTCGCTGCCTGTTCTTCTGGGTTTCTGATTCTCTGCCTGATCTTCTGTGTTTCTGATTCTCTGCCTGATCTTCTGGGTTTCTGATTCGCTGCCTGTTCTTCTGGGTTTCTGATTCGCTGCCTGTTCTTCTGGGTTTCTGATTCTCTGCCTGATCTTCTGGGTTTCTGATTCTCTGCCTGATCTTCTGGGTTTCTGATTCTCTGCCTGGTCTTCTGGGTTTCTGATTCTCTGCCTGTTCTTCTGGGTTTCTGATTCTCTGCCTGATCTTCTGGGTTTCCGATTCTCTGCCTGATCTTCTGTTTTTTTCTGATTCTCTGCCTGATCTTCTGGGTTTCTGATTCTCTGCCTGGTCTTCTGGGTTTCTGATTCTCTGCCTGTTCTTCTGGGTTTCTGATTCTCTGCCTGATCTTCTGGGTTTCCGATTCTCTGCCTGAACTTCTGGTTTTTCTGATTCTCTGCCTGATCTTCTGGGTTTCTGATTCTCTGCCTGTTCTTCTGGGTTTCTGATTCTCTGCCTGATCTTCTGGTTTTCTGATTCTCTGCCTGATCTTCTGTTTTTTCTGATTCTCTGCCTGATCTTCTGGGTTTCTGATTCTCTGCCTGATCTTCTGTGTTTCTGATCTTCTGGGTTTCTGATTCTCTGCCTGATCTTCTGGGTTTCTGATTCTCTGCCTGATCTTCTGGGTTTCTGATTCTCTGCCTGATCTTCTGGGTTTCTGATTCTCTGCCTGTTCTTCTGGGTTTCTGATTCTCTGCCTGATCTTCTGGGTTTCTGATTCTCTGCCTGATCTTCTGGGTTTCTGATTCTCTGCCTGATCTTCTGGGTTTCTGATTCTCTGCCTGATCTTCTGGGTTTCTGATTCTCTGCCTGTTCTTCTGGGTTTCTGATTCTCTGCCTGATCTTCTGGGTTTCTGATTCTCTGCCTGATCTTCTGGGTTTCTGATTCTCTGCCTGATCTTCTGTTTTTCTGATTCTCTGCCTGATCTTCTGTTTTTTCTGATTCTCTGCCTGATCTTCTGGGTTTCTGATTCTCTGCCTGATCTTCTGGGTTTCTGATTCTCCGCCTGGTCTTCTGGGTTTCTGATTCTCTGCCTGACCTTCTGGGTTTCTGATTCTCTGCCTGATCTGGCTTTCTGATTACCTGCCTGATCTTCTGGGTTTCTGATTCTCTGCCTGATCTTCTGGGTTTCTGATTCTCTGCCTGATCTTTCGGATTTCTGATTCTCTGCCTGATCTTCTGGGTTTCTGACTCTCTGCCTGATCTTCTGGGTTTCTGATTCTCTGCCTGATCTTCTGGGTTTCTGATTCTCTGCCTGATCTTCCGGATTTCTGATTCTCTGCCTGATCTTCCGGGTTTCTGGTTCTCTGCCTGATCTTCCGGGTTTCTGATTCTCTGCCTGATCTTCCGGGTTTCTGATTATCTGCCTGATCTTCCGGGTTTCTGATTCTCTGCCTGATCTTCTGGGTTTCTGATTCTCTGCCTGATCTTCTGGGTTTCTGATTCTCTGCCTGATCTTCCGGGTTTCTGATTCTCTGCCTGATCTTCCAGGTTTCTGATTCTCTGCCTGATCTGGGTTTCTGATTCTCTGCCTGTTCTTCTGGGTTTCTGATTCTCTGCCTGATCTTCTGGGTTTCTGATTCTCTGCCTGTTCTTCTGTGTTTCTGATCTTCTGGGTTTCTGATTCGCTGCCTGATCTTCTGGGTTTCTGATTCTCTGCCTGATCTTCTGGGTTTCTGATTGACAGAGTTCAAAAGTTCGTCCTTCACGATCTTCTCCAACATTTCCGTAGTGAGTGACGTTAACGCCACACGCCTGAAGTCGTTAAGGGACACTGGAGCTTTATTTTAGGCACCGGAAAAATAATAGAGTCTTTCCAAATGCGAGGAACGGTGTGAAGATGCAAGGACATTTTAAAAATAAAACAAAAAATGTCTACCAGCTGTTCAGCACAGTTCTTCAATATACGACCTCCAATGCCATCAGGGCCGGGACTTTTTCTTTCACTTGTACCTCTAAAGAGTGTCAGGACCTTATTTCTTTCAACCTGGACTTTACACTGCCCAGGGACAACATTATTAAAAACTGACAACTCCTCACTAAAATCATAAATATCAAAGCGGTTATAAAAAGTGTTCAGTTCATTAGAGAGGGCAAGATCTGACATACCATTTATGGAAATCGGACACTTCTTAGGCTGCATCCCCATCATGGCTTTCACACCGTCCCATGCTGGACGTGAGTTGCCTGTGCTCAGCATGTTCTCGACTTTGTCTTTATAATTAAGTTTTGCAAGCTTAAGTTCCTTTTTAACTTGCTTTTGAAGTACTCTGTATTGAGTCATATCACCTTGGTTAAAGCTAATGTTTCGTTGATTGATTATGCTTTTGACGGATTTAGAAACTAATGGTTTATTATTTGGGTATATGGAAATGGATTTCCGAGGGATGACTAAGTCCTCACAAAAGGTAATGTATGCAGAAACAGTCTCGGTGAGCTCATCAAGGTCCTTACATTCATTTTTCAATAGATCCCAGTCAGTGCAATCGTAGCATTCCTGTAGACACTGGATTGAGTCCTCTGACCAAACCGGAACCAATTTTCGTTCCGGCTTGTTTCTCTTCAGTACCGGTTTGTAGGACGGAACCAAATAAACAGTTATATGCTGCGTCCCAATTCGCATACTATCCGTCCTAAATAGTATTCGAAAATAGAATTAGTACGTCCCAAATCGTAGTATGTTGAAATGAGTGTCCCAAAGAGACCCGGATGGTCTACTATATCCGGTCAGAATCCAAAGTGCAGATCGATGCGCTCTAACGGCTGATATTGCCCACAACCCATCGCGCGTTGGACGAGGATTCGGCTAGAACTACAAACACGCATGAAAAGTGTACAAAAACCACAGACATGGAGGACGCGCGAGTCCGGCGGTTATGTAGAGAGGTTTAGATAAAGGGGTTTGAGTGATTAATTATCAGTATCTAACCTGACGAAAATGTATTTATTCAATGTTGTCCACATTATATTGCATCTGCAGCAGCATTGTGAACTTTTGCAAAGATACGTTTAGCCATTAACTTTTAAATGCATTATTATATTCAAATTCCAAACACATGAGGAGAGTCTCGGCATGAAAGACCCACGACTGGCAGATGAACGTGCGACAACATTTCTCTCCGAAATGGTAAGAAGTTATATTAGATTGAATGGAGGATTTTAACTGTGACGAGATGATTGACAGGGCAGTTTACGGTGACAGATGCACGCGACAGCACTGTCCGTTAAAGATGACGAAGTAGTATGTCCCAAAGCTTGCCTACTCTTTTGCTACACACTCAAAAGTATGTACTTTTTCTTCACAAAAAGAGTACATACTTTTAGGGCGTAGTATAAGTAGGCGAATTGGAACGCAGCACGTATCAACACAGATCACTGAAAAAAAGACACTTCCCACTTTTTTTTTTAACCAAATTTGACCTCCACATGAAATTGGGATGCAACAATGGTCAGACGTGCCAAGTGGAGCTCTGCTGCAGGATTTATAAGCACCTATGACCGATCCACAACAGAGGTCTAGGCTTCTGGACCGTCGGGTTGCGCAAGTGACGTATTGATGAAAGTTACACAGGGACTTCCCTGGTTTACAGTTGTTAAAATGGCCCATAATAAAGTTTGGTGTTTCAGGTGAAATCCCCTGAAGCCGCTGCACACACTTCACCATAGCTCGAGTTGCTAAATCCGCATTAGTTTTTTTGTTTATGTAAAGACATAAGCCTCCACCGAGTGATTTTCCCGTCACTGTGGAGTCTCGGTCAAGACGGACAGATTCCCCAAACCCGTCACACTCGAGATCAGAGAGTGGGTCCTGTTCTTTGAGCCACGTCTCTGTCAAGGCGAGGAGACAGGTGTTTCTATATTCCGAAAGGAACTTTACTTTTGCCTGGAGCTCGTCCACTTTGTTACGAAGGGACTGGACGTTGGCGAGGATGATTGAAGGAAGAGCTGTTGCCGTACGCCGCCGCGTCTCCCTCTTTTCCTCACTCCTGTCCTGGGTGCCCAACTCTGGTTCTCTGGCTGTCGACCGGATGATCTCTGATGGAAGAGCCGCCGAGGGGTCCACGATGCCCAGGAACAGGAGAAACTCACGGGTGTATTGGAGGGACTCCTGTTCATAGAGTACGCCCACAAGTTTGCACAAAAGCGTTAAGAGGATGAAACAGCCCGTCAAACTGAGGTGAGTCATTATTATCGCCGTCACAAACAGATCACTTAAAAACAACTTTAAAAATAGAAACTAAAACCGGTTAAACGTTAAAAACAACACTCTCACTCTGCACATGCTGCTGCCTGTCGCCATTACAGCCCCAGATCCGATCAGTTTGATTGTGCGTCAGCAAAACACACTCATCAATGCGAGGGAATGAATAAGTGACACAATGGGGGAAATGACATGAATTAAAGAGAGAAAATACAAATAAGAATACGAGATTTGATTATTCAGTCTAACAGTTCACATTTGCTTGTAAAATAACTGGATGCACGTTCACTAAAGGACAAGAGAGGGCGCCAAGTACATATTTACTGCAATTACGTCACAATTTATAATAATTAATAATAAAACTAATATTAACCGATCATTTTATATATTGTAATCTGGAGACTGGAAGCTGCAACTATGGAACATATCGGTTTGTCAACATAAGCTATATCCAACAAAAAACTGACAATTAAGGACGATAACTGTGATTCAACCACATTGTTTTAAAATGAATAATAATTCAGTATATTATTCAAAGCTTTCCTTGGAGATCGATATGCACAATCGGTGTACAATCAGAGTGATGATAAAGGCGTTAGTGTTGTTATCATGTGAATGAATGAGAGTAAAGCCAGAGTACAGTAGCCTATCTGCTAGTGTTCTCTTTCAGAGAGAGAGTGTGTGTGTGTGTGCGTGTGTGCGTGTGCGTGTGTGCGTGCGTGCGTGCGTGCGTGTGTGTGTGTGTGTGTGTGTGTGTGTGTGTGTGTGTGTGCGTGTGTGCGTGCGTGCGTGCGTGCGTGTGTGTGTGTGTGTGTGTGTGTGCGTGTGTGCGTGTGTGCGTGCGTGCGTGTGTGTGTGTTTGTGTGTGTGTGTGTGTGTGTGTGTTCGTGCGTGCGTGACTGCGGTGTTTCCTCATTCTCTCAGTCGTCTCTTCACTCATGACCGGTGAGTCCTCCCTTCCTTCGCTTTAACATCACACACACACACACACACACTGCACGAGAAAGAGGAGATCGGAGTGTGTGTTGGGTTGAGACCATGTTTTACAGTGTATGGTTGAGACTGAGAATTGGACCGATAGCAGTTTAGCACTAAAGATTGATTGATTTAATGCACTGCTGTCTGTCAGTATAGTTATAGCCTTGCGTGTGATATAACCAACAGCGAACAAAACAGCTCTGAAATATTTATATGCAGCTATATTATTATCTTTCTACTGTCATGATATTCAGTGTGATCTGTTACCAGAGGTGATCGTAAGTTATGCTCACTGAATATAGGCAGAAACAATGAGCTCAGTGAAGTAATTATTACAAGTTGTGGACATGATTACAATATAGCCTATAGAAAATTGTGTTTTCATAACATAATGAATTGAAACAGACAGTATACATGCAATAAATCAGCAAAGAAGTATATGAAGTTAGGGGGAAAATAAACTAAAACTAATGGTGCCACTTCACAAATAAGGTACATGGTTAACATGAACTAACAATGAGCAATACTTCTTCAGCATTTATTAATCTTAGTTAATATTAATTTCAACATTTACTAATACGTTATTAAAATCAAAGGCTGTATTAGTTAACATTAGTTAATGCACTGTGAACTAACGTGAACAATGAACTGCTGTATTTTTATTAACTAACATTACCAAAGATGAATATGTATTGCTCATTGTTAGTTCATGTTAGTTAATACAATAACTAATGTTAACTAATGAACCTTATTGTAAAGCGTTACCGGAATAATGAATAGTATAGTATACAGTGATGATGTGTTTAAGCCGTAGATCTGCTGTCTCGGTCACACTTATGATTGATATGTTCATCACAATAAAAACGGAAGTGTGTATTGGCACGCGGTGGGATGAAACTCACAGAATAAAGAAGAGAAACCAGCAGAGACTGAGATCATGATGTTCTGATATCACACAGGACTATGAGCTTTAACTGAGTATAGAGCTCAGGCTGAACACACACACACACACACACACAGAAGAGTCAATGAAGCGTTCTGTGCACAGTATCTTCAGTCCTTTAGACTCGCTGAGATCGTCAGCTCTTTAAACGGTTCGTTCACCCAAAAATGAAAACTCTGTCAGTAATTACTCTCCCTCATGTTGTTCAACCCCGTAAGACTTTCCTTCATCTTTGAACACAAATGAAGATAAATTCTGGGTGTCTCAGAATGCAGGCTCACTATTGGCCAGCATCACACACATCACAGTCGGCCAATAGTGAGCAAGCGTTCTGACGTACAGCCCAGGCCCAGGGCTGTTCAACTCATTTGGAATTGGGGCCAGTTCAGGAAACTGAGGAAAAATAAGGGGCCGGAGAATATGAGTAATTATGGTAACAAATAAAGAAATTACTACAACATACTGAAGGAATCAATATATTCTATTTTGTAAATGCAGAACAACATTTAAATAGTACATTGGGCTTAATTTGTTGTGTAATGAGGCCTAATATAGGTTGTTAGTGATTTAATAGTGTATTTTGATGGTCCAGTGGCAGAACTTTTGCGTAGCGTGTCAGAAGTTCTGGGTTCTAATCCACACTCGAATTGTTTTGTTTTTTTCTCATCAAAACCGATTATGTTTATCAGTGGTTGTATATCAGGCAGGGACACGTTTGTGTGCATTTTGTTTTGTGATTTCACCGGAACGAATAGAGAGTCTCCGCAACGGATTGAAGCGCGCGTCCGAGTGAAGACCAAGAGAACACTGTATCCGAGAGAACAAGAAGACCAAGAGAACACTGTATCTGCAAGAAAACACGTGCCGCAAGATGTTTCAAAAGTGGTGGGGACATGTCCCACCCGCAAATTACGCCTAAAGGGCCGGTACCAAATCCCTCAGGGGCCACACCCGGCCCTGGGGCCGCCATCTGAATAGCCCAGCACTACACGAACTCACTCGAGGCCCACACAGAAGAACAGGAATAGTTGAATAAAGTCGTTATTGTGGGGTTTTTTTGCGTCGCTTGATAATCTTAAGGTTGAGCCACTGTCGTCACTTGGACTATTTTAACGATGTCTTTACTAACTTTTTGGGCCGGCCAGTTTCGGTCCCTCAGAAGCCTCTGGAGGAGTGATCCAGCTCTCTGATTTAATCACAAATATCTTCATTTGTGTTCCGAAGATGAAGGAAAGTCTTACGGGGTTGAACATCATGAGGGAGAGTCATTACTGACAGAGGTTACATTTTTGGGTGAACTAACCCTTTAAGCTGATTTAGAGAAAGTGTGTGTTTCCGTGGCTTTTTGAGGAAGTGTAGTCCGATATCTTATGATGCTTGACATATTAAACTGCTGATTCAGCACATCTGTGGCCACATGATCGTGTGTGCTGGGCAGGGCTTTTTGGTCATGTTTATTCTTAGTTTTCATCACATGGACTCTGTGTTTTCACCGTCTTTACTCATTCAGGTGTGTGTCGTTGTGTTCAGGTGTGTGTCGTTGTGTTCAGGTGTGTGTCGTTGTGTTCAGGTGTGTGTCGTTGTGTTCAGGTGTGTGTCGTTGTGTTCATTGTGTTCAGGTGTGTGTCGTTGTGTTCAGGTGTGTGTCGTTGTGTTCAGGTGTGTGTCGTTGTGTTCAGGTGTGTGTCGTTGTGTTCAGGTGTGTGTCATGATCCTCTCTTTATTTAAGTTCAGTTCTGTGTGTGTTGTGTTGGTCTTTTCCCTGTGCTAAAGATTGTAACTCTTCTTCTTCTTCGTCCATCGTTTGTCTCTTGTGTTACAGTGTTGATGAACATAGCAAAAAATAAATGTAATGTAATGCATCTAAAATATATTTATTTACATGTGCACAAACGTCCATGCTTTAAATCTGTAATATTAACTGGAAAGTAAATGAATGAGTTTTTTAAATTCAAAATGCACTTTATACATACAATGACTTGAAGGCGTATAATGTATAATGAGCTTGTTTTTCATTTCTGGATTAAAATTGATATCTGATTTCTGTTCTGAATATCTTGAAAAGAAAAAATATTATTTTAGCAGGATCATTTTATTTTGATGTCTTACAAAATATTTAAACAAAACTATTCTATCTTATTCATGTGGAGCGACCACATGCTGAAAATCTCATCTTACTGTAGTTCAGGTTCAAGACACTCAAAATAGTGTCATGCGCTGTGACGACTCAAAATGCAATGACATTTATTAATTATGAATTTATGATGTTTAAAAAAATTCTGATAAAGCTGTCTGGAGCATATATATATATATATATATACATCGTGAGCGAAATTGTATTTTTGAGGATTCATTTTATTATTGAACAACTGCTGTGCTCTCGGTCAATCCAAACATGCTAATAAACCTCAAACCTGAATATTTAAGGAAGTAAAAGTGATGTTTTGGCTTTCTTAGGAGAATATATACAATTATTGGGCAACTGTTAGTGTGCAGAATTATTATGCAACAATTTCAGTGCTCATATCCTCCCTTCTCTTCAATAACAGTCATACCGGTGTTCCTCAGCCGTAATCTCCCGTTCCTCTTGTCCTCGATGGGTTCAGGTCACGGCATTATTCCGTTATTAGTCTAATAATGATGGGGTGTAGATCTCTTTAGGCCACACACAGGGAGTTACACAAATACACATCACCTCATGCTTAAATCCAATATGCATTCAAGTTTATACAGCTTGGAGTTGGAAAATATGCAAAAAAAATGATGATATTGTCAAAATACTCACTTGCCTAATAATTCTGCACACAGTAGGGAGTTGCTAGCTACCGATATTTAATACTATTCACTCTTTTTTGCTGTTGTTTTGGATGGTTTTCAAGAGTAATATTCATATTATAGATTAAGATTAATAATTCATCAAACTGAAATTGTGAGTAATCACTTTAAAGACTAAATTAAACAAAAAATGACAATATTTACTTCCTTAATAAATGTCCTTGCAGTGCTGTTATTGGTAACTAAAACTATAAAAAAAAACTTTCAAAAGTTTGGGATTGGTTATATTTTTAATGTTTTTAACAGAAGTCTCTTCTGCTGTGTTTATTTGATTAAAAATACAAAACAAACAGTAATATCGTAAAATACTATTACAATTTAAAATATCTGTTTCCTATGTGAATATACAGTAAAGAGTAATTTATTCCTGTGATCAAAGCTGAATGTTCAGCATCATTACTCCAGTCTTCAGTGTCACATGATCCTTCAGAAATCACTCTAATATGAGGATCTGATGCTGAAGAATATGATTATTATCAGTGTTGAAAACAGTTATGTATATTTTTTTATTCTTTGATGAATAGAAAGTTCAAAAGAAGAGCATTTATTTAAAATAAAATATTTTGTAAGATTATAAATGTCTTTACCGTCACTTTCGACAATTTAATACATCACTGCTGAATAAAAGTATTAATTTCTATTAACTACTCCAAACTTTTGAATGGTAGTGTTTAATGTTACAAAAGCTTTCTATTTCAAATACATGCTTTTCTTTTGAACTTTCTATTCATCTAAGAATCCTGAAATAAAAATGTAAATTGATTTACAAAATGGAATAATTCAATCTGTTACAGAATTTAAATTAAATCTTGGATTGGTCATAGATCCTCAACTTAAAGGTGCAATGTGTAACATTTTTGAGTATCTATTAACAGAAATGCAATATGACATCCATAACTATGTGTTCAGTGGTGTATAAAGAACTTACTTAATAAACCGTAATGTTTTTATTACCTTAGAATGAGGCATTTATATCTACATAGGCGCGGGAATCCCCTTCTATGAAGGTCGCCATATTGTGACGTCATGTTTCTACAGTAGCCGAACGCGAACACACAGCGTTACAGAGCGCGTTTCGTCACTACATTGAAAGAGAAGCCGCAGGAAGCTAGAAGAAGCTAGTCATAAACACCGTGAGGAGTGACTTTTCCCTTGTCAGTGGTGTAAATATGTAGTTGGATTGTTTCATGTAACTTAATTCTTCTCCCTCGCTGTGTTATGGCTTTGCTATGTGGGGATAAATGTGCTGGTTAAGTTCGTGAGACAGCTGATTAGTAGGCTACTCTTGTCATTGACCGTAAACAGTTACAGGAATCACCAACCCGTCGATCTTGGAAGCATTTTAAGTCGATCGAGTTTCCAAAATCAGAGAAAAAAGCCTATTGTGTGTAGTAAGTGGTGTCTAGGGGATGCGGAGGCGCGCGCGCTGTCACAATCACGTTATTTTTGCCGCACGCACCTTTGGGCTCATGCGGACGCGTCGAGTTTAAACAAGGCTTTACGCTTTAACCAGCTCAGCCACAGTAACAGCTCATATTAGCCAGCTAAACTTTTACTACCCTGTTAGAAAACATATATAGTTGCATAGTTTCATGTGGTTCTTCTCCCTCGCTGTATTATGGGTTTGCTTTGTGGGGAGAATGTGCTGGTTACGTTCGTGAGACAATCAGCTGATTACTATTATTATATTATGTAAGGTGCATTGTGTAATATTTCTGAGGATCTATTGACAGAGATGCAATATAAAATCCATAACTATGTTTTCAGTGGTGTATAAAGACCTTACTTAAACTGTTATGTTTTTATTACCTTAGAATGAGACATTTATATCTACATAGGCGCGGGAATCCTCTTCTATGAAGGTCTGAAGGTATGTTTCTACCGTAGCCGAAAGCGAACAAACAGCGCTAAAGAAACCTCATTGCTTGACTTACTACTCTCTGCTGCTGACTCAGACTCAGACGACGACATATTTTGTCTTACGTCGGCCACCGTAGCTTCTCATTTGAGTTTGAAAACCGAGGGATAGGCCGCGAGTGACTTGCTTTTTGCAATTTGCAACTTTCACCACTAGATGCCGCTAAAAATCCCACACTGCACCTTTAAATTTGCTAAACATATAAAGAAAATCTCTAAAACAATACAAAGTAATCTTAACTGTTTTAAACTGATCAGAAATTACCAAACCAGGCAGTCCTACTGTACATGCTATGGTTTGTTTGCATATTTCACACTGCATGACGGTTTGGGCGCAAGCAGCTCCGTCTGCAATAAAACACATTGGTTCACTTTACAATCAAACAATAAAAATTATGGATAAAAAGCCAATCCGTTACCATCCGTGTTACATCCTCGAGAAATATAATATATTAAGCTTTGAAAGCTTCAGTAATTTATCTTTCTATTAAATTAATTTTCAAGTGTATTAATAATTTAGCACCCGAGCCACTTAGTAAATTTATTCAAATACAGAACAGAAAAAGAGTTACCAGAAGCAGCACAAATCATAACTGTACAATACCATACTGTAGGACAAGCTTCGCACAGACAGCCTTTTCTGTTAAGAGCTCTAGACTCTGGAATTCGTTACCATCTGACATTAAGGTCATATCTGACTTGAAAAAGTTCACTTCCAGGATTAAGTTGTGGCTAAAGGCAAACCAAAACTGTAACCATTTTTAACTATTGTTATTTTTATGGTTGTGTGTGTGTGTGTGTGTGTTTGAAGAAATGTTTAAAGAATGCTATTTGTATGTATCTATTTATAATGTACTAAGAAATGCCCAACCAGGGACAGGAGTTGAAAATTAGCATTAGCTACAAACTCTATATGCTGCGTATCAGTTACAGGCTTTGTATTGTAACTATGTTTGACTGTATGGTCCCTGTTAAATAAATAAATAAAATAAAATAAATAAAATACCTGATTTCCACACAGGTGTAACAATGTTCAAGATTCAGGGAAGGAAAAGGACTGGGTCGGCTTGTGGAGACTGCAGGTCTTTATTGGAAAACAAAAATAAACAGATCAAAAACAAGGTCGCGCACACAGCGCTATATAATCAAAAACTCAGTCCACTGGAATCAGCTGTCACTCAAGACGTTCCTCTCGCTCTCAGCACTCGGCTCTGTCATGAAACTGCATAAGGAACATGGACAGAGGTGATCCAAACGCAGGCTTTAATGAGAGGAAGATCCAGGGACAGGTACAGGGAAACATGCAGGGGTCAAAACCAGGTAAGCAGTCCAGATCAGCAAACATATAATGCAAGGATGAGGCAAACGGGAAGACCAGAAAAAGGCAGGGAGTCCAGGAACCGTGAAACTAGAACATACTCGGAAACACTAAGAAACTAGGAAAACGCTTAGGAAGCAGTCAGATACATACAATACTGAGCAATGAACCAAGGGAAAACTCAGGCTTAAGACAGGTGTGCTAAACAAGATAATCAAACACAGGTGCATGAAATCAACCATAATCAGTCAAGGGTAAAACCTAAAGGAAACAATAAACTAGGAAGGAGTGCCCCCCAGCGGCTCAAGCAGGCACTCCAGCCGCAGATCGTCACATAACCCCCCCTCTAAGGAGCGGCTTCCAGACGCTCCTAAGAGCTCCGGAGGGAGGTCGACGGGGGATGGGATGGAGGGCCAGGCCCGTGCAGGGGAACGGGACCAGGACACAGGCAAGGCGGGCCTGGGCCGTGGAGCGTGGGCGACCAGGGCGGAGCAGGGCATGCCGACGACCAGGGTGGAGCACACTCGGAAGGGAGCCAGGGCGGAGCACACTCGGAAGGGAGCCAGGGCGGAGCACACTCGGAAGGGAGCCAGGGCGGAGCACACTCGGACGAGGGTGAGGTCCATGTCGACTTCGTCGCCATGACCCTCACAGGGTACCTCCTGCCCCCCCCCCCAAAAATACTTGGGGAAATCCACGGGAGAAACCTCCAGGTGGTAAACGGGTTCAGGAAAGGCCTCCCGGAGCTTGAAGGGCGCAGGCAGGGGGAGGCGCAGAGGCGGGGCCGGCAGGGCGAGGCATCTGGGAACGCCCTCCGGAGCCTGGCGAGCCAAACTAGTCCTCCTCTTCCTTCTGCGACGGCGCTTCACTGGGCTTGAATCTCTCACTTGGCTAGATTCACTTACTTGGTTAGATTCGGCACTTGACTCGGCACTAGACTCACTTGACTCGGCTCTTGACTCACTTGACTTGGCACTTGACTCACTCGATTCACTTGACACGGCACTTGATTCACTTGACTTGGCACTTGACTCACTCGATTCACTTGACACGGCACTTGATTCACTTGACTTGGCACTTGACTCACTTGACTTGGCACTTGACTCACTCGATTCACTTGACACGGCACTTGATTCACTTGACTTGGCACTCGGCTCACTTGACTCGGCACTCGGCTCACTTGACTCGGCACTCGGCTCACTTGACTCGGCACTCGGCTCACTCGGCTCACTTGACTCGGCACTCGACTCACTTGACTCGGCACTCGACTCCCTTGACTCGGGACTTGACTCACTTGACTCGGGACTTGACTCGGGACTTGACTCACTTGACTCGGGACTTGACTCACTTGACTCGGGACTTGACTCACTTGACTCGTGAACCGCGGGCTCGGAAGACAGAAACTCAGGCATGTCGGTCTCGGCGGGAAGAAGCTCAAGCATGTCGTGAAAAGCAGGTTTGACTTGGCTCACGTGAAGCGCGGGTTCGGCTGGACAGACGTGAATTGCAGGCTTATGGAGCGCGGTCTCGGCAGGGCTGAAGTGAAGCGCGGGTTCGCCGGGAGACAATTGATGCGTGGATTCAGTGGGTACCTTGTAAAGTGGCGAATCGTCGGGTCCTTTGTGAAGCAAAAGGTTTAAAAAATCCACAGTAAAAGCCGTACCGCTCATGGAAAGGGCCAGGTCAATATATTGGGTTAGAGTCCAGCTTGAACACGGAAACGGTATAGCAGAGCCGAGCGGTTCAGACAGTCCTCCCCGAAAGAACATCATCAAACAGAAATCCTTCAAGTAGGACTGACGAGAGAGCTTCAAAATATCTGTCACAAAAACCTTGAAAGGACGTTCTCCTTGACGGAGGCTTACGATCTGCGCTGTGGGATCCATATCGAGGTCCGTGTTCCTCTCAGCCGCTGGATCAGTTGTGGCTCAGTATTCTGTCATGAAACTGCACAAGGAACATGGACAGAGGTGATCTAAACGCAGGCTTTAATGAGAGGAAGATCCAGGGACAGGTACAGGGAAACATGCAGGGGTCAAAACCAGGTAAGCAGTCCAGATCAGCAAACATATAATGCAAGGATGAGGCAAACGGGAAGACCAGAAACAGGCAGGGAGTCCAGGAACCGTGAAACTAGAACATATTCGGAAACACTAAGAAACTAGGAAAACGCTTAGGAAGCAGTCAGACACATACAATACTGAGCAATGAACCAAGGGAAAACTCAGGCTTAAGACAGGTGTGCTAAACAAGATAATCAAACACAGGTGCATGAAATCAACCATAATCAGTCCAGGGTAAAACCTAAAGGAAACAATAAACTAGGAAGGAGTGCCCCCCAGCGGCTCAAGCAGGCACTCCAGCCGCAGATCGTCACAGGCGCTCTCAGACAAAACTCCTCCCGCTGTTCTGCTACTGCGCGATCACCCACAGGTCTCCACTGGTCTCCACAGGTCTCTCTCTCACGGCATCTCATTTTCTCGTGGCTTTTATTGGTCTCCCCACGCCAATTACTGAAACAAGACACAGGTGTTTGTCATTCACACTTAACCCACTCATGCCGCACCTGTCTCCCGATCCTCTCTCCTGTCAAAGACCTCGCTAGACCACGCCCCCCTTGCCATATACCAATATGTAAAGCGCTTTGGTGGCCATTGGGTCTGTGAAGGCGCTATACACTCACCTAAAGGATTATTAGGAACACCTGTTCAATTTCTCATTAATGCAATTATCTAATCAACCAATCACATGGCAGTTGCTTCAATGCATTTAGGGGTGTGGTCCTGGTCAAGACAATCTCCTGAACTCCAAACTGAATGTCAGAATGGGAAAGAAAGGTGATTTAAGCAATTTTGAGCATGGCATGGTTGTTGGTGCCAGACGGGCCGGTCTGAGTATTTCACAATCTGCTCAGTTACTGGGATTTTCACGCACAACCATTTCTAGGGTTTACAAAGAATGGTGTGAAAAGGGAAAAACATCCAGTATGCGGCAGTCCTGTGGGCGAAAATGCCTTGTTGATGCTAGAGGTCAGAGGAGAATGGCCTGACTGATTCAAGCTGATAGAAGAGCAACTTTGACTGAAATAACCACTCGTTACAACCGAGGTATGCAGCAAAGCATTTGTGAAGCCAAGTCAAGTCACCTTTATTTATATAGCGCTTTTTACAATACAGATTGTATCAAAGCAGCTTCACAGTGATAACATGAAAATAATACAACAAAGTTTGTTTCTAGAATAAAATTGCATCAACGCCCACCTTAAGTAAGGCAGATCAATAATATTGTTGAATATTAAATGTCCCCAACTAAGCAAGCCAAAAGCCAAGGCAACAGTGGCAAGGAACCAAAACTCCATCAGGTGACAGAATGGAGAAAAAAACCTTGGGAGAACCCAGACTCAGTCGGGGGCCAGTTCTCCTCTGGCCAACGAAGGAACAGTGTATGATTCGGGCAGCATTACAAGTCAAATTGGATTGGAACATTTAGAGTATTTATCCATTTCCATCTGGTTGGAAGTCGAAGTAATCACGCCGGTATGGAGACGAGTGAATTTGTGAAGCCACAACACACACAACCTTGAGGCGGATGGGCTACAACAGCAGAAGACCCCACCGGGTACCACTCATATCCACTACAAATAGGAAAAAGAGGCTACAATTTGCAAGAGCTCACCAAAATTGGACAGTTGAAGACTGGAAAAATGTTGCCTGGTCTGATGAGTCTCGATTTCTGTTGAGACATTCAGATGGTAGAGTCAGAATTTGGCGTAAACAGAATGAGAACATGGATCCATCATGCCTTGTTACCACTGTGCAGGCTTGTGGTGGTGGTTTAAATGCCACGGGCTACCTGAGCATTGTTTCTGACCATGTCCATCCCTTTATGGCCACCATGTACCCATCCTCTGATGGCTACTTCCAGCAGGATAATGCACCATGTCACAAAGCTCGAATCATTTCAAATTGGTTTTTTGAACATGACAATGAGTTCACTGTACTAAAATGGCCCCCACAGTCACCAGATCTCAACCCAATAGAGCATCTTTGGGATGTGGTGGAACGGGAGCTTCGTGCCCTGGATGTGCATCCCACAAATCTCCATCAACTGCAAGATGCTATCCTATCAATATGGGCCAACATTTCTAAAGAATGCTTTCAGCACCTTGTTGAATCAATGCCACGTAGAATTAAGGCAGTTCTGAAGCCGAAAGGGGGTCAAACACAGTATTAGTATGGTGTTCCTAATAATCCTTTAGGTGAGTGTAAATGCAGTCCATTTACCATTTTACCATTTACCATTTTAATGGTGCTGTACTTAGTCTCTCTCTTAGAGAGCTTACGACTAATGTACAGCACCGGCCGCTCCTCTCCCTCCATCTCCTGGGACAGAACCGCAACCAGCTCCCTGTCCGAAGCGTCAGTCTGCAACAAGAAAGGGAGAGAAAAATCAGGAACCTGTAAGAGCGGCCCGCCACATAGAGCAGCCTTTACCTGAGTGAAAGCCTACTGACACTGCTCCGTTCACTGAACCGGATCTGGTGATTCCTTTTTAGTGAGATCAGTCAGCGGGCTGGCGAGGTCCGAATAATTAGGCACAAACCTTCTATAAGGCCCCAGGAACTGTCTCACCTCCTTTTTGATCTTGGGTCTTGGGCACGTTGCAACGGCTGCTGTCTTATCAATTTGGGGACACACCTGCCCGAGTGGAAGCCCAGATACCTGACCTCTACATGCCCAACCGCACACTTCTTTGGGTTGGCCGTCAGCCCAGCCAGTCTCAGAGCTCTCAGGACAGTGCGCACATGCTCCATATGGCGCTGCCAGTCATTACTATAAATGACTGTGTCATCCAGATAGGCAGCGGCATATGCAGCATGTGGCAATCCTGTCCATGAGATGCTGAAACGTGGCCGGAGCCCCGAACAACCCAAACGGAAGCGTAACGAATTGGTGTAATCCGAACTGCGTTGTTTTTGCTGTCTTTTCTTTAGATAGAGGCGCTAAGGGGATCTGCCAATACCCTTTAGTTAAATCCAGTGCTGAATAAAAGCGAGCAGTGCCGAGCCGATCAAGCAGTTCGTCAATCCGCTGCATTGGATCCGTTTCGAACTTCGACACAGCATTAACTTTGCGGTAATCCACACAGAAACGAACCAACCCATCCGTTTTAGGTACTAAGACTATCGGGCTTCGCCTAATTACTGAGGGATTCTTCTATTACCCCCATCTCGAGCATCGCCTCTCATTCAGACTGAACCACTTTTTTTTGTGTTCAGGTAACCTATACGGACGGCTTGCCACGTACACGCTCAGCTCGGTCTCAGTATGGTGCTGAATGAGATTTGTTCGACCGGGAAGGTGCGAGAACACGGCAACTGGCTACGTCAGTAATCTGGGACAGCGGAAGATGATCTCCTCCCTGAGCCAGCGTGAGAGATGGAATTTTAATATTCGCCTCAGGCCCGAGATCCTCTTCCGCACTAATCACCGTCGCCAGCATATACCCCCGGACCCACTTAGAAAGAGAGCCCCCCCACATAATAAATCACAATTTAACCCATGTGTATCACTCTATAAAACCTGTCTTTAAGAATTGCAAAATATGGATAGGTGAGCGGACGAGCGGGTTAGAGAGGTTGGCCACCGATGGCACGGACCTGTTCAAAAGCATGTTTTAGTGACTCATCATGAGACTGTTCCAGGGGAAAATCATCACGCTCTGAGAGAATCTGTCTATCAATTGCGCTCTGTTCCTCTGGTTCCAGTCCCGGGGGTCCCGGTTCAGCCTCTCCCACCTGCACGGCCGCCCCTCTTTCCTGCTTTTCCTTTTCACAAGAGACATCCGCACATAATAACCCCAATAATTCAGTAAAAGCAGGCCAATTGGTTCCCAGAATCAGCGAATGTCGGAAGTCCTGGTTAACTGCCACCTCTAAACTATGTTTTTGACCCTTAAATTGAATCAAAGCCGACATGAGCGGATACTTCATCACATCCCCGTGTACACACCTTACCCGAACCACGCGGCTCATATCCAATGCCTCAGGTTGAATCAGGCTTTGGTGGATCGAGGTTTGGTTGCATCCTGAATCCGCCAGAGCCTTTATACTGGCCAGCCTGATCGTGGGCAGCCTGCGGGACATCCGGGACCCTGATCATTGTCCCACCATCCATCATCGGACATGTCTATAAAATGCTCCGGGTCCCCGCAATGGCAGCAGGCCAGCCCAGGCCTCCCCGCCGCCCTAGTGGCAGAAAGTGGGATAAGTGATTGGCGTGGGGAGAGCGGAGGAAGAGGAGTCGTGTCAGCCCCAGCGGTGGTGAACCCTGTGCCCCTGGGCTGGGGTCTCGGGCCACCTGACAGGTCCAGTGCTGTGCCACCCCGCCCCCGGTAGAGGTAGGAGAGGGGGAAGAAGAAGAAAAGGAGGAGGAGAGAGATTGTTGGCAAAGTTTCGCCGACCCTTGAGCAAGCCACCAGCTGGTCCTCCGCCAGTTGAATGGTTAAGTCCAGCGACATCGGTTGGTGGCACTGGACCCACTCCGCTGTCTTCCTGGGCAGAAGGGCGATGAACTGCTCCAGTACCACGCGGTCGAGGATCTTCCCGACGTCGCTTACCTCAGCCAGCAGCCACTTGCGGCAGGAGTCCCAGAGCTGGTGAGCCATCACGAAGGGCCGACCGACCCGCTGTAGAATGGCTCTTTTGAGGTTGTCGAAGACCAGGAGGTTCTGGACAGGCAGTATTTGGGCCGGCCTCCCCGGACAGCAGTGGGATGAGTCGCACCGGCCATTGCTCTCTTGGCCACCCACCTGCCTCCGCTGACTTCTCAAAAAGGTCCAGGAACACCTCCGGATTGTCCTGTGAACCCATTTTATTCAGTGGCAGGTGGGGGAGCTCGACCGGCGGCTCCCGATCCTCCCTCCTGTCACAGACCTCGCTGAACCACGCCCCCTTGCCACAACTGGTAATAATCATAACTGTTTCTTGAGCATCAGATCCTCATATTAGAGTGATTTCTGAAGGATCATGTGACACTGAAGACTGGAGTAGTGATGCTGAAAATTCAGCTTTGATCACAGCTTTGATGAACATTAAAGATCTTACCAATCCCAAACTTTTGAACGGCAGTGTATATAAATATATAAATATATATATATATATATATATATAGTTTATATTTGATGGTTACACCACATGATATTTTTCAGTGATTAAATCTAAACTTTTATTGCAGTCGGTATCCACATTTTTCAAACCATTTGAAAGCATCAATACAAAGCCTATATTTAAGATCAGAAGTAGATGCGTAGACCTGTGTGTTGTCGTGTGTGGGCTCATGTTCCTGAGGACGTTGACGTAGACGGTCACACACACTGAAGAGGAAATCTTGGCTGGTCTTGTGATCCGGACTGTGAAAGTGCAATTAAGAGTTGTTTTATTCTGAACACTGTTGCCTCACTGAATGCCACACACACCGTACAGGAAGATCAGAAATACTGCGTCTTGTGCCTATCACACGTTTAACTTCTGCTTTGATTTATTTTAGGCTGTAAAGGTATTGCAGTGTCAGTCTATTTTGTTGAATGAGAATGACCAGAGACAGCTCGTATTCTGTTGTGGATCAGTGCATTTCTCAATCGACTACAACTCCCTAACATTTCTGGTTTTGTGGCATTTTTGTCCAGAGCCCATCTCACGCTTTAATGAGGAATGTAGGTTTGAGGAGTCAGAGAGAGAGAAACACAGATATTCCAGTCGTTCATTCACTTCAGTTCAGCTGTAACGGGTCAGACACACAGATCCCACATAACATGGTTCAGAATTATATTTGTTTACAATACTGGTTGAACATGTATTAGGGATCTCATCTCAATTAACTACATTAATAACTGTTTTCAACAGAAATGAACCATCACTGCACTTACTGAAGCTGGACTGTGACGCTATTCTCTTCTAGAAAAAACTGTGTTGCATTATTTTCCTGTTATCTCTGTAAAGCTGCTTTGAAACACTCTGTGCTGTAAAAAGCGCTTTATAAATAATGGTGACTTGACTTGACATCAGAAATGCTGGATGCAGAAGTCAACATGTTATTGAATGCCCACAAACACCAGTTTTCTTCCACTAAGAGGCTCCTAGAAGGAAAGAAGGAGGGATTAGTGGAAATGGGAGGGAAAGATCTCAGAGGACCATATAAAGCTCCAGTGAGAGAGAGAGATCAGAGAGGGAGAAGTGTGTGTGTGTGTGTGTGTGTGGGGGGTGAGTTGAAGACACTGTAAACACAGTGCATTCATGTCTCCTGTTGTTGCTCATGGAACATTTGTGTGTTTTCTGGCCGGACTGGTGTGTGTGTCTCCTGAAGGGCAGTGTGAAGAGCAGAGGTAAAGGCCGGACTGGTGTGTGTGTCTCCTGAAGGACGCTGTATATCCCCCAGGACAGTGTGAAGAGCACAGCTGGAGATGTCGGGCTGCCGGGACGGGCTGAGGCTTCGCTCCTGGCTCACGCTGGTCTCAGGGTTACTGGAGTGTCTGGGCTTCGCAGGGGCCGTGTTCGGATGGGCCACGCTGGTGTTCGTGCTCAAGAGCGAAGGATACTTCAGCAGTCTGTGTGTGAACGCCACCGTCAACGGCACTGCAGCTGAAGGTCAGTAAACACACACACACACACACACACACACACGTGTGCCTGATGTATGTTTGTGTTGACCACACTGGATCTGTGTGTGTTAGATTGCAGAGGTCAAGATGAGCAGTTCTCCCTCGTGTTCACCATCGCATCCTTCATGAATAACTTCCTCACGCTCCCGAACGGATTCCTGTTCGACCACTTCGGGACCACCGTCGCCAGGCTCCTGGGAATGTGAGTCGGGATTACGTGTGTGTGTGTGTGTGTGTGTGGTGTTCCTGCACACCATATCTAATAGCCGTCCAAACACAGTCCAGACGTCTAGGCTAAAACAAGGCTGAGCTTGGGCTGTCTGTGAAAATGTAATAGACGGCTAAACCAGAGCCCAAGAATAGACTAGTCATCAACTAGACAACAAAGAAATGAAATGAGTGAAGAAATGAAACCAAAACACCTTCCTAGCTTTCACTAACGTTATGTAAAAGTTAGTAACTTTCCTGAAATAATGTTTCTGGAACGTTCTTATAATGTTCATAGAGTTAAAATACATTCTCGTAATGTTGAGTGAAAACGTTCTTATAACAGCGTTCATGGAACGTCCTTGTGATGTAATATACATTAAACTTTATTTCTGAATGTTTCTGAGCGTTCAGTTTTCTTTTTTAAGTATTAAACTCGTTTTTTTCTTGGTTTATGTGAACGTTAGAGGAACATTCCATTCTATAATTTTGGAAATGTTATGAAAATGTTATTTCTGAATGTTTTTTAACATTCAAAACATGAGCCAGGAGTTAGCAGGATTTCCTCCAGGTACAACAGTTTCCAGCACAGCTCAAACCCAGGTAAAGAGCAACACTCGAGTGTCTGTGTGTGAGCCTGTGATGGACGGCCATCGCTTCAGAGGGTTCTGATCGCTCAGAAAACATTCTGAAAATAACGTTTAATAACATTTTCAAAATGAGTGAATGGAATGTTCCTTTAACGTTCACATTAACCAAGAAAAAAACATTCTTAATATATAAATGTTTTGAAAACATTCAAAAATAACGTTTTCCTAACCTAATGGGAATGTTAGCAAAACGTTCTGACCAAGTTATTTTGGTCAAACCGACATGTAACCAAATTCAAGGTTATTTTGTCCAGAAGTGTGTTACTCATAGCCGGACTATATCGGGTCTATAGTTAACACACACGGTGAAATGACGGCTATTGCTTGCTGGGGTAATAACGTGGTATTCTGTGAAATATCCTAGTGTTATTTTGTACACACCAGGGTAAATTTAATACTACGGAATGCCATCATATCACCATATCATTTTTTTGCAAGGGACATGTTACTCTATCCTCTCTTTCTCACGACTGTTTAGTGTTTATATATATATAAGCACTATGACATAATTGCTGTATTTTGATTGTAGTAAATGTTTGAAGGATGTCAACTGCTTGTTTAGGCCTCATATGCAGTTAGGAGAGAAGTGCATAGAAAACTGTGAGAAAAAGAGGAGTGATAGAGGGATGAAGGGAGGAGAGGGATTTGGCAGGACACTGGGATCTGTGGTGCATTAAGATGACAGAACTGATGAATGAATGTGGACACGAGCCCAAGCTATTGCATTAGAAAACAGAATATAAAAACAAAGTGGAATTTACAAAGATAGCTCAAGCACATTTTGAATCAAAACAAGTTTATTGGGGGTTTTTGGGGTTTATTTTTAACAGGGACATTTTTCGGTTATCTGTAGTCCCTGAACAGAATGTCACAAGTCGCCCTAAAACAGAATATATGATTAAATATAAACAATAGTTTAAATTACAGTTTTTCTCGATTGCATAAAAGGGTCCAATAATGCCCTTTTCACAAGATGTAAAATAAGTCTCTGTTGTCCCCAGAGTGTGTAAGTCAAGTTTTAGCTCAAAATACCCCACAGACACTGTATGTTATATAGCATGTTAAAATTGTCACTTTTTGAGGGTCAGTAAAAACACGTAGTTTTGTGTGTGTCCCTTTAAATGCAAATGAGCTGCTGCTCCCGGCACAGAGGGCGGAGCTTCAAGAGCTTTTGTGTGTGTGCGTGTGTGTGTTAGCAGTTCTGATTACCTCACACACACACAGAGCTGCCAACTCTCACGCATTGGCCGTGAGACACACGTATTTAATTGGTTTCACACACTCACACGCCACACCCCCGATTTCTCACGCTGAAGTGTCAACCTGAGGTGCGTTTCCCAAAGCCAACTATGGTCGCAAGTTCCGTCGTTACCAATAGAGTTTAATGGAAATTGCGATCATAGTTGGATAACGATGCTTTCGGGAAACACACTCCAGGTCGGTCAAATGCCTAGAAGATGAGTTTATCTATATATCGACCTGTTGAGCCACTCGTGATCGACTAGTTATGCCGCAAATGAGTTAAAATCTCCCGGAATCTAGAGCGAGGCAGAGAAAGGAAAGAGAGCGAGAGACCTTGTGTGGATGTAAATTTTAGGGTTAGTGATGTCACTAACCCGGGAGGAAGCTTGTGTAGTTCCTACCAGCCGTTTGTTGTAGTCCTTAAAAAGCCATTTCTTTTAAAGAAAATCTCTCCCTTTGCTTTGAGCTTTGACCGTCGTAACTTTCCAGATGTTGTTTATGCTCAAACAGCAACATTACACACTCACTAGAGTTAAAAAAAGTTACATCATAACATTACATCAACCCCCCCCACCCCCCCTTTAAACACATTTCTTAAAATTATGCCTCCGTTTCTCGAAACTCTCCGTAACTTCATTAACTTCTCACCCATATGGGGGGGGGGGGGGGGGGGGGATCCTCTGGTCCACCCCTGACACTCATCTACTGAAGTGTCTAGGCTTCTTCCATTCCATAGTCTCGGTGACCTACAAAAACAGAAGCACTGATTACTGTGACCGTAACACAATGGAAGCATTCAGAAGCTCTTATCTGTCTGCAAGGCAATTTGATGCATTTCTTTTTAGTACAGTAGTATAGTGCAACAGCTCCAGTACATGTGTGTGTTGTACAGTACTCTAAAGTTACGGTAGAGAGCAGTCTAAAGTGGACCTACCTGTTTCCTGAAGGTTCTTATGATGGAGGCGACGGGGAAGCGACTCAAGTTTGGCAGAACTCGTTGCCCAGCCTCCCTCATACTCACACCATGGACAAGCACATGGTCAACTAGAGCGGCACCAATTTCATCCGAGACTGCTTGTCTCTTTAGCCTTCCCTTTCCTCGTCCTCCTCGTCTTCTTCCTCACCTCCCTAGTGCTCTCCTCCTCCTCCTTCTACCACTCGGACCACTTTTACATCGGACCCAGGATAGATCCCTGTGGAACACCAGTGGATGTACAATAATCAGCTGATTGGTGATTCTGTACTCGAACACACCGAGATCGATCTGACAAGTATGATTCTATCCAGTTATGTGTATGTAAAGAAAAATTCAAACTAGATAACTTAGGTATAAGGATTTGATGATTAACAGTATCAAAAGCTTTCTTACGATCAAGAAACACAGCTCCGACTACACCACCTTTATCTAATAGATACTTAATATTTTCTATAAAAAAAAACTATTAGCAGTTTCCATTAAATAATTTGCTCTAAAGCCAAACTATTATTCATGTGACAGATAATTTGCTCAGCCACTTATTCCTCAACAACCTTATATACTGTGAGTAAGACACTGATAGGCCTGTAATCACAGGTCAAAGGGGGAATATGTTCAATATTGGAACAAAAATAGCTAACTTCCAGATACTTGGACATTTACCCTGAGAAATCCACAGGTTAATAATTCTAGTAGTAGGTTTGATTAATGTTTAACTAAACTTAAGCATAGTTTAACCATATCTTTAAAGTGCTTGGAGTAGCTGTTTTCTATGTGAATATACAGTAAAGTGTAATTTATTCTTGTGATCAAAGCTGAATTTTCAGCATCATTACTCCAGTCTTCAGTGTCACATGATCCTTCAGAAATCACTCTAATATGAAGATCTGATGCTCAAGAAACATTTATGATTATTATCAGTGTTGAAAACAGTTGCTGCTTCAGATTGTTGTGGAAACTGTGTTTGTTCAGGATTCTTTGATGAATGGAACAGCATTTATTTAAAATTAAAAGTTAAAGTTCACTTTTGATCAATTTAATGCATCCTTGCTAATAAAAGTATTAGTGTCTTTAAAAACAATATTGACCCCAAGCTTTCAAACAGCAGAAATCCTTTTATATGAGAAGCTTAAGTGTCCAAATATTTGTGTAACCACGTTCTATCTCAGCTCTTAAATCATAAAGTTATAACACAATCCACATGTTCCACAGACAGGGCAGAGACAACATCACGGTTCACGTCTCTCATGTTCTCACTGTGTTATGATTTACTTTACAGATCGGTTTACACTGCAGGGATGTTGTTAATAGCCTTCTCCACTCCTGGTAAAGTTTTTATATTTCTTTGACCTTTAGTGCATTGCTGGTTGAGTGTGTGTGTATCATGAGTGCTGTTCCCTCCTGCAGTGAGCTCCGTCCTCCTCTTCCCCGCTCTGTCCTTCATCGCTGTGGGAGGAATCCTGTTCCTGATGACCAACATACAGGTACTGAAGATCCCACAACACACCCGGCTTCAAACCTTTCTGGTGTGGAATATTAGGCTAACGTGGAAATGAGGTCCGATGTCCAAAATCCTGATCCTCCCCTTTAATATCGGAATATGAGGGTGCTTTTGGTTTAACCTTCATGATCTTTTTGTGTTACGACCCCAGACATCAGACTGGGAGGGCGCTGGTTTGTTCAATACTGAACATCCTCTTTGAAAAGCTGGTCTGAGTGGATTGGGGAAGGAGTTTGGTGTTATTAGATCACATCCATCTCTTTTATTTCAAGAGCAAGAAATAGTCAAGTCAGTTATACAGGACATAATGTTTCAAAGCAGCTTCACGGTTTTGAGACTTTTGAGACAAATTCATATTCTGTCATTATTCAGATCAATTCAGTTCAGTTAAATAACTGTAAAGTTCATCAATTATGAGTTCAGTTCAGCTATGAGCAGCTAGTGTCATTATTCAACTCAATTCAGTTAAAAAAATTGATTCAGATTTGTTCAATGACAGCGTTGATGTTGCAAAATGTGTCAATTATGAAACAAAGTGGGATCAGCTGAAGCGGCTCTGCAGAAAACAGTGATGTGATCCCCATTCAGGTTCTCATCCAGTACTGTCAGTGCATTCAAATCAAGAATATTACTGAATATTAACTGTGTTTTTCACATTTTCCTTTATCCTTTAACATGAGCCCACATATAATGTCCTCAACAGAAATGTCCTCATCTGTCTCTAGGTGGCGAATCTCTTCGGCGCTCACCGCTCCACTATAATCACTCTGTATAATGGAGCCTTTGACTCTTCCTCTGCAGTTTTCCTCATCGTCAAAGTAAGAGGCAAATGAAACCTCACATCAGATGATGATGCTGAGATGAGAAGACTGATAATGGATCAGAAAGGCCTTGAATCGTGATGGTCCGATCTCTGTTCTCTTTCAGTTGCTGTTTGAGGATGGCGTGTCTCTGCGCTGGTCTTTTCTCTTCTTGTCCTGCTGTAGTGTTCTTCATCTGTTCCGCACTGTTGTGCTGATGCCTCGAACACATATCCCGTACCCGCTGCCGGAGAACTACAGCTACGGGTAAACCACACGCTCAGATTACTTTATGCTCTTCACTGTCTGCACCCTCCAACAATGCTTTGCCTGTGACTGTCTCTTATTTACACCAATAGGGTGAACTGCGGAGTAACTCGGGATTATCCCATTGCAAAGACTGAAGAGAAGAACATCCAGACTTCTAAGTCTGAGGAGGAAATGCCATTTAAAGAGACTTCTCACACAGACACGAAGGGTAGGCAAGAGTTCAACACTAAACACACACGTTACATGTGCTATTTGTGCTATACGCCTGTGCAGCAGACATAAAAACTACAATGTAACATAACTACACTGGAAAAATGTCTGTAATTGTTACAGAAAACAGTTTTTACAGGCCAAACCTGCTAATACCGTATGATTTATGATGAAAATAGTAAAAAGACACTCCTAGAAGTGCCTATGTGACACATCACATTTGAATGATTATATTTTATGGCAGGGCCGGCTCTAGCCCTTTGGTTGCCCTAGGCGAGATTGATTTTTGATTGATTCTTGTTCTATGTGTTATGTGTTTGACTATGTACAGCTGTACAGTATGTTCTTATTTATTCCTGTAGCCTCTTGGCCAGGTCATGTTTGTAAATGAGAAGTGGTTCTCAAACAGTTTACCTGGATAAATAAAGGTTAAAAAAAAAAAAAAAAAAAAAAAAAATTATATCTTGTTAAGTGTATTAACACTATGAATGTATGTTTTTGTCAGAGCGTAGTTTCAAGAGCTGTTTCCTTTCCTGGTTCTTCTTGTGGCATTTGCTGTGGCTTTCTGTGATGCAGCTGAGACACTACATGTTCATCGGGACCTTAAACCCAATGCTGAATCATCTGACTGCAGGAGAACCAAGCCTCGGTACGCACACACACACTGTATTATCCTCATGCCCAGCTCTTTGTGTGAATCAGGTGAATCCCTGCCTTGAGCAGTATGTATAGACATTGACATGCAGACAGGCTCAGGCTGCATCATGTGTGCATCATGAGATTGAATGCTGTTTTTACTCTGTGTTCTTGTTGTTGCTCACAGTCAGTAGATATACGAATGCGTTTGCGTTCACTCAGCTGTGTGGGATCCTGTGCGCCCCCTGGAACGGCCTCATCATGGACCGACACAAGGGAAAGCAGAGAGAACCAGGTCAACACAGAAACATGCACACATTTCTTTCATCTTTTTAAAGGTATTCAGTGTACAAATGAAAACATTGAGGGAAACACACTTTCTTGTCCAAAAAGACCATTTATTAAATTAAAGTTTCAAAACAAACTTTCTTATTTATGTTGTCAGTAAGACCCATTTAAGGCATAGTTCAACTTAAACTATTAATTAAAAAAAATTAAATAAAGCTGAAATAAAATGAGAATATTAGATAGCAAAACTTCCCAAGGCAAAAGTTTTAAGTGTAGTTCAAGTTGAAGCAATAAAATGACTAAATGGAAATAAATAACAATTAAAACTGAACTAATGATAAATCAAACTGAAATAGTACTTAAAAAAACAATTAAAAACACTAATAAAAATAACAAAAGCACCTAAAATTACTATATTTTATAATATTTTAACTTGAATTCAAATTGAATCTGAAAATATAAAAATAAAACCTCATTAAAAATATTACTAAAACCTATAATAGTTTTAACTTTTACCTCAAAGGGAAATATTAATAATTAATCGTAACTTATGATTAATTATGAATATTCGGATCAGTTAATCGGATTAACATGATGTAGCTAAATTAACATTACAATTAATTCATCAGTCCAGCAAACATTCAGTATTGATTCTTTATGAATTCTAAAAAAAAGGGCATTTTTCATGGCCACAGAAATGTTTGCATGTACAGCGCTTAAGAGCGTGTAAGAAGATCAATCGTTTAGGAGACATTAATCTGCAAGCAGAGAATAGCCGTGTTTCCACCGTCGGGCCAGTGCTAGCCGGGCTTTAAATGGGCGGGCGGACGGGCGGGGCTAATAGCCTCGAGTCTAGATCACCGAGACCAAATCCTGCCGTGTTTCCACCGTCGGGCCAGTGCGAGCCGGGCTTTAAACGGGCGGGTGGGGCTAATAGCCTCGGGTCTGGATCAGCGAGCCCAAAACCTGCTGCGTTTCCACCGTCGGGCTAGTGCGAGCCGGGTTTTAAACGGGCGGGAGGGGCTAATAGCCTCGGGTCTGGATCACCGAGCCCAAAACCTGCTGCGTTTCCACCGTCGGGCCAGTGCGAGCCGGGCTTTAAACGGGCGGGCGGGGCTAATAGCCTCGAGTCTGGATCACCGAGCCCAAAACCTGCTGCGTTTCCACCGTTGGGCCAGTGCGAGCCGGGCTTTAAACGGGCGGGCGGGGCTAATAGCCTCGAGTCTGGATCACCGAGCCCAAAACCTGCTGCGTTTCCACCGTCGGGCCAGTGCGAGCCGGGCTTTAAACGGGCGGGCGGGGCTAATAGCCTCGAGTCTGGATCACCGAGCCCAAAACCTGCTGCGTTTCCACCATCGGGCCAGGGCGAGCCGGGCTTTAAACGGGCGGGCGGACGGGCGGGGCTAATAGCCTCGAGTCTGGATCACCGAGACCAAAACCTGCTGTGTTTCCACCGTCGGGCCAGGGCGAGCCGGGCTTTAAACGGGCGGGCGGGGCTAATAGCCTCGGGTCTGGATCACCGAGACCAAAACCTGCTGCGTTTCCACCGTCAGACCAGTGCGAGCCGGGCTTTAAACGGGCGGGCGGGGCTAATAGCCTCGGGTCTGGATCACCGAGCCCGAAACATGCTGCGTTTCCACCGTCGGGCCAGTGCGAGCCGGGCTTTAAACGGGCGGGCGGGGCTAATAGCCTCGAGTCTGGATCACCGAGACCAAAACACACTGCGTTTCCCCTGTCGGGCCAGTGCGAGCCGGGCTTTAAACGGGCGGGCGGGGCTAATAGCCTCGGGTCTGGATCACCGAGACCAAAACCTGCTGCGTTTCCACCGTCAGGCCAGCGACTTTTTGCTGGCATTTTTGTTGTTTACTAAAGATTTCAAACCTAAGCATCGATGTTTTAACCAATAAGTGATGCATTGATCATAATTAATTAATTTGTGTCAAGATTGCACATTAGTCACACAGAAATAAAGTGGTTTACCGTTATTTCACAAAAGAAAGAGGACATGTAGCCTACTTATTCAGTCATGTCTGTTTCTGTTTATTTGTAGTCACATATGACAGTATGTTACATCACATCTAGAAAGAATAAACATTTCCACATTGCCACCAAAAATACGACCTGAGGACTGGAGCTTATATTTTCAGTCAGAGAAACAGAGGAAGCTCCCGTAAAACCAGAGCTGCTTTATTTTATGACAAATGCGTAGCTAAATATGGATATCAGACAGTCAAATAAATCAAATAAAAACATGATCGTGATAGCCTACATGATTTATCTGATTTCTTCAAGCGGTCATATTTACCATGTTTACTATGGTAATGGTTAGCGGGCATAGTCTTTTGCATTGCAAGTATTTCTGCCTTATATGGTGATCAGAATCCACATCGGGAGTTATTTCAAACACTTGCTGCTGTATGAAAGTGAGTTTTGAGCTAAAATGATGTTAAAAGTCATTAAGTATTGTGCACAAATTGTATTAACTAAATCATGAATCCATTTATACTCCAATTAGTAAATGAACTATGAGGAGGTGATGTCCACTAAAGTGTGAGTCGTTAAATGAGCAATAATTAGATAGGAGACACGATATAGGTGGGGTTACATTAACTAGTAGTTCTCTCATAAAGCATGCATAAAACAAATACAATGCAAGAGACACTATACATACTAACATTTAAAAAAATCATACACACAATGTCCTGGGATACACGTTCATTTATAGAACAGTTAGTCTATAAATGAATGCAGAGTCTGCTTTATGCGTCTCTACTATGGCCTGATTATAAATGAGTTTAGAGCAAAGCTCTGCATTCTGTCAGGTCTTAAACTAGTCTTCTCCTGCCTGTTGTTCGCAGTTTCGGGGGATGCTCCAACACACAGAACTATAACCATAGTTATTGAGGAGAAGTGTGTTTGCTGGATAGTTCATTAAATATAAAGAATAATTTCGGTGTCTGATTGGTCCAGCCATTACATAGTATATAAATATGATGCTAAAGTAGCACTGGTGCAAGAGTGTCCATAAGAGAGAAAAAACTAAAAGAATGTATACAGTTTGAATCACTATTGTTTAACATATATAAAAGTTTACAAATAATAAGAAAATTAAGTTAGATATTGAAACAATTTGCTTGTTCTATAATAATATATCAGTATAAATATTTTTTCTGAGACATTTTGATACCTGACAATATGAACAGCAGCGTAACAGATCTATTCCACCGTTAACACTGTCATATCCATTACCATGCCACACACTCAGTGAAAGTTTTGTTTGACTATATTTCTGTCATAACTACCCACTTCTCTTTAACTTGTGCTGTGAACACGGCCTCAAACCACAGCCTTTTCGCTTCCCTTCGCTGTTACACAGGCCAGAGTGAGCGAGAGGCAGACCTGAGGGCGGCCATCTTGTCCCTGTCACTGACGGCGCTGCAGTGTGTGTTGTTCTCAGTGTGTGCCGCGACCCCTGTCCTTCCTCTACAGTACCTCACCTTCATCCTCCAGGTGCTCAACAGATCCTTCCTCTACGGGGGGAACGCGGCCTTCATCAGCATGGCGTGAGTCTTCATCACATTACAGGAACACGTGTAATCATCATTTAATCACGCTCACGCCGTTCCAAACCTGGACGACTTTCCCTTTCTTCCGTGTGTGTGTGTGTGTGGAACACAGATTTACACTGGCTGCCGGTTAGAGGAAAAGAAGATCATACAGGTCTGGAATTGGATTGAGGGTGATTAAATATCAGCAGATCATTTAGATGTAGATTACTCTTGTGAAAAAAAAAATGAAAAAAAATGTATTACAGAGATAATATACTTATAAATATATATACTGAAGTACACTTTAGCACACTTAAAATTTTGAGTTCGTTGAAATTTTTTAAGGCAACCAGCTAACTTACTGTTATAAGTTAAACAAAATATTTTTTTACAGTGTATGCATCCATAAATAAAAGAAGAGAGTTGCTCATGTACATGTGTTCCAGGTTAGAGTTGCTCATGTACATGTGTTCCAGGTTAGAGTTGCTCATGTAGATGTGTTCCAGGTTAGAGTTGCTCATGTACATGTGTTCCAGGTTAGAGTTGCTCATGTACATGTGTTCCAGGTTAGAGTTGCTCATGTACATGTGTTCCAGGTTAGAGTTGCTCATGTACATGTGTTCCAGGTTAGAGTTGCTCATGTACATGTGTTCCAGGTTAGAGTTGCTCATGTACATGTGTTCCAGGTTAGAGTTGCTCATGTAGATGTGTTCCAGGTTAGAGTTGCTCATGTACATGTGTTCCAGGTTCCCGTCGGCACACTTCGGGAAGCTGTATGGGACAGTGATGGCTCTCTCCGCTGTGTTCTCGCTGCTCCAGTATCCCTGCTTCGCTCTCATTAAAGGACCGCTGGGGGGAGACCCTCTTTACGTAAGATCTCAACACTGTCCACACACGCTTCTTCTGATCATGCACGGTCATATCTGCAACATTTCATGGGTAAAGGACTCTGTTGTCAGTAGTTTAGATGTTTGAAGCACAGCTAACACAGAAGTCACTTTAAAACCATTATCTTTCTATCGGCGAATCTGTGAGACCAGTTTGAGCCCGTTGTGAAATCTGTCACCGAAATTCCAGATCGCATCGATTCCTATTGAAAACATTAAATTTGACCACAATAAACATATTGTAACATACACTACCCGTCTGCTATTATAACCCTCCAGTGGAGATCATGCTGTGGCTTTGATAGCGAGCGGTTATTGCACAAAAACACCAGTGGGTTTGTTTTATTTCAGTGGCTTAACGCTTTCCTTGAAACTTGTTTTTCCAACATTAGCCACATCACGTCTGCCAAATATTTCTTATGAAGAGAAAGATGGGAGGCAGCTTCAAGATAGCATACAGCTGTTGATCTTTTCAAAATCTCCCAGCATTTGTTTGGCAGATGTCAGCATATTTGTCATTTTTCTGAGATTGTGAAACTGTTCTGTTTACAATATGTTATCAGTCAAACAGCCGTCTAGAAAAAAAACACAAGAACTGTATATTTAAAGGCTGATATTCTGCTGTTCTCCATCTTCATCTGTGTTCAGTGTGTGATGTTACTGTGTGATCATGAGAAAGCTCCAGTTCTCCTCTATATCAGGGTCAGTGTTTCTGAACTCCTGAAACGCCTCCACTGTAGTCTTGAGTTTCTTCCGGGAACACGTCACAATATTCCTCATTATAATAATTAATATACGCAGAATAAAGGGGCGGGGCCTGGTTGAGTTAGTTAGTAGTGTGTTAAACTGGCGGTTATGGAAAGGGGCGGGACATTTCCCAAACACACTCGAAGCTCTCGACCAATCACAACACACTGCTCCAGCCGACCAATCAGAGCACAGTGCGCTTTTCAGAAGGAGGGGCTTGATAGAGACAGGAAGTAGTCGCGTGTCGTTATCAGCAGTTCAACGAGTCGGAGTTTCCCGAAACCATCGTTCCAACGAATATTCGCAAACAGCATCGCAGAGGTGTGTGTTTGAGCGACAGATCTCGAGCTGCGGTTAGAAGCAGAGTTTCTCGTTTGCATGACATGTGGACTTAATAAATCCTTATCTTGAGCAAAATAAGCAAGCTGACAATCAATTCAATCTATATCTTATGGAAGCTTGTTTCCGCCACAGAATTAAAAGGAAAATCTCACAATTCGGACTTTTTATCTCAGAATTGAGTGTTATAAAGTCAGAATAGCGAGAAATAAAGTCAGAGTTGCGAGAACTTGCAATTTGCTCTAGTGCGTAAGAACGAGCCTATGATTAAATCTGGAGATAAAGCAAAATAACTGAGAAAAAAGAGAAATAGTCCTCAGATAATTTATAGCAAAACATCTAGCATTAATTCGATTTAAAACTGATTCATTAAAAGTAGTTATCACTCCACCACATGCGTGCCATCATTAACCAACGTGGTTGAACGACCAATTTGCGACAGTATAGTTTCGGGAAACAGTCGTAACTAGCTAGTGGATTTCTCCAACGATGCATCGTACTATAGTAGTGAAGCAGCGAGTTACAGCGCTGTACGGGAAACACACCCAGAGCGTTACTGACAGACTGGGAAGAGAGGAGCCGCAACAATGGGGAATATGGGGAAATAATCAACATTCAAGCAGGAAAACCTGTTCTAGTAGAGCCGGAAACATCATCGAGACTGTAAAAGGCCATAATAGATCCTCTTTAAAGCATTTCTGCTATTTAAGAAAGCTCTGTTTCCGATGAACAGCGCTGACTGAACTGTCATTGATTCCTCCAGGTGAACATCGCTCTGAGTGTTCTGAGTCTCCTGGCCTTCATCCACCCTGTGTATGTGTACCTGTACTGTCGGGGTCAGGCGGCCCAGAGACTGAAGGGAACATCAACCTGACCTCTGACCTCTACAACTGCTTTCTGTTACTGGTTACTTTCTCTTTACAAAACTTCAGGAACGAAGTATAATGGAAAGAAATATGTGACTAAGCTTTGAGTGTCGGTTGTGCGGATCGACTCTTGACCCTGTGCTGTGTGTGTGTGATCTGTGCTGAACACATCAGGAAACCTCCACCCTCCACTCATTCATCATGTGTGTTGTTGTTGGATCTAGAGTGTGATCTTGCACGCTCTCACAGAATATTAGACACTGTAAGAAGAAAATCTGTGGAAATACTGAAAAGATACCGGTCATTTTCTGCCAGGTCATTATTAGTTGTTTACTGACATTTTAACCTTAAAACACAATACAATGTGTACTGTAATGCTAAATAGGTGTAAAACACCTGTGAAAAACTGAAAATTCCTTCATAATAACATCCACGCTAACAAAAATATATTCTAAGAACATTTAGCTAACACTCTCATTAAGGCACATTATTTCTTAATGTTTTTTTGCATGTTTATTGTCTTGGTTGTGTGAACGTTTAGGGAACATTACATTGTATCGTTCTTCAATCATTATGAGAATGTTACTTTTGAATGTTCTCTGAACGATCTGAAACAAGACGTAACATTTAAAACACGTTAGACGAACGTCCAGCTAAAATGTTTCAGAAAAAAAAATATTGCATTTTTTTTGTGCTTATGTTTTGAGAATAAAAGACAATCTATTCATTGTTACTGGAATAATGTTCATAAGTTTGAGAGAACCTTGCCAGAACGCTCTGTTAGCTGGGATAGAACATTACGACCTATTTTATACATTTTTCTTAGATTGTACAACTGTTGAAAAAAAACTGTTGATAATCGTAAAGGGAACACCAAACAAATATATATATGACATGGATATTTTGAGAAATGTCTGCAAATGAATCTGTGACAGGTGCATATTGAATGTATGTTGAGTTTGCTGTACCAGTAACACACACACACACACACACACGTCCAGTCTTAGCCAGTGTTGAGATGCTGTATGAAACACTGGGTTGAAGGGTGTTGGTTGTGAGCGCCTCTGCTGGACACTGCATGAACCTCATCAGAGCTGTTACTGCTTCACTGTACACATATCAGTATTACTCCAAATAAAGGGAATTTTTATACGTGCAGTGGACTCGACTCAATCTGTCTGTGACATATGCTGTCTTGTAAGAATGTTTTACTTGAAGGGGTGTGCATAAGACTGACATGACACGTCATGAATATGAAGGAGGTTTTATGCATGTTTATGACAACTGTCATTAAGTGTCATTCGCTCAATTATGCCATTTTTACTGCAAATATGACATAGTTTGAGATGTCTTTGTTATGACACCTTGACATAAACCAATACATCATAACCTGTCAGTGTCTTGGTCATGACAACTTGACATTACTAAGACAACACAACCTGTCATAAATATGTCATTAACATGACATTGCAGATTAATTATCAAACTTAAGAAACCACTTAGCTCTATGGGTTAACATTACTGTAGCAAATTAGCTCTATGAAATAATAATAATAAATCATAACTTGTTATAATTGATTATGAATATTTGGATCAGTTAATCGGGTTAATTGATGTAGCAACATTAACATTACAACCAATTACTCAGTTCATCCCGTGAACACTCAATATTGGTTATTAATTAATTAATAGAAATGTAAGTTTCCGGGGCATGGGAAATGTCTTTCTTACTAAGTACTACTAAGAGCAAGAAGTCAAGATCTATGATTAGTGACTCCAGATATGAGCTTGAGACACAGAGAACTTTATGACATGAACAAGATTTTATTAACTAGACTAAACATTTAAACTATCTAACATACACATACATACATGCACACAGTTTACCGAGGGAAAGAGAGCTGAAGCAGAATACAGGAAAGCTAGAAGTTATAGCATTGTTTGATGTTCAGCAGATCAACAGCCTGAGCAAACCATCAGTTCAGTTCTAACACCCCCTTCTTGAAAAGGGTAAGGATACTTAATGTATCAAATAATGAGACTAAGTTTGATACTTGCATGTCTCGCCCATTTGAATTAAACTGTCCTGATGCAATTTGTTGAGGCTCCAGATGATCTTTGCTGATGTGGTCTTGATGAGAGACAACCAGTGGGAGTCAGAGGATCTTTGGTGAATGGAAAGACAAGGCCACAGCCTGGCACAAGCTTGGGGTCCTTGAGGGACTTCTAGTTCAGCCTCATCTTCACGTTAGGACTTCTCAGGAAGGACAAAGAGAACTAAGAGCGTAAGAGGCTAAGAGAGCAAGAGCACTAAGAGCAAGAGGCTAAGAGAGCAAGAGCACTAAGAGCAAGAGGCTAAGAGAGCAAGAGCACTAAGAGCAAGAGGCTAAGAGAAAGGCTAATCTTGTGATCAGTGATTTTTAAAGCGTGAAGACGTCAAACCCTCTGGAGGTGTGTGAGCCAATACGAAGCCGTCCCTTTGGAGGGAGTTTTTACGACCCTTTGTCTTCTAGCAGGGCATTTGAATGTGTAATTTCATTGGGTGTTTAAGAAAAGAATCTTCAAGATTCTTATAATACTAATGCGTCATAAAGTTAGCAAAATGTAATGTAAATTCATAAATGGGGGACGAAGATTGGAGTTTATAGAGACCAAACATGCCACACATATGATTTTGGTTAACCATAGTATGCAAAGTCTGAAACATTAACCCATTAGAGTTTACAAGAAAACATAGGCCAAACAACATAAAAGGAAAATCAAGAGATGGGAAAATTAGATACATGTTTATACATTTCTCACGTGGTTATATATATATAGAATAAATAGGATTAACAGGATTTATTTCTCATTCTCAGTAAGAATTAAGTGAGAGTCACAACTCTGGAAATTCCTTTTGTGGATGGCGCTCTGTGCAGTGTAACTCGTGTGGTCTCATGTCTCCCCAGGGTGCACCAGCAGATGGCGCTCTGTGCAGTGTAACTCGTGTGGTCTCATGTCTCCCCAGGGTGCACCAGCAGATGGCGCACTGTGCAGTGTAACTCGTGTGGTCTCATGTCTCCCCAGGGTGCACCAGCAGATGGCGCTCTGTGCAGTGTAACTCGTGTGGTCTCATGTCTCCCCAGGGTGCATCAGCAGATGGCGCACTGTGCAGTGTAACTCGTGTGGTCTCATGTCTCCCCAGGGTGCACCAGCAGATGGCGCTCTGTGCAGTGTAACTCGTGTGGTCTCATGTCTCCCCAGGATGCACCAGCAGACGGCGCTCTGTGCAGTGTAACTCGTGTGGTCTCATGTCTCCCCAGGGTGCACCAGCAGATGGCGCACTGTGCAGTGTAACTCGTGTGGTCTCATGTCTCCCCAGGGTGCACCAGCAGATGGCGCTCTGTGCAGTGTAACTCGTGTGGTCTCATGTCTCCCCAGGGTGCACCAGCAGATGGCGCTCTGTGCAGTGTAACTCGTGTGGTCTCATGTCTCCCCAGGGTGCACCAGCAGATGGCGCACTGTGCAGTGTAACTCGTGTGGTCTCATGTCTCCCCAGGGTGCACCAGCAGACGGCGCTCTGTGCAGTGTAACTCGTGTGGTCTCATGTCTCCCCAGGGTGCACCAGCAGATGGCGCTCTGTGCAGTGTAACTCGTGTGGTCTCATGTCTCCCCAGGGTGCACCAGCATATGGCGCTCTGTGCAGTGTAACTCGTGTGGTCTCATGTCTCCCCAGGGTGCACCAGCAGATGGCGCTCTGTGCAGTGTAACTCGTGTGGTCTCATGTCTCCCCAGGGTGCACCAGTAGATGGCGCTCTGTGCAGTGTAACTCGTGTGGTCTCATGTCTCCCCAGGGTGCACCAGCAGATGACGCTCTGTGCAGTGTAACTCGTGTGGTCTCATGTCTCCCCAGGGTGCACCAGCAGATGGCGCTCTGTGCAGTGTAACTCGTGTGGTCTCATGTCTCCCCAGGATGCACCAGCAGACGGCGCTCTGTGCAGTGTAACTCGTGTGGTCTCATGTCTCCCCAGGGTGCACCAGCAGATGGCGCACTGTGCAGTGTAACTCGTGTGGTCTCATGTCTCCCCAGGGTGCACCAGCAGATGGCGCTCTGTGCAGTGTAACTCGTGTGGTCTCATGTCTCCCCAGGGTGCACCAGCAGATGGCGCACTGTGCAGTGTAACTCGTGTGGTCTCATGTCTCCCCAGGGTGCACCAGCAGATGGCGCTCTGTGCAGTGTAACTCGTGTGGTCTCATGTCTCCCCAGGATGCACCAGCAGATGGCGCACTGTGCAGTGTAACTCGTGTGGTCTCATGTCTCCCCAGGGTGCACCAGCAGATGGCGCTCTGTGCAGTGTAACTCGTGTGGTCTCATGTCTCTCCAGGGTGCACCAGCAGATGGCGCTCTGTGCAGTGTAACTCGTGTGGTCTCTTGTCTCCCCAGGGTGCACCAGCAGATGGCGCACTGTGCAGTGTAACTCGTGTGGTCTCATGTCTCCCCAGGGTGCACCAGCAGACGGCGCTCTGTGCAGTGTAACTCGTGTGGTCTCATGTCTCCCCAGGGTGCACCAGCAGATGGCGCACTGTGCAGTGTAACTCGTGTGGTCTCATGTCTCCCCAGGGTGCACCAGCAGATGGCGCTCTGTGCAGTGTAACTCGTGTGGTCTCATGTCTCCCCAGGGTGCATCAGCAGATGGCGCACTGTGCAGTGTAACTCGTGTGGTCTCATGTCTCCCCAGGGTGCACCAGCAGATGGCGCTCTGTGCAGTGTAACTCGTGTGGTCTCATGTCTCCCCAGGATGCACCAGCAGACGGCGCTCTGTGCAGTGTAACTCGTGTGGTCTCATGTCTCCCCAGGGTGCACCAGCAGATGGCGCACTGTGCAGTGTAACTCGTGTGGTCTCATGTCTCCCCAGGGTGCACCAGCAGATGGCGCTCTGTGCAGTGTAACTCGTGTGGTCTCATGTCTCCCCAGGGTGCACCAGCAGATGGCGCTCTGTGCAGTGTAACTCGTGTGGTCTCATGTCTCCCCAGGGTGCACCAGCAGATGGCGCACTGTGCAGTGTAACTCGTGTGGTCTCATGTCTCCCCAGGGTGCACCAGCAGACGGCGCTCTGTGCAGTGTAACTCGTGTGGTCTCATGTCTCCCCAGGGTGCACCAGCAGATGGCGCTCTGTGCAGTGTAACTCGTGTGGTCTCATGTCTCCCCAGGGTGCACCAGCATATGGCGCTCTGTGCAGTGTAACTCGTGTGGTCTCATGTCTCCCCAGGGTGCACCAGCAGATGGCGCTCTGTGCAGTGTAACTCGTGTGGTCTCATGTCTCCCCAGGGTGCACCAGTAGATGGCGCTCTGTGCAGTGTAACTCGTGTGGTCTCATGTCTCCCCAGGGTGCACCAGCAGATGGCGCACTGTGCAGTGTAACTCGTGTGGTCTCATGTCTCCCCAGGGTGCACCAGCAGATGGCGCTCTGTGCAGTGTAACTCGTGTGGTCTCATGTCTCCCCAGGGTGCACCAGCAGATGGCGCACTGTGCAGTGTAACTCGTGTGGTCTCATGTCTCCCCAGGGTGCACCAGCAGATGGCGCTCTGTGCAGTGTAACTCGTGTGGTCTCATGTCTCCCCAGGGTGCACCAGCAGATGGCGCACTGTGCAGTGTAACTCGTGTGGTCTCATGTCTCCCCAGGGTGCACCAGCAGATGGCGCTCTGTGCAGTGTAACTCGTGTGGTCTCATGTCTCCCCAGGATGCACCAGCAGATGGCGCACTGTGCAGTGTAACTCGTGTGGTCTCATGTCTCCCCAGGGTGCACCAGCAGATGGCGCTCTGTGCAGTGTAACTCGTGTGGTCTCATGTCTCTCCAGGGTGCACCAGCAGATGGCGCTCTGTGCAGTGTAACTCGTGTGGTCTCTTGTCTCCCCAGGGTGCACCAGCAGATGGCGCACTGTGCAGTGTAACTCGTGTGGTCTCATGTCTCCCCAGGGTGCACCAGCAGACGGCGCTCTGTGCAGTGTAACTCGTGTGGTCTCATGTCTCCCCAGGGTGCACCAGCAGATGGCGCTCTGTGCAGTGTAACTCGTGTGGTCTCATGTCTCCCCAGGGTGCACCAGCATATGGCGCTCTATGCAGTGTAACTCGTGTGGTCTCATGTCTCCCCAGGGTGCACCAGCAGATGGCGCTCTGTGCAGTGTAACTCGTGTGGTCTCATGTCTCCCCAGGGTGCACCAGTAGATGGCGCTCTGTGCAGTGTAACTCGTGTGGTCTCATGTCTCCCCAGGGTGCACCAGCAGATGGCGCTCTGTGCAGTGTAACTCGTGTGGTCTCATGTCTCCCCAGGGTGCACCAGCAGATGGCGCTCTGTGCAGTGTAACTCGTGTGGTCTCATGTCTCCCCAGGGTGCACCAGCAGATGACGCTCTGTGCAGTGTAACTCGTGTGGTCTCATGTCTCCCCAGGGTGCACCAGTAGATGGCGCTCTGTGCAGTGTAACTCGTGTGGTCTCATGTCTCCCCAGGGTGCACCAGCAGACGGCGCTCTGTGCAGTGTAACTCGTGTGGTCTCATGTCTCCCCAGGGTGCACCAGCAGATGGCGCTCTGTGCAGTGTAACTCGTGTGGTCTCATGTCTCCCCAGGGTGCACCAGCAGATGGCGCTCTGTGCAGTGTAACTCGTGTGGTCTCATGTCTCCCCAGGGTGCACCAGCAGATGGCGCACTGTGCAGTGTAACTCGTGTGGTCTCATGTCTCCCCAGGGTGCACCAGCAGATGACGCTCTGTGCAGTGTAACTCGTGTGGTCTCATGTCTCCCCAGGGTGCACCAGCAGACGGCGCTCTGTGCAGTGTAACTCGTGTGGTCTCATGTCTCCCCAGGGTGCACCAGCAGATGGCGCTCTGTGCAGTGTAACTCGTGTGGTCTCATGTCTCCCCAGGGTTCACCAGCAGATGACGCTCTGTGCAGTGTAACTCGTGTGGTCTCATGTCTCCCCAGGGTGCACCAGTAGATGGCGCTCTGTGCAGTGTAACTCGTGTGGTCTCATGTCTCCCCAGGGTGCACCAGCAGACGGCGCTCTGTGCAGTGTAACTCGTGTGGTCTCATGTCTCCCCAGGGTGCACCAGCAGATGGCGCTCTGTGCAGTGTAACTCGTGTGGTCTCATGTCTCCCCAGGGTGCACCAGCAGATGGCGCTCTGTGCAGTGTAACTCGTGTGGTCCCATGTCTCCCCAGGGTGCACCAGCAGATGGCGCTCTGTGCAGTGTAACTCGTGTGGTCTCATGTCTCCCCAGGGTGCACCAGCAGATGGCGCTCTGTGCAGTGTAACTCGTGTGGTCTCATGTCTCTCCAGGGTGCACCAGCAGATGGCGCTCTGTGCAGTGTAACTCGTGTGGTCTCATGTCTCTCCAGGGTGCACCAGCAGATGGCGCTCTGTGCAGTGTAACTCGTGTGGTCTCATGTCTCTCCAGGGTGCACCAGCAGATGGCGCTCTGTGCAGTGTAACTCGTGTGGTCTCATGTCTCCCCAGGCTGCACCAGCAGATGGCGCTCTGTGCAGTGTAACTCGTGTGGTCTCATGTCTCCCCAGGGTGCACCAGCAGATGGCGCTCTGTGCAGTGTAACTCGTGTGGTCTCATGTCTCCCCAGGGTGCACCAGCAGATGGCGCTCTGTGCAGTGTAACTCGTGTGGTCTCATGTCTCCCCAGGGTGCACCAGCAGATGGCGCTCTGTGCAGTGTTTTCTGAAAAGCTTTGCTCAGGCTTCTGTCAGGAATGTGCAGCAGGAGGTGCTTGATGTAGCAGACAGTGGCCATGATGATCTCACTGCTATTCATGCATGCATAATCTTTACAATTATTGTGAGCTGTTTTAATTTAGAGGTCCGTTTATTTCAAGTGGTTCTCAACCTTTTTTACTCTTAAGCCCCATCGTGTCTTAGATGATGTTTGAAGGGAACAGGGAATGTTCTGTCAATATTCATTCTCTCAAATTTATGAACACAGTAACATTAATAGAGCACTCGTTCAAAGTTATATACTCTTTAATAATGTTACCAAAACATTAGCACAAAAACATTTTACAAATCATTCGTGGAACGGTTTTTCTGAAGTGTTATTTGTTGTATATGCTATCAGGGGAGGCATGGCATGGTTTTTTGATTTAATGTTGAACAATTTGCAATGTCCTTCTCAACATTTCCAAAATAGCTCTGGTTTATTGTGCTCTGGTGACTCATCTGAGGCTGGGCTTTCATTAAGCGTGTTATTGATTTGTTCTCAGCGTGCCGAACTTCGTCATTCGACATTTTTCATCTCCCTAAGGATAGTGTGATTAAACGGACCTCAGCGAAACAGAGGAGCTATGGTGTCGGGCCATAGTGAGAACTAATGTGGTGCAAAAGACCAGTATCACCCCAAAACACATTCTCCTCTTACTGTAATACACCAACAATCCTGGATGAGCATATTATTACTTTTGGTCTCAGTAATTACATTAACCAGAGGCTTAACCCCCCCCCCCCCCCCCCCCCCCCAATAACCAAAACTTGCAAGTAGCCCTACAACCCGCCAAATATTTATACCATGAACTGAACGGACCAATTATTAGCGCAATATGACTGAAGTCCGGTTTATTGTGCATTCGTGGCTCTCGAATCACCGCACTGCGATTCACTCCCAGATTTGCACACGCTGTTCCAATTACGACACCAATGATAAAAGGTTCGACAGATTTGAATTCTATTGTGAATTTACAACTTTAAAACGCTATAACATGATATAACACATTTTAACATGATCTAAAAACAGCCACATAAACTAAAAAGAGGAGAAAACATCATCCTGCACCAACATTAATTAGAAACCTTTTTAAACTACATGACCTCGCATACTAGAGTTTCTCTCATTTTAATGTATTTATTACGGTAAATTTTGACTCAATTGTAGAATTTTAAAAAGATAATCTGTTAAGGAAATATATCTTTTCACTATAGATTTATATTACACCTGTGGCATGTTGTAGCTATAGTTTCTAAATGTGTAGGTTGCCATTTTTCATAAAAAACAATGCTATAGATCAATGAAAAGCACGACCTAAGCATGGTCACGAGGAGTCATAATGGTCTTACCTGTAATTGTAACCTTATTGTAACAAATGCTACAGTTAAACTATTTCAAGAACTATGGTACATTTTTATTAGGGCGAGTACAAGTCAACAATTAGTTTTCCCCCGTTTGTTCTGTTCTGATTATGAGTA
This sequence comes from Rhinichthys osculus, assembly GCA_029959095.1. Classification (NCBI taxonomy): domain Eukaryota; kingdom Metazoa; phylum Chordata; class Actinopteri; order Cypriniformes; family Leuciscidae; genus Rhinichthys; species Rhinichthys osculus. The sequence continues at coordinate 2,292,480 of JARWKJ010000011.1, read as the reverse complement.
GGAAAAGCCTTCAGATATTAAGAGACGACATTGCCGGAAATCATTAAGAGCCTGGTGAACTGTTAGGGACTAGGAAATAAACCATTTGAATAGGCCTATAAGAAAATGTTAGTTTGTTGTAGTTAGTTTGACTTCCCATGGCACCTTGAAGTACAATTCTGTCATACTGATATGGTTCCAAATTCACAGAAATAAATGACACTTTACTATACATTCACATAGAAAACTGCGGTTTTAAATTGTAATTTTTGTTCTGTTTTCCTCTTTATCGTTATAATAACTGTTTGGGATATGACATGGTCTGACAGTGCCACTGAAATTACTAATGAACAAAATAGACTAGCAGAAATAGATGGACGAGGGCGGCTGTGTAAAATGACTGAGAGTGAAACAGTCAGTGAGATGAATGTGACAGAAAGATGGGAAGGCTCTAATGATTACTATAAATATAAGTTCCAGGATTCAAGAGAGCACAACACATACATCAGTCAAAATGAGTGTGTTGACATATGTTAGACTGGAAAAAATGAAGCAAAAAGTGCAAAAGTAAGAGAATTTTGCTTTTAGGAGAGTTTTTAAGTAATTACGTGCTGCATATTCAATGATGTATAGTGCTCAACACATTTGGTAGTCCGAGGTCCAACGATCGTGATTACTGAAATGCTGGGATGTGATGTATACTCCTTCCTTCTCATAATTTGCAAGTAGATTTGTTCACCTCTTGCCTTTATATCAGGCGTGCCCAAACTCAGTCCTGGAGGGCCACAGTCCTGCAGAGTTTAGCGCTTGCCTCAACACACCTACCTGAATGTTTCTAGTGTGCCTAATAAGACCTTGACAATCTGGGGCTCAGGTCAGGAAGCAGACAGACTGGCTAAACCGACCGTCTGCTAGCTCTCACGGCACCAAGGTCAGATAAATCCCATCACGTAGAGCCTCTTTCACCCAGATATCATCATATAGAGACTGTGTATGTTCCCCGAATTAGGAAATACAAAAAACTTAAACCCATTAAAGGGTAAAAATGTTATTGATGTTCAACAAATAAAAAACAGATTTAAAACAAATGAACAAATGATAAAGCTTGAGTTGCTGAATATTCGATCCCTTACTTCAAAAGCACTTATTGTTTATGATATGATTACAGACTATAACCTAGATGTGCCGTGTATGACATAAACCTGGCTAAAACTAAACGATTATATAACTTTAAATGAGTCCACCCCCCAAGTTATAAGCATGAACCTCGTCTGAAAGGCAAAGGGGGAGGTGTTGCTGTAATTTATAGTAATATTCTCAGAATTACTCAGAAGTCTAGTTTCAAATATAATTATGTATAGATGTATATGTGATCATATATGGTACTGCATGTGTAATATATTGTAGATATATTTACTCATGCAACATAAACACATATATATATATATTTCTTATATATTTTTTAATTATTTACTGTGGCAAGGGGGGCGTGGTCCAGCTGGTACTGCAGTGAGAGAGAGAGGTAGGAAACGAGTAAGTGGGTTAAGTGCAAATGATGAACACCTGTGTCTAACTGCAGTGATTGGTGGGGAGAGACAGGATAAAGAGGATCCACAGAGAGTGTTTGAGGGAGAGAGACCTGGGAACTCGTGCACACGGACGGAGAGACGGAGACAAGGAGAATTGCTGATTTAAGTGACTTTATTTTATGCTGTATTAAGATACGGTGAAGGCGCTGTGTGCGCATGCTTTTGTTTCTTTGAGAGAAGAGTTGAATAAAAACCACTAGTTCCCGGACCGCCGACCCTGTGTTCTTCTTCTGTCCACCCCCCCGAGGAACATCGACAACGCTTCCGCTGTGGAGCTGGGGGAAAACAGCCGACCCTTTGTGATGGCCCAACAGCTCCGGGACGCCTGCCGCAGATGGCTGATGGCCGAGGGGAGCGACGTCGATCACATCCTCGACCTGGTGGTACTGGAGCAGTTCGTCACCCGTCTGCCGAGGGAAACTGCACAATGGGTCCAGTGCCACCGACCGACGTCGCTGGACCAGGCCATCCACCTGGGAGAGGATCAAATGGTGGCGTGCCCAGGGGTTGGCGGGCCCCTCCCATCTGTTTCTCTCTCTCTCTCCCCTTTTAAACCTATCCCTTTACCCAGGTGCCCCGCCGCGTCCGATGCCCCGCTGGAAAAGCGGACCACCAGCAGGACTGTCGGCTGGCCAGCGCGCACCGCCGAGGGGCTCGGGACCACCCGGCGGGTTTTCTATGTCTGGCTCTCCTCCTCCTCTCTCTCTCCACATCAATCCCTTAACCCACTTCCTACCCCTAGGGCGGCGGGTAGGCCTGCGCCGGCCTGTTGGCGGTGTGGGGACCCAGGGCATTTTATTGACCGGTGTTCGGAGATGGAGGTGGGGACATTAGTCCGGGTCCCGGACACTCCACAGGCTGCCCCCGATCAAGCTAGCCTGTACCAAGTACCTGTGAGTATTAAGGAGGGTACTTATCAGGCTTTGGTGGATTCGGGCTGTGACCAAACCTCAATACATCAAAGCCTGATTCAATCGGGGGCATTGGATTTGAGCCGCATGGTTAAGGTACGGTGTGTGCACGGGGATGTGGTGAGTTATCCTATAGTACCAGTGGATATTCAATTTCGGGGACAAAAACATAGGGTGGAGGTGGCGGTTAATCCGCACCTCCGACATCCGCTCGGGGGCCTGAGTCGGGTGGTGGGGGTATGTGGCAAGGGGGGTGTGGTCCAGCTGGTACTGCAGTGAGAGAGAGGTAGGAAACGAGCAGCTCGTAAGTGGGTTAAGTGCAAATGATGAACACCTGTGTCTAACTGCAGTGATTGGTGGGGAGAGACAGGATAAAGAGGTTCCACAGAGAGTGTTTGAGGGAGAGAGACCTGGGAACTCGTGCACACGGACGGAGAGACGGAGACAAGGAGAATTGCTGATTTAAGTGACTTTATTTTATGCTGTATTAAGATACGGTGAAGGCGCTGTGTGCGCAAGCTTTTGTTTCATTGAGAGAAGAGTTGAATAAAAACCACGAGTTCCCGGACCGCCGACCCTGTGTTCTTCTTCTGTCCACCCCCCCGAGGAACATCGACAACACTTCCACCCCAGCTCCACAGCGTACCTTCCGCTGTGGAGCTGGGGGAAAACAGCCGACCCTTTGTGATGGCCCAACAGCTCCGGGACGCCTGCCGCAGATGGCTGATGGCCGAGGGGAGCGACGTCGATCACATCCTTGACCTGGTGGTACTGGAGCAGTTTGTCACCCGTCTGCCGAGGGAAACTGCACAATGGGTCCAGTGCCACCGACCGACGTCGCTGAACCAGGCCATCCACCTGGCAGAGGATCAAATGGTGGCGTGCCCAGGGGTTGGCGGGCCCCTCCCATCTGTTTCTCTCTCTCTCTCCCCTTTTAAACCTATCCCTTTACCCAGGTGCCCCGCCGCGTCCGATGCCCCGCTGGAAAAGCGGACCACCAGCAGGACTGTCGGCTGGCCAGCGCGCACCGCCGAGGGGCTCGGGACCACCCGGCGGGTTTTCTATGTCTGGCACTCCTCCTCCTCTCTCTCTCCACAGCAATCCCTTAACCCACTTCCTACCCCTAGGGCGGCGGGTAGGCCTGCGCCGGCCTGTTGGCGGTGTGGGGACCCAGGGCATTTTATTGACCGGTGTTCGGAGATGGAGGTGGGGACATTAGTCCGGGTCCCGGACACTCCACAGGCTGCCCCCGATCAAGCTAGCCTGTACCAAGTACCTGTGAATATTAAGGGGGGTACTTATCAGGCTTTGGTGGATTCGGGCTGTGACCAAACCTCAATACATCAAAGCCTGATTCAATCGGGGGCATTGGATATGAGCCGCATGGTTAAGGTACGGTGTGTGCACGGGGATGTGGTGAGTTATCCTATAGTACCAGTGGATATTCAATTTCGGGGACAAAAACATAGGGTGGAGGTGGCGGTTAATCCACACCTCCGACATCCGCTCGGGGGCCTGAGTCGGGTGGTGGGGGTATGTGGCAAGGGGGGTGTGGTCCAGCTGGTACTGCAGTGAGAGAGAGAGGTAGGAAACGAGCGGCTCGTAAGTGGGTTAAGTGCAAATGATGAACACCTGTGTCTAACTGCAGTGATTGGTGTGGAGAGACAGGATAAAGAGGATCCACAGAGAGTGTTTGAGGGAGAGAGACCTGGGAACTCGTGCACACGGACGGAGAGACGGAGACAAGGAGAATTGCTGATTTCAGTGACTTTATTTTATGCTGTATTAAGATACGGTGAAGGCGCTGTGTGCGCAAGCTTTTGTTTCATTGAGAGAAGAGTTGAATAAAAACCACGAGTTCCCGGACCGCCGACCCTGTGTTCTTCTCCAATCTTGTCAACTTTACAACACTTACATTATAAATGTTTAATATTTTCATGCTAGTTGACAACAGCACAAGCACACCTGCATGTACTAAATTATTTAACCAAGAGACTATCACTGTTCTGAGGAGTGTATATAGGAATATATAAAAATTCGACATATGCTTTCAATGAAAAATGCGGAACAGTTAGTTCATGCGTTCATGACCTCAAGGCTAGATTATTATAATGCTCTACTGGGTGGTTGCCCTGCATGCTTAATAAACAAACTACCAGGAAAGAACCAGGAAGTATGACCATATTAGCCCGGTTGAACAGAACAGATGGAGGACCTGCGCATAGACACGACCACAACACATGATGTAGTCAGCCTGATCCGGGCCGTATCCAGAACAGATGGAGGACCTGCGCCTAGACACGACCACAACACATGATGTAGTCAGCCTGATCCGGGCCGTATCCAGATCAGATGGAGGACCTGCGCCAAGACACGACCACAACACATGGTGTAGTCAGCCGGATCCAGATCAGATGGAGGACCTGCACCTAGACACGACCACAACGCATGATGTAGTCAGCCGGATCCGGGCCGTATCCAGATCAGATGGAGGACCTGCGCCTAGACACGACCACAACGCATGATGTAGTCAGCCTCATCCGGGCCGTATCCAGATCAGATGGTGGACCTGCGCCTAGACACGACCACAACGCATGATGTAGTCAGCCGGATCCGGGCCGTATCCAGATCAGATGGAGGACCTGCGCCTAGACACGACCACAACGCATGATGTAGTCAGCCTCATCCGGGCCGTATCCAGATCAGATGGAGGACCTGCGCCTAGACACGACCACAACGCATGATGTAGTCAGCCGGATCCGGGCCGTATCCAGATCAGATGGAGGACCTGCGCCTAGACACGACCACAACGCATGATGTAGTCAGCCGGATCCGGGCCGTATCCAGATCAGATGGAGGACCTGCACCTAGACACGACCACAACGCATGATGTAGTCAGCCTGATCCGGGCCGTATCCAGATCAGATGGAGGACCTGCACCTAGACACGACCACAACACATGGTGTAGCCAGCCAGATCCGGGCCGGATCCAGATCAGATGGTGGACCTGCGCCTAGACATGACCACAACACATGATGTAGTCAGCCAGATCCGGGCCGTATCCAGATCAGATGGTGGACCTGCGCCTAGACACGACCACAACGCATGATGTAGTCAGCCTGATCCGGGCCGTATCCAGATCAGATGGAGGACCTGCACCTAGACACGACCACAACACATGGTGTAGCCATCCAGATCCGGGCCGGATCCAGATCAGATGGTGGACCTGCGCCTAGACATGACCACAACACATGATGTAGTCAGCCAGATCCGGGCCGTATCCAGATCAGATGGTGGACCTGCGCCTAGACACGACCACAACGCATCCCTGAAGTGTCAGCAGAGATTGTGTCATCTAGACTCTCCCCTTTGAAGGCCTCATCGACACGACAGCCATCGGCACTGATCTTCAACAAACCCGTCTCCATACCAGTGTGATGACTCTGATCTTCAACCAGATGGAACTGGATAAATATTCTGAATGTTCCAGTCCAATCTGACTTCTGACCTGTAATGCTGCCTGAATCATAATCATACACTGTTCGTTCATTGGCCAGAGGAGAACTGCCCCCCTGACTGAGCCTGATTTCTCGCAAGGTTTTTTTTCTCTATTTTGTCAACTGATGGAGTTTGGGTTCCTTGCCACTGTTGCCTGGCTTGTTTAGTTGGGGACACTTAATATTCAACAATATTATTGAACTGCCAGAATTGACACCATTGCATGAGTACTGAACTGAGCTGGACGATGACATCACACATGACCCTAAGGACATTGGTATCCAAATGAGTACAATAAGAGTAAAGAGTTAAATAGAATAATCAAGTGTGTAGATAAATTATCATATAAATGGTCAATAATCAATTTGCATTCTAATGTAAATTCAAGGTCACAATAAAATGGAGTCAGATAAAAGTTTAATTGGAGCTAAACTACTTTACCACACTGAAAAGACTGAACGCACAGGAAACCTTCACCTGCTTATCGGAAACCGTTTGGGGCCGATTGGATGAGCCTTACACTACGACGGCTATGATGAAGTTTCCAGGTTGTGGACAGACAAGTTATTGCTAGTTTTTCACTTCCCTACCCTCCTTTGGACAGTCTTCTGGTAGGAGTTCAATCATCTGCACCACCAGGCAACAATTTAGTGCAGTTTGTTTTTATCAACCACTAGGTACGGTATGAGTCATATCAGGGCCTGAAGCTGTGCAATTCATCCACTGTTGGACATCTGCTATTTTGAAGGTAACTTTCTGTTGTGAGAAATCAGTGGACTTGTCATCTCAATATACAGATTTGCAGGTGTTCTCTTAACACGTCGCAGATGTAAGTACACATCTTTGAAAGAGAGGAAATAACTCATTTAGAGTCTTCTGTTCTCTGTATCCCTGTTGTTGTTGTGCTGTAAGCCTGGGTTTATCAGTATCTAGGCTTTTAATCACAGTCATTGTGTTTCTTCAGTAGCCAGTCACTTTCGCTCCTCTTTAACCCATTCTTTAGCTCAGCCATTCCACAGAACCGACACTTTTGGCTTCGTCTTTGTTTCCTAGGAAGAATTTGATGTCTTTTGCTTTCAATCTGTAGCATTCAAAAGATCACTGCCTAATCACAATTTGCAAAGATCTAGGAGATAAACCAGGGATAAAAAACAGCATTGCACTGCCAACAGCATTTACCATCAATTGTATCTCATTTTCTCTCTTATACACATTCTCTTCATCTCTCTCTATTCTGCATCCTTCATTCTACGTCATAATGGCTTGAGATATGACAGGGACAGTCTCTGTATAAAAATAGAGATGTATGAATGAATAGGTGGCAGATAGACAGATGAGGGAGGCAGTAAAAAGGGAATGAAGGTAAATATTAGTCAGTGAGACAAAGATGACAGAGTGATGATAAGGTTCTGCTCATCTCTATTATAGGAAGTGAAAGGATCATAGGAGTAATGCAAAGCCTCTGATTTAGACAATGTAGAGACAGAAACAGGTCAGGTAGCTAATTATAGAGGTAAACAGAGTGGACACTACCAAACAGGCGGGGGAGCATTCTGATGCGGGGATATAGAGATATGTCATCACTTTTTAGAACTTTACACAAAATTAACTGCACCTGAATTAAATACAATTAAAGTACACTCACATGACATGAAGACTCCAGACCATCTTTCTATAAAACGTTCTACATGGAGCGGGTCACGCACATATGGATGCTGCCATGGCACGACCAGACATGGAACTGAGTTACTGTAAATAATACTAACAATATTATGTTGACCATATATGATGCTTTAAAAAATCCTTGCGTTGAATCCAACAATGTCGATTATAAATGTTTTTTGTATGAGATGGAAAACATAGTCGAAAAAGAACAAAATTAAAGATAAACAAACAGCTTCATTTTAAAGTTGAGGCAGTTGTTAAATAAACCATGCATCCAGGGTGAAAGGTGTAAGTATAGAGTCCAAACCCACTGCTACCATTGGCTTGAATAAAAGCCAGCCTAATGCAAGATAGAATCTTACTGGCTGTTTCCTGGCTTTATATTCAACACTCTTACTTTAGCAATAAAAACAAATAAATGAAATGTGATGTGATGTTCACAAATGTGATGTTTATCTAAAGGAATATTTGCTTATTAGTATGGTTGATTGGATCACTGAAGGTCAACAGCAAAGAAATTGGTCAATAAAGTGAGATTAAATGCATAAATTATATTTGTGTAATTTAACATATTTATTCATTGCAGGTTATCGTGATATTCTGAGTTTGCATTTCACCGTTTTTATTCATTTTGAGTAATACTGAATCTGTGACATGAGTAAACGCTCACATTTAGTCTAGAAATGAAAGTATTAGCGAAAGTTCTGTCAGGAAGACTCAATCTTTGCGTCACTTATGCCTCGTTTCCACTGAGCGGTACGGTACGGTACAGTTCGGTTCGGTACGCAATTATTTGGGTTTCCACTGTCAAAAGTTGTGAATGGTACCAAAAAGCCGAACCGTACCGTACCACTTTTTGGGTACCCTTCCGTTGGGGTACCTAGCACAGTGGTACGGTACTAAAAGGTGGAGCTAGACTCACTGCAGAACGGTGATTGGTTGACAGAGTATCGTCACTTGCGCGTGCTACAAGGGCATTAGAAGCATACAGTTAAAATATAATACTACTGTTATTGTGTCACGAAATGTAGTTTTAAGAGTTTTTCAGGCGAGAAAGTAGTTTTTTAAAGCTCAAATCTGTGGTTTATTTATAGATTTATTTATGATCATTTGAAGATCCATTCCAAGCAATCACCGGACGCTCGGCGCTCGTGCACCCCGCCTGGAGCAGCCTTTCCCCGGCTAGCCGTTCTGATGTTTGCCGCTGACTCTGACGTCTCTGTAGTGGTTAAACATGAGATATAATTCGTCTTGTACAGACCTAACAGGCGATCTTTGGTCTCGTGAATCTATAATTCGTTCCCTGGCCAATAGTTTTGGCAGAAGGCTAAGTAGTTTCATATAGGCTATTTGAGCGCTGAATTTGTATATTTGACTGAATTGTTTGCTTTGTGATTAAAGCTTTACTGTATATATTTTTGTACCTTTTACTTATACTTTTAAAATGGCTATTATTATAAAACTGAAATTCACCAAAAATAGATAGTTTTGTCATTTATTTTATTTTATTACAAGATCATCTGTAATGTTGTTTATTGCAACATTTGTACCGATGCAATATGCAATTCATTGCCTGGAATATGTTTAATATTTTTTAATTTAAACGAAAAGAGGCAGGATTGTGTTTTATATTTAGTTTTGTTAAATATAACGTTACATACAAGCAGTGAATATAATCAATAGGCTATGCATTGCGTTGCCTGAACCACATTTGTGTGCTTATAATGTTTAAAATGTATTTAAATTAAATCGAAAGAAGCAGAGTGGTGATTTATAACATATTTCGTTTTATTGTTGCCTTAAATGTACATAATCGGAGTAGCAGAGCGAGCTGAGTGGCGCTTTCAAGAACGCGCTGTTCCATCAGCAGAATTACTGGACTCGCGTCCTCGGGATCATTCTCCTGAGTCGGACTTTGCGTGGCTACTTGGTATTGAGAAACGCCTAATGCCAGCGCTTGTTTCTTGTGACAAACATGCCGAGAAGCAAGAACAAGATCTGCTGTCTGTCATCCATTGTTGTTTACTATGTCGCTTTTGTTCGCGCGAAAATGACGTCGATCGCTTCTCTCCGGCATACACCACGCCTATCAAGTAGGGTACTGTTGGCAGTGGAAACGCGAGCCCCGATCATGGTTTAGCGACCCGACCCGAACCGTACCGTACTGAACCGTACCGTACCACTCAGTGGAAACGAGGCATAATTGCCTTCACATCTAACCAATCATGTGCTAATACTTGCAGTATAAAAGATTGGTACTTACACATGTCTGAGTTCGCAGATGCTGACGCTGCCAATTACCTCCACCCTCCCCACCACCACCAGGATGGTCCCTTCCCATAACTCCCGGGGGTCGGCTGCGCCCCTGCCTTTATTTTCAGGCAGGAAATGCAGTTTCCGATACCCTCGGATTGCGCGCTACAGACATGGGCTACGCCAAAGAACTTTATAAATATTTGCCTGCTGGGTTTTGTTATATCATTTTATCTCCCGAGTCTTTCTGGTAGAAGTTCAGTTAACAGCGCACATAACGTTTCTATTTCAGTGTTAAAATTGTCCTATCCCAAATTAATTAACAGCTATAAATAAGCCATTCATAGGTTCATTTTCTTGAAAAATCTAAACACTGCTTTATTTTTTAAACACTTCTGGCGACTGTATTTAGGCTTCAAAATTCATAAAAGTTTTGTTCATTTGTGAGGATTATTTTTAGTCTCCAGGCCGGCACTGGTCAGCATGATGTAGTTGTCACGGCGTTGAGTTCCCTCGAAAGGGAACGTCTCAGGTTACACATGTAACTATGGTTCCCTGAGAGAGGAACGAGACGGCGCGGCACGTTGCCATGGTTCGGGCGTGCCTGTGCGTCTTCCTCCAGACATTTGAAGCTGATGAAGTGTTTTCAGGTGCCCTTTTTATACGCTGAGGAACACACTGAGACGTCATCACTGTGTCCATCATGACTGGCTAGTTGGTACATGTGCCTCAGACACCGGGTCCTGCGGGACACATCCGCATTGCATCAGCTGACGCGGCGTCTCGTTCGTCTCTCAGGGAACCATGGTTACATGCATAACCTGAGACGTTTCATTGGTGATTTATTGGTTCATTGATAATCAAGACTTTTGATTATTAACTTTTTTTGGTCACAGAGCTTATTTTATGCAATTATCCAAAAGCCAATGGGATAATCCTATTGGCTTTTTGTCGACTGAACTAGGGTAATGTTAAAGGGCATATTGCAGGTTAGAGGACCCAACGAGTCAATGTATAGAAAAACAATGTAGTAATTAGATTTTCTTTAAAATATACTTATAAATACGTTACATTGGCTTCTGGAGTCGTTTTTGTGAGAGAATTTTACTTCCGCATCTGAAAATGGGCGTGACGGGCGTAACGTAACGGGCGGGAGAGCGGTCGATTCAAACAACAGGAAAACAATGGATCGCAATGACATTTCGGACTTACTCCTATGACAGACCACGGACGACAGCCTTACAATTAGTGTGAGTGTTAGTGAGTGTGCGCAGCCGCAGTTTATTGCATCACTTAATCACGCGTATTTTTGATTAGCCTAGCTGTCAGATACTGAGTAAACATTAAAAGAACAGGCCTATTCAATCTTCCCTGGATGTTTTTTAACGAAGAAATTAAATAATAGCAATCAGGAGAATGGAAGCAGGAATAAAAAAATGAGGACTGTAGTGCTGTCGGCAAAACATTATACCACTGCAATAAAAACTGCACTGCAACAAAAAGGTAAGGCATATGTGTTTTTATATTTAATGCTGTTCACTGTGAGTTTTAATTAATAGTGTAATAGAGTTAATTGTGCATCGTTCATTCTGTTTGGTAAAATGTGAGGTGTATATCGATTATTACCATCGTATATCAGTTAATAGCAAAGCTATTATTGGTCATCTAGGAGTATTGGAATTTACCAATAACAGAATAAACTATAAGCTTTGATCAGGCGCGTATGTCATGCTCATTAATATCCATCCAGACTAACGTTACATGATATAACTTAGCGTTTTCTCATCGAGAGACAGATAGATATTTTTATTCCTGATATACACGTTTTTGTTCCTCCGATCTGGTGTACACATGATCGCGTTTTTCGAAGCCGATGCGGAAGAGTAATCCTGTCTCTACAGCTGCACACACCGCACACAGGCACGATAGATATACAGCACCGTCCCTTGTTAGGAAACCTGTGGACGATGTCCTGACAGGCTGGAGTTTTTGCAACCTCCACAAACACAATAATTTACCATGATGACGATGATAAATTAAAATATAAAAACTACCGAAAACACGACCGCTCTCACTGACTTTTTTTTTTATTCGATGCCACAAGAACAAGAGGTTTTACATATTCACAATATCACATTAACATTAGCTGCCAGGAAATAAAAAATACAAAAAAAGTTTTACATAAAATCCAGTGCTTTCATAGCATTACATGTTTTCATTGCTTTTTTGTTTTTAGTTTGTTCCAAGAGATGTACATATAATGTGAAGTCATTTATAAAATGTGAAAAAAAGCCCAATTCTTTTTATGTAGGCTATATGGTATTTTCCTAATAAAACAAATAACTGTATAATATGTTGTTCTTTACATTCCAAATTGTCATTCTGAGTATAAAAAAGCAAATTTACCCACCTGTACTGAATACAAACCTATCTTGTCACGTGTCTGTCCTGTCTTTGTGTTGCACATGAGTGTTTGGTAATGTGGGTCATGTGCTCTAGTCATTGTTTGGTCCCTCCCCCTTGTTATCTGATCATCGGTTTATTTGTCCCACCTGTTATCCTCGTTACCCTCCTCATTTGCCTTCCTATTTAATCTACCTGTGTTTGCTGTCCTGTGCTCGTACGTTGTTTATTGTTTCAGTGTTAGTCGAGTGGAGTTCGGTTCCGGTCCTGTTTTGCCATGTCTGTGTTGGATTTAGTTTCATTGGATTCTTTTGTTGGTTTGTTTATTTCATGTTTTCTTTATTAAAGATCTCATCACTCACTCTGCGCTTGAATCCTCCCTTCAATTCTCCACAACTCACCGTGACATATCTGCGCTGCTGAGGCTCCCTCCCTCTGGTGACGTAAAATGACGCGATGTTGAAAAAAAAAACGTTTTTTACGAGCAGTCAAAGAAACGCTCACTTTATCTACTAAATTTGTGCCCTTATGTCGTTTTAAAACATTTTAAATCCTGCATTACCTTTTCATATGGTGTTTTCATACAAGGTTATATATTAATTTAGATTTTTTTTTTAACCTGCAATATGCTCTTTAAACGGTTAGTTCACCCAAAAATGAAAACTCTGTCAGTAATGACTCTCCCTCATGTTGTTCCAACCTTTGTAAGACTTTTGTTCATCTTCGGAACACAAATTAAGATAAAATTGGGCCTCTGAGTGAGTTCACTTACTGTAACAGCGCAGCGCTTCTGGGTTGTTCGTCAGAACGTAGGCTCACGCTTCACACACATGACCAGCGTCGGCCAATAGTGAGCCTACATTCTGACGTAAAACACAGAAGCGCTGCGCTGTTACACTACGTGAACTCACTCGAGGCCCACACAGAAGAAAGTGAATAGTTGAATAAAGTCGTTATTTTTGGGGGTTTTGCGCACAAAAAGTATTCTCGTCGCTTGATAAACTTAAGGTTGAGCCACTGTCATCACTTGGACTATTTTAACGGTCTTTCATAACTTTTCTGGGGCGGCAAGTTTCAATCCCTTAGAAGCCTATGGAGGAGTGAGACGCTCTCAGATTTAATCAAAAATATCTTAATTTGTGTTCCGAAGATGAACGAAAGTCTTACGGGGTTGAACAACATGAGTGTGAGTAATTACTGACAGTACTTTCATTTTTGGGTGAACTAACCCTTTAACCTCCTGCCTACAAAACTAATGTGCATCATCCCTGCAGCGCTCTATTGCAGAAAACCTGCATGGAAACACATTCTTTCTGAAATTAGTACAGAAATGACATACTTCAATTATCGAGACCTAAAATGGTGACACAAGTACATGCTACACATTGGGGGGTTTATATTAAAGGTTTTCTGGTTGTCAACCTCTGTAAGAAAGATCACATGGACAAAGCTGAAAAACATGTTTATGGAAGTAGGACAAAACACTCAGTACAGGTTGGCAGCTGTCAAAGGGCACACAGATGAACTGACATGGACACACAAACATGTACACCCTCTCCCCAAACCCGTCTGTTGCTCTTTAAAGTGTGTGTCACTGCCCCAAGTGTTGAGGGGGAGTGTGGTCATCTGTCTGATTTTGCCTCATGTGTGTGTGTGTGTGTGTGTGTGTGTCTTCCCCCACGACCCCCTGTAGCGCTGAGAATGTTCAGTGATGACTGAACTGGTGGGCTAAGAGAATTGTGTATGTATGTAGCCTCAGGCTCGGCAGTGTTGTCTCTGCAAAGCACACTAACAACAAAGGGCACTTATGACGAGGACTGGCCTACTACTGTGTGTACGGTATGTTTCTGCAGGCTGTGTGTCCCTCCCTCTATGGTCCCTTGCCCTAACCTTTGATTTGCAGCGATGAGTGAGCTTGTGGGTACGGATGAAAGTGTGTGCTCTTGTGTGTGTATATGATATTCAGTGTTTGTCATGTGATATTTCATAAGGTCCACTGAGAAAATCAGTGGGAGGAACACAAGAACTGTGCATATCAAGTATGCATATCTGTACATGGCATTTGGGTAAAGCGGATTGTGTGTGTGTACAGGTTTAACATTAGGAGACAAAAACGATAGAAGTCGATGGAAAGTGCCCACAAAGACATGTGCTTGTGTTTGCACGTGTCATGACATGGGTACACAGGTGTGTGTGTACAGATTGGCGGCGTCATGCTGAAGTTGGAGCACACTGACCTCAGTCACGGTCAGGGAACAGAACTCTGACTCAGTACAGCCCACACACGTGACATTGGCACACAAACGAATCTCTCACACTTCTTTTACACAATCATTTGCACATGCAGCAGATTTTTGTTTTTGCAGTGTACAAATAAAAATGCATCTCTGGGAAAGTAAAAACTCTGCATTGCCATTGAGTCCTTATAGTGAAAATATGAAGGAATTTAAGATTATTCACCAGGATTGTCACGTAATGATAAAGAAGATGATGAGGTAAGCGTAGTGGATCCAATTGCAGTATAAACTTTAATAAACAAAAGTGAGTAATCCACAGACAAGGAAATAAACAAAACAGTGTGCAAGGCACAAACTACACTAGACAAAGAATTGAAAGAGCTATGGGCAATATATACACAAGATAATAAACTGAACACAAAACAGGTGTGAGATAATCAAAGAACCAATAAATCACCATGACAACCAATGAAACATCTCAGGTTATGCATGTAACCATGGTTCCCTGAGAGACGAACGAGACGCCGCGTCAGCTGATGCAATGCGGATGTGTCCCGCAGGACCCGGTGTCTGAGGCACATGTACCAACTAGCCAATCATTGGTGGATGCAGTGATGACGTCTCAGTGTGCTCCTCAGCGTATAAAAAGGGCACCTGAAAACACTTTATCAGCTTCAAATGTCTGGAGGAAGACGCACAGGCACGCCCGAACCATGGCAACGTGCCGCGGCGTCTCGTTCCTCTCTCAGGGAACCATAGTTACATGTGTAACCTGAGACGTTCCCTTTCAAGAGGACTCAACACCGCGACAGCTGACGCAATAGGGATGTCAATACTAACTACATTGCTACACAACTACGTCGAGTCGCTCTTCACAGGCGACTCGACGCCTGTGAAGAGACGACTTAACGCCGGCGATATGTTATGCCCTAAATTAATACATGATGATTAACTAACTGTATTTTCCGAAATATTTTCTGAAATGCACTTTCTGTAAAGCTGCTTTGAAACAATATGTATTGTGAAAAGCGCTATACAAATAAATTTGAATTGAATTGAATACATCATGCTGACCAGTGACGGCCTGGAGACTAAAAATAATCTAGAACCTTAGGCACTGAAACTTAAAAAGTCAGCCAGCGAGTGGAAACACCCTGCACATCGTGGCAATGGGAAGGAGTGTAACCTCACTTAATACCCAGATACCTGGGGAAGGTGATAGAGACGAGAATATAATTATCATAGCCGATCATCTTCAGCATCTGTCCACTCTAGTTCCGCATATATTATCAGGGAGCCAAAGACGCAGCAACAGCTTGACCTGATGCCAGCCATCCCCTTTTATTATCATTATTATTATACTCCTCTAATAACAATTCTCTGCACCCCAGCTCCCTCCTCGGAGGGAGAGGGAGGAAAAAAAATTCTCTCCTCTTAAGCAGAATTATTGTAGCCTGGTCCCACCAGACTCTCGTACATTTCATTTGCACAGAGAGTCTGACCTCACTCCATGGACAAGCGTTAACTTGCTTGCAGGCGGGTACTCTGTTGCAGTTTAAAACTATTGGATCTGCCCAGAGCCACTCTGGATCTGCCATAACCAATCGCTAACGTTTGGTCGTGACGTATTACGACCTCAACGTCATCGTTCTCAGCCACTCCCTTTGTTCACTGATTGGACCGGTAACAAATTGACCGGAGAAAATCAAAGAATACACCACAATCCCAGACGTAGTACTGAAGGAAAATTAAAATTGAGCGGAAGTACGTAGGAGGGCGGAGCCAGGCTAGAATTATTGTACCCCAACACCCTCCTCAGAGGGGGAGGGAGGAGATTATTCCCCTTTAAACAAGCCATTGTTTTACCTTCCTCTAAAAACAACATACTGTACCCAACGCCCTCCTCGGAGGGGGAGGGAGGAGATTTATAGGGAAATAGGGGGAATAAAAAGGGATGCCAGAAAGGAATGGGAAGAAGAAAGTAACGCAGAACGGGGCAAAGCCTGAATAGCAGCCCCACTCAAACATACTCATCTTTTTCTGAGATATTAAAAACCTTTTGATCCGAGTGCGTCTTACTCCTACGACGGCGCCACCGCCCACCCCTCCAGAGGTGGTGCACAGGCAGCCACACTCACCCTCCGCTCTTCTCTCCAGGAACTCGTGCCTGCGGAGGGCTCAGACGGTCGAGAAGGAGGAGCCTGCACTTGGCAAGTAATGAACTTCCCAAAGGTGGCCGACTGTGCCTGCGGCTCTCTAAACCTGTTCACCACTGTCTCAATGGCAGAGCCGAACAGTCCAGAGGGCAAGACAGGGGCAGCCAAGAGGATCACTTTGTCATACTCCTTGATGCCTGACAAATCAAGCCGCCTCTCCCCTGTCACCAGAGCAGCTATAGATCATCCAAGGTAACGAGCCACCTGCCTGGTAGCGCGAAGAGCTAAATCCGTGGCCATGCGCAGCTCGGAGACCGCCTCAGGGGATAGTCCCTGCCCCTGATCCTGGTCCTTAAGCAGGTCTGCCTGGTAGGCATGTAATACTGGCATAGTATGCAAAGCTCTGCCAGTGTGACCAGCCGCCGAATACACTTTGCCCACCAACCTCTATGTCATCTGACATGGCTTAGATCGATGAGGATGTCTCTGGAGGAAAGATAACTTGCTCTTCAAGCAGCTGCGTCTGAGATCCCCGCGGCTGTAAACTGCGCGCTGCCTACGCAAGCACAGAGATCGAGCCACGAGGCTCAGTGGCTTTACTCTTTTCACTCATGAAGAGCGTCAGCGGAGAGCGGAGCTTTCTCCAAGAGAAATCATCGCAATGCATACATGCAGTACCCTCAAGGGCTGAACGTGCGTGCTCTACTCCTAAACAGATAACACACATATCGTGACCATCGCCAAGCGTTATGAAACGCGGGAATGAAGGAATACAGCATTTAAACTGTTCGCTCACCATGTTTCCTTTTCACACACTGCAATCTTCACACAGCACAAAGACAAGCGGCTTCCTGAAGACATCGAAACTGATGACGTGTTTTCAGGTGCCCTTTTTATACGCTGGGAGCACCCTGTGATGTCATCACTGCGTCCTCCATGATTGGCTAGTTGTTACTTGTGCCTCAGACACCAGGGGTCCTTCTCCTTTCTTATTTGTGCCTCCTCGCTTCCTTCCCTCGCGTCTCAGCTCCAACCCTGTAGGATGCGAGGGAAGGCTGCAAGGGAAGAAAAGGAGGACGGAGGAAACGAAGGAAAGCTTTTTTATACATTGGAATACTTGATCACTCGAGCGTCACTTCACAGCGTCATCAGCTGCGCTCAAAGGATCTGCCCTTATGTTGTCTTAGTTTGGTTATTTAAGATTGCATAATAAATAATAATAAAACAAGATACCCTGTTGAAATATGTGAGATGTGTGGTTTATATAAATTGCAACATTAAAGTATAAATTAAAATTATTGGGATAGATGTGAAGGGGGAGGAGAATTTAAACTTGCGTCACGTTTAGTCGATAAAACTCTTCCGCATAGGATACACCCGTGTCTCCTCGCTCATGACTCCACTGGAAACCTCCTCACTCCTCGCCTCCTCGCCTCCTCGATCCTCGCCTCCTTGATCCTCGACTCCTCGATCCTCGGCTCCTCGACTCCTTGATCCTCGCCTCCTCGCCTCCTCGATCCTCGCCTCCTTGATCCTCGACTCCTCGATCCTCGGCTCCTCGCCTCCTCGATCTGCGACTCCTCGATCCGCGACTCCTTGGTCCTTGCCTCCTCGCGGTGCAATTAGAGATTGTCCTTCAAGATGGCTGAGCTCGATTGGTTTCCGGGTCATAGGTGTCACGGATGGAACAGGAGTCAGACAGGTGGTAAGTGAAATAGTGTTTATTTACAGGTCACAGATCCAGACAGAGATATGGTGACTATGCAAGCAGACGATATTCAGGATGGAACTTAGCTGAAGGATAACCAGAGTCCTTGTTTACAGATGCGGATGGAGAGTCACAGGGAACAGGCTAATGACCGGAGACTGGAGACTGTACTTCCGTGTGAAGGTTAGCAGGTGATTGATGGATGGTACTCAGGTAGGTAGCGGGTAAGTTGCAGGTAAGTAGCGTGATAGTCTGTAGTGTCATGTAGAGACGAGACCAAACTCCTGAGTGTGTGTAAAGGAGTTGAATATATAGGGAGGTGAACTGATGAGGTGCAGGTGATGGTAATTAAAACTCAGGGGACTGTGAACGAGTGGGAGGAGTGAGTGAAGCTGGTGGAATCCTGACAATAGGATGGAGGACGGAGGAGCGAGGAAACAAAGAGGGATTTTGAGGAGCACCCCTGGTCCTGTGGGACACGTCCCCATTGTGTCAGCTGACGCGACGTTGAGTTCCATCGAAAGGGAAACATGCTTAGTAACCATAACAAAAGAAACAGTAAATAATAAAGACAAACTTAAAGTCCTTGAAAACAGTAGCGGCTCCTGGCCATAAATTTAGATAGGGCAGATTCTGGGTCTTAGTGCTAGATTATGATAACATTTTGTAAGCTTTATATCCTAATCGATGAACACATCAGACACACTTTTGGCAGAAAGTTGTGTTATTCAGCCTGAGGGTGGCAGTCAAATGATGATTGACAGACTATTAGTATACACGACAAACTAATCACAGAAAAAACTAAACAAAAAACAACAGAACTACTGTATATAAAAGCTATTCACATGAGCACATTTAAACTAAAGGGTTTATACTCTCATTAATTCGATACGCTACTCCACATAGGAAGAACAGACATGCCAACTAGTTACTGACCCAATGCAGACACATATCTGAAGCGGACTGATAGCGTCTTGGAGCAAGGTTTAGCCTACATGAGGTAACGCAGCAGCTTGAGTTCTGACCAGAACCAGGAAGTATGACCATATTAGCCCGGTTCTGTCAACACTGCATTGGCTCCTTATTAAACATCGTATACATTTTAAAATCGTACTAATTACTTGTAAAGAACTAAATGGTTCTTGACGCATTAAAGTCCTTCACGTCTATTGCGATCTCAAAATTCTGACCAGTTGATAATACGTTATAAAAAATTGTTTTTCGTAAAATATTATCCTAAAATATTTTGATTTAGTTCAGGTTAACCCTATAATGCCTACTCTACACATTTGATACACACATTTCCAAGGCCTCAGTAGTTCTACAGTCTACTATACTTCAGACTGTTTTATCAAGTAAAATCTTATAGTATAATTGTACCAATGTCCTCCTTCAGTTCGTGTCTTTCTGCTGTGAGATCTGCACTGATTTTTATCAAGTAAACATATCAACACTTTGATATTGTTAGAAATATTTCAAGATGAACACTTACTGGACTGAACCTGCTCCGGTTTACCTGATTATCCAAACATTATATATAAAAAAAATCATGAGTATCAAATATGATCATCAGGCTTTTGAGGAAGGTTTATTTGTTCATCTCTCAATAATCATTGTATTGCATTGCATTTATGTTTTCAAACTACAGAGCTTCGATCATAAAACGGATAAAAATTATCCTTAATTTTGAATTAATGTAAAACGCGTTGCGGCAGCATGCAGACATAGGCAAGGCGGCTCGCGTGCCTATTGGCTGTCCTGCGGCAAATGCAGCAGCCTATCGAGAGAGGCCCTTGGTGACGTCAGATCCAATGGGGGTGCTTCGCGCCCACTACGTCTCCTTCCGCCAAAGCGGGCGTGGCCTGGGCCTATAAATATAGCTCGATGGGCTGATATAATCTGGTTTTTCATCGCCGAAGGGAACCAGAGCATGTTGCAGGCACGGTAAAGATACGCAGTACTCGTTCCCTCTTCTAGAGAGAACCGAGGTTACGTTAGTAACCAAGTACGTTCTCTTACGAGAGGTTCTCTCGTACTGCGTAATATCTTACGCTAGGGGAACACAGTGTAAAATGCCGTGCGTGCTGGGATCCAACACCAAAGTCCCAAGGGCAGGTGCCCGGGGCTCATATAGTGCATAATCACCAGGGACTCACAAAGAGTCTGAGAAGAGAGGCTAGAAGCGTCATTCCCAATAAGTTAGCGTCCTAAGGGAGCTAATCACATTAACAGTGTTCCACACAGTCAGGGTGAAAATGTTCGGCCTGAACTGTGTAACAGTATGGGTCTTACTTTTGCCCATGGAGTAATTTTATCGACCAGCGAGCGGTGCTCAAGTGGTTGTAGCGGTTGTAGCCGAAGCAACGGTAATCCCGCTAGACCAAGCCCACGACGAGGCCATGCCTGTTGTGGAGTGCGCTCTAACACCTAAAGGACACTTCAAGCCTTTAGACGTTGTAGCCGAAGCAACGGTTATCCCGCTAGACCAAGCCCACGACGAGGCCATGCCTCTTGTGGAGTGCGCTCTAACACCTAAAGGACACTTCAAGCCTTTAGAGGCGTATGCCAGCGCTATGGCATTCATTATCCATCTGGATAGGCTCTGTTTCGATGCGGCTAGTCCCTTAGTACGTCCGCTGAACGAAACGAAGAGCTGCTCAGTCTGTCTTAAAACAGACGAGCGAGACACATAAGCTCTTAATGCCCTGACTGGGCAAAGGAAGCTCGCATCCTTTTCCTCGTTGTAAACCGGCAGGGCAGACAGGGAAATAACCTGAGCCCTGAACGGTGTGTTGAGGGATTTAGGCACGTATCCGTGTCTTGGTTTGAGTATGCTTTCGAGTCATTTAGCCCAAATTCCATACACGTCACGCTTACTGAGAGCGCTTGTAAATCCCCTATGCGCTTCACTGAAGCAAGAGCCATAAGAAACACTGTCTTGAATGACGGATGTTTCATGTCTGACAAGTGGATTACCTCGAATGGGGCACGTTTCATGGCTTCCAAAACCGTGGAAAGGTCCCACATGGGGACTGAGGGGGGTCTGGGAGGATTCAGCCTCTTAGCTCCTTTAAGGAAGCGGATGACCAGATTGTTCTTCCCCAGTGACTGGCCAGTCACGGGTTTTGTAAACGCTGCTAAGGCCGCCACATAAACTTTGAGCATGGATGGGGTTCTGCCCTTACCCAGTAGCAAGGAAGGAGAGAACTTCCGTAACCCCGCAGTCTAGGGGTAAAAAGCCTCGGGCTTTGCACCAGCCAGAAAACACAGACCATTTTGAGGATTAGAGCGTCTAGTAGACGGCGCTCTAGCCTACGTGATCGTGTTTAACACTCCCTCTGGGAGGTTTGTGGGTACCCGTTGATGGCTCATGCGTGCAGGGACCACAGCTCCGGGCGAGGATGCCAAATCAAGCCCTTGGCCTGAGAGAGGAGGTCTATCCTCATCGGTATTGGCCATGGGGCAGTGCTTGTATCAAAACTGGGAGCCAAGCCTGATTTTTCCAGAGCGGAGCCACAAGTAGCACTGAGTATCCGTTTTCCCTGATTCGTTCCAATACCTGTGGCAGGAGCGAGACGGGGAAAAAGCATAGAGGGGGCAGCGGGGCCAGACATGGGCCAGCGCATCCCTGCTCTTGGAGAAAAACTTCGGACAGTGAGCGTTTTCTTGGGACGCAAACAGGTCTACCTCCGCTCTGCCGAATGTCTCCCACAGCAGTAGGACCGTCTGCGGGTGCAGAGACCATTCTTCTGCTGGAACATTGTTTCTGGACAGTCTGTCTGGTCCCAAATTCAGGACCAGGCACATGTGCTCCTCTCATTGAGTGCAGATTGTGCTGAGCACAGACCAGGAGGCGTTCCGTCAGCCTGTAAAGGTTTCGGGACCTGACGCCACCCTGGCAATTTATGTAGGCCACCACTGACATGTTGTCCGAGCGGACCAAGACCAAATTTCTTCTCTATTTAAAATTATTCATAACATCGCTGCTCCTCCCTTAAGAAAATTTGTGACACTAAATTCGGAGAGAAATTTTAGAACCACACGGTCGACAGTCAGAGGAGAGTGCAGCGTTCCAAGATGCAGAACCACATATGGTCAACAATCGTTCTCTTATAAAGCAGTGAGCCTTTGGAATACTCTTCCAAATGAAATTATCTCTCGCACTAACTATAGCATATTTACACGCCTGACCAAACAGTGGTTATTAACAAAGCAAACCTGTACGCACTGAATGACTGCGATACGAATGATGTAATCTGTGAATGAATAAGTTATAGATTCCTGTAGTAGAGAGTGTTATGATGTGAGTGAAGTGATGCTTCTGTGTATTATAATTCTGTACATATTTTTTAAATTTTGTAAATATATCATCAACCTGTCCAGGGACTGCAGGCGGAAATTAGCATTTTTGCTATAACCTGGCGCATGACATCTCTTCTTTCTTAGATTAATGTTTTTTTGTAAATTGTCCCTGATCAAATAAATAAATAAAATAAATAAAAATAAAAGACGTGGTGCCCTTTTATACGGGGACAAAGGCGCCTCAGCGCACTGTCGACTGCCATCATTTCTAGACAGTTTATGTGTAGGAGCTTCTCCCGTTCTGACCACTGGCCGAAGAACGGTCGGCCCTCGAGCAGCGCTCCCCATCCTGAGGTGGAGGCATCCGTGGACACCACTCTCACACTTGAGGAAGTCCCCAGGTTTACACCTGACTGGTACCAGTCGATTGCTCTCCAAGGTATCAGAGCTGTGACGCATTTCTGATCGACCTTGAGGCGAAACAGACCGGAGGCCCATGCCCGAGGTGGTACTTGCGCTTTTAGCCATAACTGCAGCGGGCGCATGCGAAGCAGACCCAACTGGGCGGGCAGAGGGGGGGAGTTCCACAGAGCTCGCCCAAATTCTCACTGTCCAACGCCAGGATAGATCAGCTAACCTTCTCTACAGATGCAGCTATCTCGTCGTCATTAATGGCGGAGGCGGCGTCGGATATTGTCCGTCGGTGAGCGACTCGAGTGAAGCTGGTGAAGCTTGCGGGCGAACCGGCGACCTTTCACGGGCTGGTGAAGGCTCGGGGACCCGCTGAGTACGGCGCTTTTTACGGCGCGGCACTATAGCGGGCGGAAGTGCAGACTCTGAGAAAAAATGCCAGGCAAGTCCTCAGAGTCACCATGGCAACAGCTCGCAATGATGTCAGCGAGCGCGAGAGCTGCATGATCCTTACCCAGGCAGGAAACGCAGATAGAGAGAGAGAGCGTGAGTCGCAGCAGCGAACACACACTCGGCAGAGTAAAAGGATATAAACGCCGGAAAGCGTAGCAGGTACGGCGACTGAAGGCGGCGAGATGAAGGCCAGCGGCTTCAGATGCAGAGGCTCGGCCCGCAGAAGCCTTTTTCTCAGACGGCGCCAGGGGCGAAAATTTCATCAAAATGTTGGGGGGGACAATAAACATAACAATTCTCAAGAGCAATTTTTGAAGGGGACACCAATAATACAGGCAAAATTGTAAGGATATGTGTACACCGAGGAAAGCCTTACTACTATTATTAGTGTAGCATGGAGACCGTTCCATTATCCTTCTTCTCAAAGTTTCTTTCTGGTTTAATGAAAAAGCTGACTAAATTGACCAAAAAATTCTTCAAAACCATAATTTCTTTTGTAAATAAGTTGTTTTGTGTAAACAACTTATTTACAAAAAATGTATGGTTTTGAAGAATTTTTAGCCGGGTTTTCGCCTGGAAGGCTCTATAGAAATCTGGCACCCTAGAAGTTAAACTGAGAGAGCGTGCGTTCACAGACACCAGAATGAACGCGTTCACAGTAACGTTCATCAGGCAGTAATACAGCACGTTCAGTTCACGTTCGCCCAAAATATGAACGAGTTCATGAACTATCGTTCAATGAACACGTTCAGGCACAACACTAATTAAATTATATAAACCGACTAAATCACAGTGAAAGCGTTAAAATCTAAACGCGCACCCGGACTAACGTAGTCTAATCTACAAGACTAACGTTACATCACGTATATGCGTACACTCTATGGGTGTGGGTGTGTGTGGGGGGATATACTGTATTAAACAAGCTAGGTAAACGTTATAATCGCTAACACAGACTACATCAGTGACAAAAGTACATTAGTACACAATCATATATTTGTTTTTTTACATGATTTATTAATGACTCAGCATCATCTATATTAAAGAGAAAATAATCACTTCATCCGATGTTTAAAGTGAATAAAATAACATTGACTTACTGGAGTTCCACAACTACTCAAAAACATAGTTCATCTCTCCCGCCACCGGAATGTGTGTGTGTCGGTGCTCGGTGCTGAGGTAAAAGGGGCGGAGGCAGTGGACCAAAGCACTGTGAGGCAAGGGAGGGGGGACTCAAAATGTTTAAAACGTTTTTGTTTTTTTTGCCCCGTTTGCATTTGTATTATTTTATTTCTTAAACAATTATTTTAAGAATATATCATTATTTTATTTACAACACATATATTTTAATGATATTTTAGGGGGGACAACCCTCAGATAGGGGGGGTCTGAGGCTTGTCCCCCCCGACCCCCCCCCCCCCCGATTTCCGCCTATGGACGGCGCGGCTTCTTCACTCCGGATCCAGCGATGCGTGAGCTTCGCTGAAGAGAGGAAAAATCTGATTATATCAGCCCATCGAGCTATATTTATAGGCCCAGGCCACGCCTGCTTTGGCGGAAGGAGACGTAGTGGGCGCGAAGCGCCCCCATTGGATCTGACGTCACCAAGGGCCTCTCTCGATAGGCTGCTGCAGTTGCCGCAGGACAGCCAATAGGCACGCGAGCCGCCTTGCCTATGTCTGCATGCTGCCGCAACGTGTTTTACATTAATTCAAAATTAAGGATTTTTATAATTTTTGGCTTCAATATCTCGTGGAAAAAAGGTTTTCCCCTAGCGTAAGATATTATGCAGTACGAGAGAACCTCTCGTAAGAGAACTAAGCTTTTAAATATCATCTTACATCTTATTGGCAGGTATTGATATTTACAGTATATCATTTTATGTAAGTACAAGACAGTACTTACTGTTATAAAGATCTTACTGATTTCATCTTGCATTTTGGCCATATGAATATCAGCATCTTCAGCAAATTGATATTTTTATTCATAATGGCATTTTATTGTTGATGAGCATAAAATCCAATTGGGTAAATAAACCCGATAAATTGGGTCCAATTGGGTTTTTTGCATGTGACTGATCTCACTCACACCACCTCGTCACTAATGTCCCTCTTTAGGCCAGAGAGTGAGCTTTACCTGCTCATCTTTCACTAGCTGGCCACAGTTACACTATACATTATGAACTCTGCCATCTAGTGTATGAATATTAGAAGGACAGTGTCATCTCTAATGAACACTCTAATGAACACGTTTGTATTCCCCTTCCACTATATAAGGAAAAGCTGAGACTATTTGAGTACACATGATGTGAGAAATATTCTAAACTCAAGTTTGGAATCAATAAGAAATCTCATTCATATCTTTTGGGATAGGATCCATATTGTAAAAAAACATGTCTGATTTTTTTTGTATTTCTTTGGTGTATACTATATATATTCCTATCATAATTTTATTTGTCATACCTGTATTAATGCATATTATAATCTTTAATTATAATCTATAATACAATATAATACAATCTATACTTGTGTAGGCCTTTTTTTAAAGTATAGGCTACTGCACGTTTTCCCCCGTTAACCTTATCCGTAGCCTACACACTGATTTCACAAATGAGGCTGTACAGTATTCTAGCCTGTTTACTAATACGACTCTAGAGTATACAGTCATGTATGTAAAACACCCGTTAACGTTATTTAGTCATCCCCCTCCGCGGTCTCCTCCCCCCGCCCCCGAGCCCGCCCGCCCGCGCACGCGTTACGCACGAGAGTTTCCGTGTGTCCCGCGTCCGTGGGCAGCCCGTGCTGGACTATAAACGCGTCCGGTGAGCGGCTCTCCACAGTCGCAGTCGAGCACGAGCAGCGCGAGCACCAGAGCACCAGAGCTGACCGGCAGAGCAGATAGCAGCACGCGAACGCGCACACTAACTCGCTCTCGGTTTGGATTTTGGGATGGAAACTCGTGCGACTAAGCGGAGCGCTCGCGCCTCCAACACTCTTACCTTCAAGAGTAAGTCACTTTTGTACTGTAATTATCAGTTAATGTTTAATGATTATGCATCATTTTATTGGATGCATAAAGCCATTTATTGTATAGCCTACAACTTGTATTTTTTGGTCACATTTTGAAGCTTACAAGCTGAAAACACTAATCATTATATTTTTTTATATTTGATAGATGCATATTTAAAGACATTCAATTGCATATCTAACTTTACAGACTATTGTGTATTTTACGTTACAAATAAATTGGTAACACTTTACAATAAGGTTCATTATTAACTAGTTAACATGAACTAAGAATGAACACTTCTTCAGCATTTATTAATCTTAGTTAATATTAATTTTAACATTAACTAATACGTTATTAAAATGCACTGTGAACTAACCTGAACAAGCAATGAACAGCTGTATTTTTATTAACTAACATTAACAAAAGATTAATAATTACTGTAACAAATGTATTGTTCATTGTTAGTTTATGTTAGTTAATACATTAACTAATGTTAACTAATGAACCTTATTGTAAAGTGTTACCAATACATGTAATATAAATAAATCAATCAATTTGTATCAGTTTGTATATTTTATATTTTGTAATAATATTTTATAAAAAATAAATAAATCAGAATTCATACATACACATTGTAGTGTAAAAACACATTTTTATGAACACTTTTGATGCAATCAGGATACATTTAGAATAATAATAAAAATGTGTTTACAATGGGAAAATTATAACTGTTAAAAAGCAGGTATACGCAATTATGCACAAATGGTACACAGTTAATTTTTCCACATTAGTGCTGTGCAGTGAATTAGTACACCTTGTTCTAGAAGAGATGTGGAGTGACCAGGTCATGGGTCAACTAATAGGAAAATCTTGTGCTGGTCACATGAATGCACGCAGTATAATTAATTCACGCCGTGCGTGTCTTTAAGCGCCATGTTATTGTGTAGAGTTACCGGACACCGTGAGCTCCACTCTTAAATATTCATGAGCTGCAGTAATTGAATTGGGTTCGGTTTCACAAACCTGAAGTGAATCCAAGCATTTTGTTTCAAGCAGGACAGATCTGGATATCACATTTTGGCTAGTTAACTGAGCAATGATACCTCAAATAGCATCTGTCACGTCATGTTTAATCCAGCATGACAAATGACATCTTCATGTCTGCATCCCTCCAGAACTTTCAGTAACTGTAGAACCGCTTCCTCTCACAAGCGAACATGAAGCTCATGTTAAGTGTGTGCTCTTCTCTCTCCACAGGTGGTTTGTCTCTGTGGTTGGTGGTATGGCTGTTGGCATGTCGCTGTGCACCGGGCCAGGCGTGTCCCAGGCTGTGTGTGTGCTACCATACGCCCATGACTGTGAGCTGTCAGTCTCAGAACTACACCGCTGTTCCCACCGGCGTGCCCTACGACTCCCAGCGCGTCTTCTTGCAGAACAACCGTATCGCCGAGCTCAGAGCCGACTCCTTTGGCTTCGAAACACAGGTGAGGGTCCAGTCCTTGGTTCTGATTGGTCAATAGCTGTGTTTAATTCACCATAACACACGGCTATGACCGCTTCACCCAACGGTTCTCAACCACTCTTAGCAACGTAAACACATGTTTGATCTCATTGATATTGCTCATTAAAGCTTATAGAGTAGAGTATGGTGAGAGATCGAGTAAGCGAGTGTACCTGCACTTACAGTAGATATAGCATTTTCATTCAGTTTCGTCCTATATTTGTATTAAAAAATCTGTTTAAATGTCCGCTGGGATGTCTTGTCCTTTTAACAGCCAGTAACCGTATTTTTAGTATTTTTATACTCGAGGTTAGCGCTGTGTGGTGAATAAGTCGTGACTTGAATAATGACTTATTCACCATCCAGCACAGCCTCGAGTACCTTATTGCTTACGTAAACTTCATTGAGTTTTTTGTGAAGATATGAGCAGAGGTTAATCTTTACCTTCTGAATCCGCAGGTCCTATGGCTGTACTCCAATAACATCACATGGATCGAAGCAGGAGCCTTCAGCAATCTGCGTGTCCTAGAGGAACTGGATTTAAGTGACAACCCTTCCCTGCGCAGGCTGGACGGGGGGGCGTTCAGGGGCCTGGAGCGCTTGCAGAGCCTCCACATGCACCGCTGCCACCTGACCGAGCTGCCCGCCGACCTGTTCCTCAAGCTCTACAGCCTGCAGTTCCTCTACCTGCAGGAGAACCAGCTGACACACCTCCCCGACGGACTCTTCTCCGACCTGGTCAACCTCACACACCTGTTCCTGCATGGCAATCGCATCCGCGTCCTCTCTGAGAACGCCTTCCGTGGCCTGGTGAATCTCGACCGGCTGCTGCTGCACGACAACCGCATCCGGCAGGTCCACCGACGGGCCTTCCGCGACCTGGGCCGATTGACCATCCTCTATCTCTTCAACAACACTCTGCAGGAGCTGCCGGGTCAGGTGTTGAAGGACACGTCCTCCGTGCAGTTCCTCAGGCTCAACGCCAACCCCTGGACCTGCGGATGTGAAGCCAGGTCGCTCTGGGAGTGGTTCCGCAAAGCTCGGATCTCCAGCTCAGACGTAACCTGCTCTTCACCCGCCCCGAGGAAAGGCCAGGACCTGAGATTCCTGCGGGAGCTGGACTTCGCGCTCTGCCCGTTGCCTGACCCAGGATCCATGGCTGGCACCACAACCACCACCTTCAGCACCAAGACTCGCTGGTGGATCTCAAAGAACAAGCCGGCCTCATCATCCAAGAGCCACTTTCACAAGAGCAGCGAGACCCAGAAGGCCTTTCCAGTCAAGCATCCCTCATCTTCATCCCCCTCCTTTTCCTCCAAGTATGACCTCACAGTGGAGGAGGCTGCTTTACCCAAGCTGGAGCCCGAAGAGTACTGGGCAAACTACGGCAACGAGGACGCAGCCTCAGTCCCCTGTTTCGAGCTCGAATGCCCACCCGGTTACGACTCTCCCGTCCTCCCATCTTCCTCCTCGGCCTCACTTCTGCCCTTCCTCTCGCTCACAGCACTGACTCTCTCTCTCCATCTGCTCTTCGGCTGAGCTTTCCTTCTCCTCCTCTTCCTCCTTTGTTATGCTCCACTACCTTTCTCCTGCGATCGGCTTATGCTGATTAATGCATAGAAGCAGCCATGCAGAAAAGGGTGACTAGACTGAATATAACAACACATGAAACACAACATACAGTAGAACAGAGACAGGGCTACTCCATGCATGCAGCATTACTCAAGTCACGTTCTTCTCTAGAATAAGAGAACACAGGGCAAGGAGACGAGTAAAGAGGAATATAGGGAGTCATGTGGAAAATGAAACTAGAGGTAAAGGTCAATGAGGGAAGTCTCTAGACAGAGAGGAAAACTCTCATACCAGCAAATGAGACTATGTAAATTATCAATGAAAATCAGATCATCGTGTAAATAGGAACATGCACATACTCAAAGACTTGCTGTTCCAACAGGAGCCTGAACATGCTAGTCAGTAGATCTCTTAGTCTTTTGAGTGATTGTTGGGTACCACACCAGATACTATATTCAAACTACTTAAGCTACACTTAAAATGACCACATTTACAAAAAAAACACATTCCACAATTATATAACAATTATAAAATGATAAAACAATAGAGCTATTCTAATTGGACACATTCATATTGATATTTTATTATATAATGCACTGGTATTTTTTTAGGTGAATATTTTGGATCCATTTTTTGGGGGGCCATTGTAAATGATATGATGAAAAGATGAGCTAACGGAAGAATGAACTGACAGAGACCGTCACTAATGTTTTTCACGTGTTAAAACTGTGTCGAGTACTTTAGGTTGTGTTAGTTAACCTGAGTTGTGCCAGGCACTGCGGATATCAGGTGAAGTTAGAGCAGGAAGTCAATGTTTAATTCACCCTGAAGAAGTCAGGAACCACTTGAGGAGAGAGATCTGTGTTTTCTCTGTGTGTAAGATATCTCTTTCTGTGAGCACGTGTTCAGCTGTTTACAGAACAACATGTCAAACACAATCATGCTTTGTCTTAAAAAACTTGTAAATAAAAATCAATGAATAAATATTCATTATCTTTGACATATTATTGAGTGCCATCACATTGCTGTATTTGATCTGTTGCTGTGTGTGTGTGTGTGTGTGTGTGTGTGTGTGTGTGTGTGTGTGTGTGTGTGTGTGTTTAAGCAAGATGGTGATGGAGAAGTGATCAATCTAATTTTTAAATCTTTCTCCATTGTTTAAATTGCAAAATTCAGAAATTGCCACACACACACACACACACACAAACACAAACAAAATGTAAATCCCAAGTACCCACATAGCAACATTGTGACGGCCCAGATCTGGCACACGTGGAAAGATGATCTGGTCCACATGCAGTGTGGAATGACGGCCCTTGTGTGGCGCACTCCTGTTTGCCAGATCTGGGCCACAAGCAGACCATAGCAATGCCACATGTCAGCCAAGAGCAAAGAATAAACCAGAACTGAACCTTATCTGAGCCACAAAATCTGTGTATATTAAATATGGAGTTATCTCAGCCTTAATAAGCCTGTTAACAAGCAGAATCACTGAAGAAAAGAAGAGAACATGAAAAGAGACGAGAAGAAACACAAGAACTACAACTGACTTCAGGCACAGCCTTAGATGAAATGACCTGAAGATAAAAGACATTAAATCCCTCAAGATCTCAGCAGAGGAGGATTAAAAAACTCCACAAACCGCATTACCAGCTTCACTTATTAATAACCAGACTCACTTGATTTCTGTCAGATGTCTATAAACTTTTATTGAGAATTAATGGGTTTAACTCTAATGTGTTTCATTAGAAGTCACCATAACAGTGATTAGTGTTTCCATTAGTTGGACTCTTAACTCTTGTTACATCTTTGGTCTTTTTTGGCCGCTGTGACAGTGTTAGTCAAACACATTTGAAGCAGCAAAGAAAGCTAAAGTGAAACGAGATCAGGTGATGAAGGTTACCTGTTGATGGCTTTATAATCATCATGACATAGACGGATTCACTGAAGTCTTTTGAATCTAACAATTGTGTTGTACCATTCATATATTCACATCACAAACCCTGTGTTACTGCAGCATGAGATCCAGCAATATTATAACAATCTTTTAAGAGATTTTAACAAACATGAGTACGAAGAGTTAACCTACAATGACACACACAGATATCAACAATCAGCACATGAGTCCACTTGTGCCAAATGTGGGCCGGATCTGGGCCGTCAAAAGGTTGCTATGTGGGTAGAGTACTCAGTTACTGTAGATGCCAGTATGCATGTAAGAACATGTTTTAGTTAAATAATAAACACAAACTAACATTGATATATCACTTGATACATACATTTTTCTATTATCTAGAATTTCTCACCTGATATATCATTAGATAATCCCCCTCAACAAAACAAGTATACACTAAACCCCTGGACGTAAAGTGCATTGCTCAGAGTTTGCTCTTTCACAGCTCATTTAATGTCATGGACTTGATGTTTAATTTAGCTTTAATTTAGGTCCTTAGAAGTCAAGTCACCTTTATTAATATAACGCTTTTACAATACATATTGTTTCAAAGCAGCTTTCAGTGAAAACAGGAAATTAATAAAACAGACAAAGTTTCTTTCTGCTGTACAGCAGATCTAGAATAAAGTCATTGTCCAGTATAAGTAAGTTCATCTTTGATTCATTTCCGTCATAAAAATCATTAGTTATTAATTAAGTGGCCGTTTACACGACACTGCTTTCAACTGAAGTAAACAATTTAGAAAGAAATGAAATAATAATTGTATGATCATGTAGATAGCAGATTATATTATATTGAAATGTTTGACCGTCACAAGGAGACACTTTGGAGATACAGGAGCTTGGGCAAATTCTCCATGTATTCTCATCTAACTCCAGTCTATGTGTAACAATGGAGGTCGTAATGAGATCTTTCCTATGGCCATATGTGTGCATGCAAACTTTCAAAATAATTCAACCGGAAGTTTCTTCGCCAAAGACGCACTTGCTCCATTCTCCCACTGCGTGCTGTTTGTTCTAGGCTTTCTGTTCGGCATTGTTCT
Organism: Rhinichthys osculus; assembly: GCA_029959095.1. Lineage (NCBI taxonomy): Eukaryota > Metazoa > Chordata > Actinopteri > Cypriniformes > Leuciscidae > Rhinichthys > Rhinichthys osculus. Next base: position 2,259,839 of record JARWKJ010000011.1, on the reverse strand, counting down.
GCTGTCTTGTGTGTCAATCACTTGCATTCAGGCATTCATGAGCCAGCCATTCATTCATCTCTCGTTTCCTAAATCTCATCATCCCCTCATACACTCCCTCCAGATGGTTCTGTTTGCATGGACGTGTGTTGGCGTAGCTGTGACGTGCATCATCAGTCGTGTGTCATGCCTGAGAGAGTACAAGTGTGTGCATGAGTGTAAATGTTCCATCTGCAAGATCATTAGCACTATTAATTTAGGGAGCGAACAGAATGTGGGGAGAGACTAAAAAAAGATAAAGTTTGAACCACAAATAACATTATGTTACTGGAGACAGGGGCATTTTGGAGTAACAAATCATTATACCATATTAGTGAATGTATCAGGAGGAGTGTACACTAATGATTGTGTGTCAGATATAGTGTACACTAGTGGATATCAGATATAGTGTACACTAGTGGATATTTATCACATGGTGTACATGAGCGAATGCTTCAGAGAGAGTGTACACTAGTGAATATATATCAGGAGGAGTTTATACTAGTGAATATATATCAGGAGGAGTTTATACTAGTGAATATACACTCACCTAAAGGATTATTAGGAACACCATACTAATACTGTGTTTGACCCCCTTTCGCCTTCAGAACTGCCTTAATTCTACGTGGCATTGATTCAACAAGGTGCTGAAAGCATTCTTTAGAAATGTTGGCCCATATTGATAGGATAGCATCTTGCAGTTGATGGAGATTTGTGGGATGCACATCCAGGGCACGAAGCTCCCGTTCCACCACATCCCAAAGATGCTCTATTGGGTTGAGATCTGGTGACTGTGGGGGCCATTTTAGTACAGTGAACTCATTGTCATGTTCAAGAAACCAATTTGAAATGATTCGAGCTTTGTGACATGGTGCATTATCCTGCTGGAAGTAGCCATCAGAGGATGGGGACATGGTGGCCATAAAGGGATGGACATGGTCAGAAACAATGCTCAGGTAGGCCGTAGCATTTAAACGATGCCCAATTGGCACTAAGGGGCCTAAAGTGTGCCAAGAAAACATCCCCCACACCATTACACCACCACCACCAGCCTGCACAGTGGTAACAAGGCATGATGGATCCATGTTCTCATTCTGTTTACGCCAAATTCTGACTCTAACATCTGAATGTCTCAACAGAAATCGAGACTCATCAGACCAGGCAACATTTTTCCAGTCTTCAACTGTCCAATTTAATCCATGTTGGAATAAGGCTGTGACATTAAAAAATTTGGGAAAAGTTAAGCGCTGTGAATACTTACCGGGTGCACTGTATATCAGTCAGATGCTGAATGAATGTTAGTATGATGTGAAGTGTGTGTTGTGAGGAGGGTCTGGTGTGTGGAGTGTGTGTTGTGAGGAGGGTCTGGTGTGTGGAGTGTGTGTGTGAGGAGGGTCTGGTGTGTGGAGTGTGTGTGTGAGGAGGGTCTGGTGTGTGGAGTGTGTGTGTGAGGAGGGTCTGGTGTGTGGAGTGTGTGTGTGAGGAGGGTCTGGTGTGTGGAGTGTGTGTGTGAGGAGGGTCTGGTGTGTGGAGTGTGTGTGTGAGGAGGGTCTGGTGTGTGGAGTGTGTGTGTGAGGAGGGTCTGGTGTGTGGAGTGTGTGTTGTGAGGAGGGTCTGGTGTGTGGAGTGTGTGTTGTGAGGAGGGTCTGGTGTGTGGAGTGTGTGTTGTGAGGAGGGTCTGGTGTGTGGAGTGTGTGTGTGAGGAGGGTCTGGTGTGTGGAGTGTGTGTGTGAGGAGGGTCTGGTGTGTGGAGTGTGTGTGTGAGGAGGGTCTGGTGTGTGGAGTGTGTGTGTGAGGAGGGTCTGGTGTGTGGAGTGTGTGTTGTGAGGAGGGTCTGGTGTGTGGAGTGTGTGTTGTGAGGAGGGTCTGGTGTGTGGAGTGTGTGTGTGAGGAGGGTCTGGTGTGTGGAGTGTGTGTGTGAGGAGGGTCTGGTGTGTGGAGTGTGTGTGTGAGTTGGGGTGATTAAGAGCTTGCGTCAGAAGCGTGGGGGTCTGAACCCTTTCCCTCTTCATCCCCACCAAACTTCTGCTCTGGACTAAAAATACACGCGCCAGACGGCACCCGAGAGGAACACACAGTGTGTGTGAGGCACAGTTGGAATAAAGGTGTCTGAAAACAACATTTTGAAAAACTCTGAAATAACTGTAACGTATGTGAATTCAGCAGTTGGATTGGCTTGTTTTTGGTGGTTTGCATCAGGTGTCCATCCCACATCACACACTCATTCATCACTCTCTCCAGACGAGTGTTAATCTGTTAATCATGAGTGTTTAATCATGTATCTCACACTGATTAAATCAAATCTCTGTTTTTCTGTCCAACTCTATTTTTGACTGACAAGTTTATTCAGGCTTCGGCTGAGATAATTTCTCTGGGTCAGGAATCTCTGTGTTCAAACACACACACACACACACACACACACACTCACTCTCTCTCTCTCTCTCTCTCTCTCTCTCTCTCTGTAAGGACTGGGCCAGGCTGAATCTGAATAACTAAATACCTTCGTGCTAAAATCCCAAAGCCTTTAGCCCCAAAAGGCCTGGAACTTGAAAAAACACACACAAACACACACACACACACACACACACACACACACACACACACACACACACACACACACACCTCCCCCACAGCTGACACCCACACTCAGGACAGAGCGTGGTGTCCGCTTACAAGACATTAAGACATTTTATGACATTTTTGGAATGTCCCAAAGGAACTTCTTTTCTTTAAAAGACATTCAACCAGATATATTTGATGTGTTTTTATGTGTGTCCATTTGCCCATGTCACATTGGAATAACTGTGACTTTATCATTATGCATTTTTACATTTAACTGTCTATTCCCAGTATTGTTATACATCGTTCTTGGTCTTGTTTTAATTCTCATGATCCAGCGGAATTAATCAGATACAAGAAATTACAGTAAAAGTTATGATTCTATGTGCACCAGCTTTTGGGGACAGTAAGAACCAAAACTTAACATACTGTCAGAGCCTGGGGTTCTTAGATAACAGCATTTACGACCGCACCAGGAATGTCAGAGAAGTGTCTCTCTCTCTCTCTCTCTCTCTGAATTCTAACCAAGGAGGAGAAATGAATCCTGTATTCATATATATATATGCTATTATATACCCACTTGAGAATTGTATGAACGATGTATCTAAGTTCCCTATTTCATGAGTTGCCTTTCTGTGGTTTGGTGTATGTTTCTCGACAACTCTAATTGGATAATGTTTCAAACTTTGCCAACTAATGTTTAACCAAATCCATTTGTGGCAAGTTTGGTCTCGATAAACTCCAATCTTCGTTCCCCATTTGTTAATTGACATTACATTTTGCTAAACTTTGTGACACATTAGTATTATAAGAATTGTGAAGATTCTTCTCTTAAACAACCGACGAAATTAGGGTTTCAGATGTCTCTCTCTGGAGACAAAGGGCCATAAACCCAAAGTCCCGCCTGTAAACTTCCAACCCTCTAATTGGCCAAGCCAACAGGAAGAGGCTGGATTTCTTCAAAAGTGATAAATGACGCTTCTCCCCTTCGCTCGCTCTCTTCCTCCCGTGTCCTCGTGTCATGATGTAACGTCTCGCCTCCGGGCGAGTTCTTCGCCTTTCTTTTATTTGTTTCTAGTTTAGTTTGTGTTTTTCAGTTGTAGATAAGTCTCTGTGTTTAATTCCAATCGACGATTGAAAAGAAAACCCCGTGACATATCTCTTCAGTAAATCCATCTACACGCGCTCGCTTTGAAGGAGAAACACGCGCACGTGACCGCGTGACGCGCCGGACCGAGCGAAGCACGCGCTTCTTCGCCAGACATGCACAGATGGAACATTAACTCCTCGTGATTCCTCCGTTCTACGAAGTGAAACGAACTCAGCCGAACTATTTTCCTTTGGTAATGTTACCCCAAAGACTGTGAACCTCCGTTCAACACGCGCGCCAAGCAGCCCACGTGATGCTTCCTCACACACAAAGGAATCCTCTCACGCACGCGGCCAGACAAGGCCGCGCAGGATTTCCGCGACACAGAGAGAGACCATAACATAAGTTGATTGCAAGTATAATCTCTTTATAGAGCTTCTAAGAAGTTTTAAGATGATGTTTCGTGTTGTTATCGGAGAGGTGAATGTCTTCCTGCCAATGAAATTCTCCCAATTTCTCTGTTCTCTCTCTCCCCATCCCCTTTCCTCTCTCTCTTACTCGCTCACGCGTGTACGTTATCCATTGTCCAAACTTTACGCATTTCTCGTTCATTGATGTCTTATTGTATTGTTCATTGTTGTCTATGTGTTTGTAAATACATATATCCCGTGTAACCGTAGTAAATACATAAGTAGTCATGCCTCTATTAAATCAATTATATATTCATTAGATTGATGTGCTGTCTCTTTGCTCAATTTCAAGTCACTTAAGTGCCAAAGGTCTAACTTATGCTACAAGCTTTACGAATTAAAGATACTTTAAAGAGTAACGTTATGTGTTGATAGGGCGGGAAACCCAATTCTTCTGGCCAGAGAATTGCGTTTCCTGAAATCCTATAAAGTAAGATGATATTGTGGATCCCAGAAATATTATCCTGACAATTGAGCTAATTCATTTTACCTGTTTGTGAAACATGGTCCGTGTAATTAACTACAATCAACTTGTGGTTAATTTCCGGGATTCACAAGCACGCATGCAGGTAAAATGACAGATCCTCCCTTAGAGGGAGATTAAATTTAATGTAAGACTGATCTAATCCAAACATGTATGAATAATTATTAATTACCAATTATTAATTATGATATGCAAATTCCCCACGGATTAGATCCGCCCTGAATCCTTACACTCTCACACACACACACACACACACACACACACTCACTCTCTCTCTCTCTCTCTCTCTCTCTCTCTCTCACACACACACACACACACACACACTCTCTCTCTCTCACACACACACACACACAAACACACACACACACACACACACACAGTCTCTCTCTCTCTCTCTCTCTCTCTCTCTCTCTCTCTCTCACACACACACACACACACACACACACTCTCTCTCTCACACACACACACACTCTCTCTCTCTCTCTCTCTCTCTCTCTCTCACACACACACACACACACACACACTCTCTCTCTCTCTCGCTCTCTCTCTCTCTCTCTCTCTCACACACACACACACACTCTCTCTCTCTCTCTCTCTCTCTCTCTCTCTCTCTCTCTCTCTCTCTCTCTCTCTCTCTCTCTCGAGTGCATGCTGGGAGTTTGTGGATGGAGCGTGAGTGTGTGTTGGAGTGAGCTCTACGGTTTGAGTGAGTTTTCTATCTCTTGTGGTTTTTGTTGTTAGGTAAAGAGGAAAGTTTGTAGTGTTTGTGAGGAGCGTCGTCGGTCAGTGTGCCCTGATCGCCATGGCGGCGTCTCAGCACGCGAGTTTAGAAAGTTTAACGCGGCGGCACGGTGTTAAGGTTGTACCCGCGGAGCGTTGTTCAGTTGAGGACTGCGTCCTCGCTGTTGCTGCTGTGGTTGCTCATGAGTGCATTCTTTCTGCGTCAAGAATGAATAGCGCAATAGTGTTGTTTTTGAACAATGTTGACAAAGTCAATCAAGTTGTAGAGACCGGGATTGTTGTGAATGAGTCACTTACTCCAGTCATGCCTTTAGTACAACCAGCGAAAAAAGAGTAGTATTGTCAAATGTCCCACCGTTTATTAAAAACGAAGTGATTGAAAGGGAATTGTCCAGACACGGAAAGTTTGTGTCAAAAATTAAGAAAATCTCACTCGGTTGCAAATCCCCACAGTTGAAGCACGTTGTATCATTTAGGTGCATATGATCCTAAATAACCAGAATGAGGAGCTTAATTTAGCCATGAAGTTTAAGATTGAGGATTGTAATTATGTTATTTTTGCTACCTCAGATGCGATGAAGTGTTTTGGTTGTGGACAAGAGGGTCACGTGATACGCGTGTGCCCTGAGAAGAATGCAGATCAGAATGACAACACAGCCGAAACGCTTAATACAGATCATGCACAAACCAGTGATACAGTATCTTGTGTTGAAAAAAATGGAATTGACGATCGTGAAAGTAATAAAAATGAGAGTGTGGCCATAAACGAAAATGTGCATGAAGCTGGTGTTCCTGAGGTCAGTGAGCAGGCCATGTTAGAGCATGGTGTGGATGTTGACATGACAGATAATCAGAGTTTTTTTAAAACACCGACATTAAAAAGGAAAACTAAGACCAAAGGAAAAGAAAAAAGGGCTAGTAAAAAAGCTAATGGGACGGCTGGTGATGATGCAGGGGAGGGGGACTCGGAGTCGAGTAATGTTGGGGAGTCTGCAGAGAATAGTGAATGTGAATCTTCAGACTCTGTGAGCTCAGCTTCACTGAGGCGATCTGTCCGCAGCGCTTACACATCGGACAAAATTAAAACGTTTCTTCAGACAACGAAGGGCATGAAAGGTGTAAATGTAGAGGATTACTTCCCAGATCGTGAGATGTTTATAGATTCAATCATGGCTTTAAGGAAGGAGGGTGGAGCTTTCACTGAGCAAGAAGTCTTTAGGCTGAAGAAAATTGTCCAGAAGTTAAAACTCAATTTATTGAATGATGAATTTGAATCAATCTAGCTTTTCTTTGTTTGTGAAGTGTTTGTTATTGGTGTGCTCATATTACCTGTTTATGAGTAGAATAAGATTGGGCACACTTAATTTGAATGGTGCACGAGACAGCAAGAAAAGAGCAATGCTTTATGAACTGACTAGACAAAAGAAAATTGATGTAATGCTGGTCCAGGAAACTCATAGTGATGTTTTTAATGAAAATGAATGGCTAATGGAATGGGATGGGTCGATTATTTTAAGCCACAAAAATCACTGTAGTGGTGGCTTAGCTGTACTTTTGAAGAAAAACTTTAAACCAATTTCATATGAGGTAGAACATGTTGTTGAGGGATTGAAAATAACAGCAAAATTTGAAAAAATGTTTTTAGTTTTTATAAATGTGTATGCTCCTGTTGTTGGTCCTGAAAGGGTTGTTCTTTTTGATAAATAAAGGAATATTTTGTCAAACTGTAAAGAGGAAGAGTTCATATTTGTTGGAGGGGATTTTAACTGTACAGCAAATAATGGAATGGATAGGAATCATAGAGAGCCACATCTAGCTTCTCAACATGCTATAAGAAAGCTTATAGAAGAACATGATTTGTGTGATATATGGAGAACTCTATATAAAGAACAAAGGCAGTACACATGGGCGCACACAAGAGAAAATTATATTTCTATGGCTAGATTGGATAGGTTCTATTGTTTTAAGTACCAGTTTAATGTTATTAAGAAATGTGAGATTTTGCCTTGTGGGTTTTCTGATCACAGTCTAGTAATCTGTAGTGTTTTCATCACTAATATAAAGCCTAAGAGCGCCTATTGGCACTTTAATACTTCTTTGCTACAAGACAATTTTTTTAAGGATGTCTTTATTTATTTTTGGAAACAGTTCAGTTCCAGGAAAAAAGATTTTTCATCCCTACAACAATGGTGGGATCATGGGAAAAAAGAAATACAGCAACTGTGTCGTCAGTACACTCTCAATGTATCCAAGGACATTTCCCAATCAATGAAATCCTTAGAGATTGAAATAGTGGAACTTCAGAATCTGGTAGAGTCCACAGGAACTCGAGGACATATTGAGCTCCTCAAAGTTAAAAGAAGGACTCTGGATAACCTGTTAGGCATCAGAGCACAGGGAGCTTTGATCCGCTCACGTTTTCAGAGTGCGGTAGAGATGGATGGCCCAACTAAATTCTTCTTCGGTTTGGAGAAAAAGAATGGTCAAAGCAGAATTATACATTCTTTATACTCATTGGAGGGTATAGAAGTGGTGGAGCCTAAGGAAATCAGAAAAAGAGCTGTATTATTTTATTCTGAGCTTTATAAAAGTGAACATACAGAGGAAGATGAGCTGGCCAGCTCTTTTTATATGGGTTTGCCTAAAGTTCCAGATGAGACCAATTCTCGGCTTGAGAGGCCGCTTTCAGCAGCTGAACTGCATGTTGCTCTGCGGAGCATGGATTGCGGTAAGGCCCCGGGAATTGATGGTCTACCTGTCGAGTTTTATAAAACGTTTTGGTCAGTGTTGGGGGGTGATTTGCTGGCTGTGCTCAATGATAGTCTGGCCCGAGGTTTGCTACCTTTGAGCTGCAGGAGGGCAGTCATTACCCTGTTACCCAAAAAAGGTGATTTAAAAGAAATAAAGAACTGGCGCCCTGTTTCACTTTTATGCTCTGATTTAAAGCTCTTTTCTAAAGCTTTGGCCATTAGATTGAGGGAGGTAGTTGGGCAGGTTATTCATCGTGATCAAACTTACTGTGTGCCTAACAGGTCTATTTTTGATAATGTTTATTTAATTCTGGATATTTTGGACGTCTCTAGGCTATTGGACATAGACACTGGTCTCATTTCTCTAGATCAGGAAAAGGCATTTGACCGGGTTGAGCACAGCTATCTCTGGCGCACGCTAGAGGAGTTCGGGTTCAGCTCTGGTTTTATTGCCATGATTAGGGTTTTGTACCGGGATGTTGAGAGTGTACTGAAAGTGAATGGTGGTCTTAGTGCTCCTTTTAAAATTAACAGAGGTATTAGACAAGGCTGTGCACTTTTGGGAATGTTGTATGCTCTTGCCATTGAACCTTTATTGGTTAAGATCAGAGAAAGCATTGAAGGTTGGACCATACCTTGCTCTGGAGCAAATTTTAAGCTGTCTGCATATGCAGATGATATTATTGTTTTGGTTAAAGGGCAAAATGATGTTGATCTTCTTAAAGACATTCTTGACAAATTAGGTCTAATTTCCTCTGCCAAAGTTAACTGGTTCAAAAGTGAAGCCATAATAAGTGGTAACTGGTCCCATGGTCTTCCTACACTACCAGGTGATTTGTACTGGAAAAGAGATGGGTTAAAATATTGAGGAGTATATGTTGGCAATGATTGAATGTTGGGCAAAAATTGGGAAGGAGTTTTAGAAAAATTAAAGGGGCGATTGGAAAAATGGAAATGGCTTTTGCCAAAAATGTCTTTTAGAGGGAGGGTGATAATAATTAATAACCTGGTGGCTTCAGTTTTGTGGCATCGTTTGGCCTGCATTGATCCCCCAAAGGGACTTCTGAGTAAAATTCAAGCCAGTATGGTGGATTTTTTTTGGAGCACTTTTCATTTGTGACGACCCTGAGTGTACTCCTTACCTGATGGTGGCAGTCTGTGGGAGTTTTGGGTCACTCCCCCATGCTAATCGTTAATTAGGAAATTTAGTATTTAAGTGTTTGAGTTTTTCATTTGGTTAGCACTCTCTGTGGGATAGTTTCTCACAGGAGTTGCTCTTTATATCTCATTGCTTTTCTTTCTTATACTTATCATTATATCATGTAGCTTTAATATTTTGTTGTAGTTATTTTGTTTATTTCTTTGTTTCTTTATTTTCCCTAGACTTATGTTTGTTATGAGTGGTTATTGTTATGTTTGTTAAAGAGAATAAAATCTTTTTTTTCATTCATTGAACATTTGAGTTGATCCCTCTTTCATGTTGCGGCTTTAAACGAGTTGGTCGTAACATGAAATTGGGGGCTCGTCCTGAATAGCTACATGTATAAGTGAGTATGTGTCCACCTGTGTAAATGAGCAGACTTCGGGTATTTAGAGTGTCCTCAGCTGGGTTTGAAATCCTTCCATCGGGGCACTGTTTGTTATTTTAGTTTGTTGTTTTGCCTTCTTATTTTTGAAGGTTATTCTGGGCGGAGGTTTTAAATCTCTGTCGGGGGTACGCTTCAGGCTGTTGGTTTAAATGTACCAACTGTCCTTGAGTTCAGCGTTTAAACGCCGCCTCGAGCCCGGTACACCTTTGAAGATTAGGTAGGTTTAGTTAGTTTGGTGTATAGTTAGGAACTGAAGTCTCTCATTTTCATATTAAGGTGACGCTTTGTTACTGTCTTCCGTGTCTGTGTTTGTCATGCCTGCTAAGAGTATGAAGATGATGTGGGGAACGACTTGTGGTAAGTCTTCAGCTATCTTGTAATTGCGGGATTTGCAACAGGAGTGTGTTATACTGCGACGGTCCCTGGCGAAGTGGCTTATGGGATTTGTAGTCTCAAAGTTGTAGTTTAGAGTGTTCTCACGCGTGTGATTACTGTTGTTTTTGTTTCGTGTCGGTTTGACTCCTGTTCTAGCAAAAATGACGTCAGTCGTCGAAGATTTCTTCGCGTTTCCTTCAGAAATATTACTGGAGAGATGCACAAAGGAAGAGTTGTTGCAGATTGCTGATCGTTTTGGCGTGGAGTTAACAAGTAACGATAAAAAGCTTAAGGAAACTCTGACGAACACTTTGAAAAGCGCACTTTTCGAGCGGGGTGTTTTAGAGGTAAGAGATGTAGTCACTAACCCTGATGAGTCTTTAATGTCTCCTTTTGATGATACTGACAGAAATGTAAAGTTTAGCGAGATGTCTTTACAAGAGAAGCAGTTATGTGTTGATGCGGAAAAGCTTCGTGCCGAGCGGGAGGCTTGTGTTTTAAAAGAGAAAGAGATAGATAGAGATGTTGAGGTAAGGAAATTACAACAGCAGTTTGAGATGCGAAAATTGGAGTTGCAGTTTGAAAGAGAAAAGGATGAAAGGAAACTTGAGTTGGAGATGAATGCAAAAACAGTTGAAACTCGAGCTTCCGACTCATATGAATCAGTCTCTGCTGCACCTGGTTTTGATGTTTTTAAAAACATTAGGATGGTTCCGTCGTTTTCTGAGAGAGAGGTAGAGAAATATTTTTCTCATTTTGAACGTGTCGCTGAGTCACTAAAATGGCCCA